>JBBGZY010000504.1:1625000-2080785 GCA_037952925.1 Lithobates clamitans | reverse complement strand
ATTTTCTAACACCCTAGAAAATAAAATGGTGGCCATGCAATACCCTCCCCCCCCCCCCCCCACCTTCCAGGACAGCTACTTGAGAGATGATTGGCTCCGCCCTCTACAGGAAACACAAATCAGATACATTTTAAAAGGCCCCTCCCTCTGACCCTCAGTTGTTTGTGTTTCCAGACCCTCTAGGAGCACCGACACGTTTTTTGTTTTCTTAAGGTCTGGTAACTGGTTGGTGGACCCCCCTTCTCTGGTTTCATCCAGGACTAGTTGTGGCCAAGTCCTGGATGATAGTCTGTACCAGAAGGGTTCCCTATTTCTAAGGGTTACTTGCCTATGTGAGTGATGGCAACTCACGTCCTTTTTTCCCCAGCGCTGCTGTGTGGAACTGTGTCCTCCTAAATGCTTCATTTCGGTGTACCAAGATGGCGTCGGGAGGACTTCCGGTGACTCGGCAAGATGGCGCCGGAACCGTAAGTCACATGACGCACTTCTGGACGCCGAGTTTTTTAAAGGAGCATGGCGTGGAGACACTGAGGACATGCTGCAGGGGTGTAGTGTGCTAAAACGCCATTCTAAGTGCAGTTTTTCAGTACAGCAGCAGTCTTCTCTACGGCCGTTCTCCGCTTGCTTCATGGAGCTTGAGGACAGGTCTGAGGATGGAGCATCCACTCTTATTGAACCAGCGGCAGCATCCGGGTCCCATACTGCCCCCAAGGTAAGCCCTTGTCTGTGGATAGTCTACAGCAAGGGACTTTTTGTATGGAACCTTTTTTTTTATGGTCCTTGTTTCTGCTTTTTTTTTCTAGGCCAAACCGGTGAAGAAGAAATGTGGGAACTGTAGGGCCAGGCTTTCTGATAGTTATAAAAAGCTGTTTTGTGAGGATTATATTCCACTCAGAGCTAGTTCAGAGTCTTCCTCTTTTAAGGCGTTAATGACTTCTATGAAGGAGGTAGTGGACTCCTTTCAGTCACTTAATGACAGGGTTACTAGTCTAGGCTCTTCCTCAGCTAGACCCATAGCCCAAGACCCTTCTAACTCTGCCAGGTCCCTTCCCTTGTTAGTATCTGAGACTATTAGTTCACGCGATATCTCTGATCTGGAAGAAGGTGAGAATCCAGTTTCTTCATCTGATGAAAAGTCTGCATCAGAGGAGGATACAGGTAGCTCATCTAAGTAACATATACCTCAGAGCAGATTGAGATGCCACAACAAGCCCAATCTGTACAGGATAAAATGTACAAGGGCCTACAGGGAGTACACCAGTCTCTTAGGGACATGATTCTGTCTGAATGGAAAGAACCTGAAAAAAGGTTGTTCCAATCCAGGGGACACAAAAGATGATATCCTTTTCAGTCTGAATTTGAGGAGGTTTTCTTTAAGTGTCCTAGATTAGATGCCCCTATGTCGCAGGTGTCCAAAAGATCAGATCTTTCTTTTGAAGATTCTGGGGTCCTTAACCACCTCAATACCGGGCCTATTCTGGCACTTCTCTCCTACATGTAAAAATCATCATTTTTTTGCTAGAAAATTACTCAGAACCCCCAAACATTATATATTTTTTTTTAGCATAAAATGGCGCTCATTGCAACGTTTTCGCACGGTATTTGCGCAACGATTTTTCAAACTCCTGTTTTTGGGAAAAAAAACGGTTTCATGAATTAAAAAAAATAACAGTAAAGTTTATTTTTTTTGTATAATGTGAAAGATGATACGCCGAGTAAATAGATACCTAACATGTCACGTTTTAAAATTGCGCACAATCATGGAATGGCGCCAAACTTCATAACTCAAAAATCTCCATAGGCGACGCTTTAAAAATTTTTACAGGTTACCAGTTTAGCGTTACAGAGGAGGTCTAGTGCTAGAATTGTTGCACACGCTATACCACACGCGGCGATACCTCACATGTATGGTTTGAGCGGGGCTTACGTGTGCCTTCGCTTCTGATTGCGAGCTACCGGGGACAGGGGCGTTTTTTTTTTATTTTTATTTTTTGTATTTTTACACTTGTTTTTTACATTTTTTTAATCACTTTTTTATTCCTATTACAAGGAATGTAAACATCCTTTACATTCAATAGTAGGAATAAGAGGGACCTAGCAAATATCAGGTTTAAGGCACAAAAGGCGAGAGTGGAACATTACGCTCTAAACTTTGTTATTTATTGTTATTTTAATCATTTAAACATTCACCATGGTTCCTATATGAAAAAATAATAAAAAGATTAGGTATTCATCTATAAATCCATTCTCCAACCCATCACATTAAATTTGTATCAGTCTCTGTTATCAACTGGTTTGGGCCTAGCCCTGGCATATCCAGCCAGGGTTGCCACACTGAATTGAATTTTTTAAGGACGGTTCTATGCTGGTAGGTAATTTTTTCTCGTATCAACATGTTATTTACCAGTTCGACCAATCTCTCAGCCGTTGGTACCCTTGGAGTTATCCAGAGCCTCGCTATGGCCTTGCGTGCCATGTATAAAAGTCTCAGAACAGCTGTGTGACCGTTCAGTGAGGGTATCTCCAAGGCCCCAAGCAAACAAACAGGGTCATGTAGAACCGGGATTTGAAATACCTGAGAAATAGTAGTAAGAACATAATGCCAATATTGAAAGAGTTTTGGGCATTTCCACATCATATTTAACAAATCACTGTTGTCTTTACAACATTTTGGACATATTGGTGAATTTCTGAATCCCCATTTGTATAGTATGACTGGTGTTCTGTATACTCTGTGGAGCAGGAACAAGTGTGATAGCCTATGTGATGCTGAGACCGACACCAATGGGGCTGAAGTTAGACATAGCTCCCATTTCTCTCCGCCAATGGGACCAAGGTCTTTTTCCCACCCCCTTCTACCTGGAAGTTTATAAGCATCATGCGTAGAATGGAGCAATCTAGAGTATATTCTCGAGATCATACCTTTCCTCTCCCCCGTCATTAGCACATCCGACAACAGAGGGTGCGCCACTGTCGCAAGAGGGGATACCCTGCTCTCACATTGAATAGCATGCCTGAGTTGCAGGTACTTAAACTGTGTTCTGGGTATCATAAATTCATTTTGTATGTCTGAAAAGGATTTAAACACATTACCATTGAACATCTGAGAAATATGTTGTATACCTTTTGCTTCCCAGGAGCGAAAATCCTTAAGCTTAAGAAGTTCTTTATAGTATTTGTTCCGCCATATAGGTGTAAATTCACAGGGACGTTTAATTTTCGGGATAGATCTGGTATATTTCCACAAAGTATTTAGTAAACTTATTGTGGGGAGTGTTTGAGTTGTGTATAAGACCTGCCTCCAAGTGGGATATTGCTGATATCGATGAACCATCAGGTATCAGTAGGGGTCTGATGGGGTCATAGGTATCGAGGTCCCCCCAATTACCTAGGTGTTGAAGCTGGGATGCTTCGAAATAGAATCTGGCACAGCCAGACCCCCTTGTTCTAGTTAGCTGTAGCGTACTTGGTCTAATCTGCTGTGATTTATTACCTCATATTAGGTCTCTGAACTGGGCATCTATTTGAGCGAACCATTTGTTTGGTATCCAAATAGGGGCATTATGAAATATATACAGAAGCTGTGGTGCCTACACCATTTTAATCAAATTTGCCTTGCCTGTAACTGAGAGCAAGCCTCGTCCATGCGGAGCATTTCAACCAAAATTTACGAAGTAGCGTTATCAAGTTTAGTGCGATATTGATTTGGGTCTGTGGTTATTTGTATGCCTAAATAACTGAATTGATTAATTGATTATTAACCGTAATTACATCTCTCGCACAGTCAGGTAGAGGCCGTGATAGAGGGTCTAAAGGCATAAGTACTGATTTATTCCAGTTAATACTAAACCCTGACAGCGCACCAAAATCAGCGATCAAACGCATCACATTCTTCAGGGTGTTGTCAGTGTCACCTAGATAAATCAATGTATCATCTGCATAAAGTGAGATAACATAATTATTAATACCTCTACGGAAGCTGATTATGTCTTGCGACGCTCTGACATGTATGGCTAGGGGTTCGAGGGCTAGGGCAAACAGCAGAGGTTAGAGAGGGCACCCCTGCCGTGTGCCCCTGAAGAGTTTCAAAGATTCTGAGATATCACCATTAATACGCATTCTTGCCGATGGATTATTGTATAACAGTTGAACCCATTTCAGAAAAGAGGGGCCCTCCCCAAATTTTTTTCAATGTTTCCCAGAGATGGGGCCATTCTACGCTATCAAACGCTTTGGCCGCGTCCAAAGAGAAGATGGCCCTATTACCCGTATTGTCAGTGGGTAATTGTAAATTAAGAAATAGTCTGCGTAATTTTTGAGATGTAGATCTGGTTGGTATAAAGCCTGACTGGTCTCTATGTATCACAGTTTGAATGCATTTAGCTAATCTGTTAGCCAGAACTCTGGCCAGTAGTTTATTATCAAATTATAGTAATGAGAGTGCATCCTTACCGGGTTTCAAAAGTACTACTTTTAATTGCCTCACTCAGAGGGAGAAGAAAGGGATGAAAGGCTAACCTATGTTAAGAAAAGTTCCACATCCAATATTCAAGACAAAGTTAAAGAGGGTTCCCCTATGTGGACTTTTAAGGCACTTACTTTATATTGTATGTGAAAAATGTAGCAAAGTATACATAGTTATAATAATGGATTTTATTTATAGAAAAACTTTTTTTTTTAAATTGTAACGAAACATTGATTCATCTAAACAATGTGTTTTTATCACCATGAAAGATATACATAAGGAAACCTCCTCACATCCAACGCGTTTCGGTATACATGTCTAGTCCTTCTTCAGGGATGTAGAAAGTAAGGGAGGTTCATATAAGGTTAGATGGTAAAGTGGTTTGACAATGCTTAGTTAAATCACATAAAAGGCTTGCAATGAAAGTAGCACCAAATAATTGAGACAGTGGGATGGCTGTCTTAAGGCAAAAATGGGGCATCAAAAATGGTCTATACATGAAAGCTGGGGTACTGGTGTCCTCAGGAGGAAGAAGTGTTCCCTCCACTCCATGGCAGCGGTACGGCCAGAAGAATATACTGAGGCAAATGGAATCCCTTAGTAAGGGAGAAATTGAAGAGACCAGCCGCACAGCCCAAGTCCATCAAAGTGCTTGTAGTTTCTTGCTGTAGACACAATTTTTTATGCCTCATTTTTGCCTTAAAGCGGAGCGCCACCGAAATTTTTTTTTTTTAAAAGTCAGCAGCTACAAATACTGCAGCTGCTGACTTTTAAAACATGGACACTTACCTGTCCAGGGCGCCCGCGATGTCGGCACCCGAGGCCGAAGCGTCTCTCCGTTCTCGGGTGCTGCCGCCTCCATCTTCGGTAAGGGAATCAGGAAGTGAAGCCGTGCAGCTTCACTTCCCGGTTCCCTACTGCGCATGCGCGAGTCGCGCAGCGCAATACGGATGGTCCCTGCTGCCTCTGGGACCCGTGTGTTTCCCAGCAGGGAGGGAGCAGGAAGTGGCGTAAATAACCGCAGATTCTGCGGCTATCTATGCCGGAAGTGGGTACAGATACCTGTAATATACAGGTATCTGTACCCCCCTCCCCCCTGAAAGATGCCAAATGTGTCACCGGAGGGGGGGAGGAATCTGATGAGTGGAAGTTCCACTTTTGGGTGGAACTCCACTTTAAGACAGCCATCCCACCGGCTCAATTATTTAATGCTACGTTTAATTGCAAGCCTTTTATGTGATTTAACGAAGCATTGTCAAACCACTTCACCATCTAACCTTATATGAACCCCTCTTACTTTCTACACCCCTGAAAGACTAGACATATATACCAAAACGCGTTGTGTGTGAAAAGGTTTCCTTATGTATATCTTTCATGGTGATAAAAACACATTGTTTAGATGCAATTTTTTTTTAAATTTTCTTTTTCTATAAAATCCGTTTATTATAACTTAAATTATTAAATTAAGTGCCTTAAAAGTCCACTTAGGGGAACCCTCTTTACCTTTGTCACTCATAGAGGGGGGAGCCTTCCAGTTTCAAATAGGTAATTCTAAACTTGTAGACATATTGGGATTAGTTGTGCAGCGTAACATTTAAAAACTTCTGCTGGTAAGGCATCTGGTGCTTTGCCATTTTGAGCATGAGCCAATGCCTCTAGAAGTTCCTCCTCTGTCTGTCAGTGGGGATTTCAGTTGCTCTGCATCTGTTGTGGATATGCATGGTATAGGGTATTTGTCTAAAAAGGTGCAAATGTCTTCTTGTAATGGGTGAACTTTAGATGTTTAAACATCTTGAAAGTCTTTAAGGGCATAATAGCTTGTGTGGAATAGCAGAGTGTGCCCTGTGCATTTGCCACAACCACAATATGGGAGGGCGCTTGCTGTGATTTAGCGAATAGAGCCAGCATATGACTCTTGTTTTCCACCTCCTCAAAATGCTTCTGTTGTAAGAAAAATCTCTTGTTTTCTGCTAACTGAAGGGATAGTTGTTTGAGCATGGACTGGGATGCCAACCACGTTATGTTCGTGTCATCAGTAGGGTTTGCTACATAGTTTCTGATCTCTGTGCATCTGCTAGTACTTGATTTTCCCTTTTTTTTTTTTTTTTTTTTTTTTTTTGTGTTTTTAATATGCGATATTTCTTTAATAAATTGCCCACGTAGAAATGCTTTGGCCGCCTCCCGTAAAGTGTCTGTACCCTTGGTACCCATATTTTGTTTAAAGAAGAAAGTTAGAGCTGCTGGGAGTGGGTCAGGATCTGGCAAAAGTGTTAACCAAAATGGGTTGAGCTTCCAAAGACTATTCCCTCTTATTGCTCCCATTCGCAAATCAGTTGAAAGTGGGGAATGATCTGAGATTTGTCTAGCATGGTATTGTGATGAGTCTCTCATAGGCAATATATTTTAGTTACCTAAACCTAGGTCAATCCGTGAGAGGCCTCCTGCCGAGGCTGAATGGCATGAGTATATTTTGGCTACGGGGTTATGCATCCTCCATACGTCTGTTAAGCCCATCTCCAAAAGAAGACAGGCAAACGGTGTGGGCCCAGTCCTTCTCTGTGATCCATCTCCCGTCCTTCCACTTATCTTTCCCAAAATCAATGTAATTATTAAAGTCCCCCTTGACTAGTATCGGTATACCTGGGTAGCAGGATATAAAGTTAGCTAATTGTGAGGAGACTGGCGGGTAACGGAGGAGGAATGTACAACCCTACTAATACACATTTGGTACAATACAAAGAACAGAAAAGGAATGCATAACGACCATCCGGGTCAGTTTTAATCTCCAGAGGAGAGAATTGCACACCCCTCTTAATCAGGAGGCTCACTCCCCTCGAGTACAGAGTACGTAGAGTGATATTGCTGACAAAACTGCCTTTGCGCAAATTGTGGTGTGGATGTCGAGGGAAGGTGAGTCAACTGCAAGCATATCACATCAGCGCAGCACGGCCAATCACTTAACCGGATTATTCAATCCCAGGACATTCCAAGACCTTATTCTAGTTAGCTTAGCCATTGTGTTAGTTTAGCAATAGAATCAGGCTCCAAACTTACTATTTTATATGAGTACATGGCAATACCTTGTGCCTATTGACACAGACAGAATGTGGCCATGTGAAAAAACATTTGGCAGCAAACTGGATCAATATGCATGTAAGTAACAAAGCCATATGTATGGTGTTGGACTGGAAAATTGCAACCATCATTGTGAAGAAAAACAATGGAGAAACCATGGTGAAAAATTAAAAAAAAATAAAATAAAGGTATAACGGTGTAAGCCAACAGGGCTTTACTTGTTTGCCAACGTAAAGTTAGGGGTCTGTATCAGACCATCCTAGGGGGCAACAGTGGAAGCGCACTTCAGTGTCTTACAGCTTCTCAGCAGCAAAAACGAAAGTCGTGGGCTCAAACCGAACTTAGATGAGAGAACTGACAGCTATTTCCGCCATAGCAAGCTGTTTGTGAGGAAAAATGAAGAGAGGGCGATCCTGCCCATCTCTTTGGTGAATACTTTGGTACTTCTTTGGTGGTGCTGAACGCCTGTTGCGTGCTTCAGGAATTGATTGTTCTTCTCGGTCCAGCCATTGTGCAGCTGCTGAAGGTGAATCAAAGAATTGCACTGAGCCCAATACTTCAATTCTCAGGCGGGCTGGGTATAGCATAGCATATTTAAGATCAAGATCTCTGAGGGGACGTTGGACATCATTAAACTTTGCCCGTTGCTTTTGTAAATTGGCTGAAAAATCCGGGAAGAGAAATTCTGGTGTTATCGATCTTCAGAGCATCTGGTTTTGTTCTGGCATTGTATAGAATTGCATCCCTGTCTTTTATAATTGAAGAGCTTGAACAGGAAGGGACGTGGAGATGCTCCTGGCACTGGGTGCCTGGCCGGAACTCTGTGTGCACGCTCTACAAGCCTTAGTCAGCCAGTTTTCAATAAACTCTACAAGATTTTTCCCTTCTATTCTTTCAGGCAGTCCTATGGTTCTTACATTATTTCTCCTCATCCTGTTCTCGGTCTTCTAAGCAGGATGTATGTTATGATAGCAGATTATTGTATGTTAGATCCCTCTGCATGGGCACCATGTCGTCCTCCACGGAGCTCACCCTCCCCTCCAGGGCTGAAGTTTTTTTCCTGAGTTTCTGAGTGTCTTGGCATAAGAAGGTTATTTCTGCCTTTACCCCTTTTTATCTCTGTTGTGAGAGCTGCTATGGAAATGTTGCAGGAGGTTACAGCTGTAAAGATATCCCTCAATGTGGGTTCGCCGTCTGCAGAAGGACTGGTGGGAGCATTAGGCCTAGCAGGGGGCATCTAGTGGTGTACTCGCTGCGTCCCATGTAAATCCGGTGTTGGTGTCCTCCAATGGCACTGTATCATCTGCTTCTGAGACACCGCCGGATGAATCCTCCGGCGTATTGGAAGATGCAGAAGTAGTAGAAAGAGAAAATTATCACCGCTCTAGGAGAGCCGATCAAAAACAAACCTCTCCACCATGCTGGAAGCAACAGGTGCTGGCAATACTTTGTACAACAAAGTAATTAGAGAAAGTCCTGGACAGCCGCACTCAAAATGCAGGAAAGTCGATGCGTTTCACACTAGTCAGTGCTTAATCACAGCTTGATTAAGAACGGAATAGTGTGAAACGCGTCAGATTTCCTGCATTTTTCTGCTGCGGCATGTGTCTTTTATGACTTATTTATTAAAGGCAACTATCAATTTGAGTGCGTCTATCCAGGACTTTCTCTAATTACTTCGTATTGGAAGATGCCATCAGATCCGTGGAAAGCGGCATGGAGAACAATTTTTCCGCCGCCTCTGTGTAGCTCTTTTGCTGATCGGTGTGCCTGGGCGCCATTTTGGCCCATGAGGTCCGCAGACCTGGATTGATTTTGTCGCTTTGCGGCGGCCATCGGGACTCCTGCAAAGAAATGGCAGGCTGTGCAGGGACAGGGGACCTTCCGACGCTAGGTAAGTTGTTCGAGAAGTGGGGGATATCTGTTCCTCAGGATGATTGCTCGGATGTTTGGCGGAGTGAGCTGAAAGAGCGTCCGGGTACAGCCTCTGCCTGGCCACGCCCCCCTTGACATCCTTTGACAGCTCTTGATACCCTTGATAAAGTCATGTGACGCAAAGCGTCGGGAGGAGCCAGTGACGTCATCCGATGTGCCTGTTCATTAGACACAGCAAACGGTGAGAGGAGTGAGATCGCGGTCAGCGACTGATTGGTTCATGCGCTGAGTACCATAGAGGCTGTGTTCATTGCGCTATCATAGAATTCTTTTTGGTTACATGAATGCAATACATGATGGGAGGAATCTAAAAACAACCAGCTGGGTGCATCAGAAGTGCAGGGGAGAGACTTACGTTGCAGACAGCTGTCTATTGAAGCAATAAGCAACAGTGAACTGTGCTAACCTACAACTTCTTTTGTACCTTTGTATACATCCTTCCAATTATGTATGTATATATATATATATATATATATATATATATATATATATATATATATATATATATATATATATATATATATATATATATATATAAATTTATATTTATTAATGTGTGTGTGTGTATGTATATATATATATATATATATATATATATATATATATATATATATATATATATATATATATATATATATATATATATATATATATTATATTTAGATTTTCTCTAATTACATTTTTCTTTGCCCTTACTTTTCAGATTGATTATATGTTATGCAGGTTGATATTTATGGTATTAATATGTGCCTTATGCACGTGGTTTTGTATTTCTAATTGGGAAATTCACAAAGTATTTTATGGTATTTTATAGTATGGTTATTTGCAACAATATTCAATACTTTTCACCTAAATAGGAAGTTCATTTTTAGCGCACTATTCATTGGTGGAATTATTCATATTTTAGTGGTCAGCTGAAGTGCCATGTAAAAAGCTCTTGCCTAGTTTCCCATTTTCTGGTGAACGGTTATTTGGAGACGATCTGGATAAATATATCCAAAGAATTTCTAATGGGAAAAGTTCTCTCTTACTAATTTAGAAGTTTAAGCAATTTTCCTTTTAAAACGTGCATTTTCTCCAGTGCCAGGAGCATCAGCCTCTAGGCAGACTCGACGGCCTCCACCGTCAGGTTCAAGAGGAAGACCTCAGGGGCAGTCCCAGGGCCAAAAGAGGACCTGGGGCAGGAAACCCACGTAGCAAAATACTAAAGCCTCCTTATGAAGGGGTGCCCCCGCTCGCTCGAGTGGGGGGAAGGCTTCTGCATTTTGCCAGGTCTGGCAGGAACAATGTCAAGACAGATGGGTGGCTTCCTCAATCTCTCTAGGTTACAAACTAGAGTTTCGAGAATTCCCGTCTCCTCGTTTTCTAAGATCAAGCGTTCCCAGAGACCCAGGAAAAAGGAAGTCTCTTTCTGGCTTTGGATCATCTCTTGTCTCAAAGCGTGATATCAGTGGTTCCCACAGAAGAGCAGGGGTTGGGGTTTTATTCAAACCTCTTCACGGTGCCAAAACCAAATGGAGAGGTCTGACCCATTTTGGATCTCAAGGATCTAAAACGGCACTTGAATATCCGTTCGTTTTGCATGGAGTCAATCTGATCAGTTGTTTCCATTCTACAAGGAGGAGAATTTCTGGCATCAATCGACATCAAGGATGCTTATCTCCATGTGCCAATTTTCCCTGCTCACCAGAAATTTCTGCGCTTCGAGGTAGAAAATCGTAATTTTTCAGTTTGTAGCTCTGCCTTTCGGTCTAGCTACTGCACCTCGAGTGTTCACGAAGATCCTGGCCCCTCCTTTAGCCAGGTTAAGGGCTCGGGGTATAACAATTCTAGCCTACTTAGACGATCTGCTCTTGGTAGATCAGTCAGTAACCCGTCTAAACCAAAGTTTAGTCACAGCTGTGAGTTACTTAGAATTCCTAGGCTGGATTCTCAACTTGGAGAAATCCTCCTTAAAACCATCAAGGAGATTGCAGTACTTGGGGCTGATCATAGATACAGTTCAGAAGTGGGTGTTCTTACCACAGGAAAGGATCAATTCCATAAGGGAACTGATTCGGCTTGTCAAAACAAAAAAAATCCTTCTATTCGGCTTTGCATGAAGTTGTTAGGAAAGATGGTTGCTTCTTTCGAGGCCGTTCCTTATGCTCAGTTTTATTCAAGACTGCTGCAAAACCGTATTCTGTAAACTTGGAACAAGAAGAGCGAGGCTTTGGACTTTCCAATGCGCTTATCCCCAGAAGTGCGTCAGAGCCTCAATTGGTGGTTGATATCCAGCAATCTTCAACAAGGGAGATCCTTTCTACCAGTATCCTGGAGGGTGGTAACGACGGATGCCAGTCTTCTGGGTTGTGGAGCAGTCCTGGAAGAAGCATTTGTCCAAGGGAAGTGGTCCAAATCAGAGAGGACCTTGCCCATTTGCCCAATATTCTAGAAATTTGGGCAGTACATCTGGCCCTAGAGGCCTGGACGCTCAGACTACGGAATTGTCCTGTCGGGATCCAATTCAACAATGCCATGGCTGTGGCCTACATCAATCATTAAGGGGGCACGAGAAGTCGTGCAGCCCAAAGAGAGGTGAATCATGTTCTATCTTGGGCAGAAAACAACATCCCTTGCCTATCAGCGATTTTTCATTCCAGGGATAGAAAATTGGCAGGCGGACTACTTGAGTCGCCAACAATTGTTTCCGGGAGAATGGTCCCTTCACCCCGACATCTTTCTGTCTATGTCAAAGATGGGGTGTTCCGGACGTGTATCTGTTTGCGTCCAGATTCAACAGCCAGGTCGACAACTTTGTGTCAAGGACAAGGGATCTGCTGGCATGCGGAACAGACGCTTTAGTCTTTCCATGGGATTAGTTTCTGCTATGCGTTCCCACCTGTTCGGCTGCTTCCGCGCCTTCACAGAATCAAGCAGGAAGGTAAGGAGGTGATTCTGGTGGCCCAGAAGATCTTGGTTTGCCGAGATCATAAAGATGGCGGTAGGAGACAATTGGACCCTGCCACTGTCGCCAGGCCTTCTCTCGCAAGGTCCGGTATTTCATCTTACCTTATGAGCGCTAAATTTAACGGTTTGGCTATTGAGTCCCACATTCTAAAAGATTGTGGGTTGACCGCTATAGTAGTTTCTACCTTGGTTAATGCTAGAAAACCGGCCTCCAGGGTCATATACTATAGTCTGTAAGGCGTAATGTCTCCTGGTGTGAATCCAGGGGTTGGCACCCCAGGAAATATGTCATAGGTAGGATCCTTGAATTCCTACAGATGGGATTGGATATGAAGCTGGCCCTAAGTACTATCAAAGGCCAGGTTTCGGCCTTATCGGTATTTTTTCGACGGCCTCTTGCTTCTCACTCCCTGGTTCGTAATTTTATTCCGGGGTAACATGGATTAATCCTCCAGTCAGGACACCCCTGAACCCTTGGTATTTGAATTTAGTCCTGTTGGCTTTACAAAAACAGCCTTTTTGAGCCTATACAGGATATTCCCTTGGTCCTCTTGACAAAGTAAATAATTTTTTTAGTTGCTATACTGTCTGCTAGAGTATAGGAGTTGGCGTCTCTTTTTCTGTAAAGAGCCATATTTGATTATTCATAAGGATAAGGTGGTATTGAGGCCTCATCCTAGATTCCTACCAAAGGTAGTGAGAGGTTTTCATTTAAACCAGGATATTGTTCTACCTTCTTTTTTTCCAAAACCTCGGTCTGTGGAAGAGAGTTCACTACATTCTCTTGATGTAGTGAGAGCGGTCAAGGTCTATTTATTTAAAGGTGACTGCTCAGATTCTCAAAGCAGATGTTTTGTTTGTATTGCCAGACAGTCCTAAAAGAGGACAGGCAGCTTTAAAATCTACTATTTCCAGATGGATTCGTCAAGTGATTGATTGTTAAGGCTTATGGTTTAAAGAGAAAAATTCCTCCTTTTTCATATTAAAGCGCACTCCACCAGGGTTGTTAGTGCTTCTTGGGCAGTGCATCACCAGGCCTCCATGGCTCAGATCTGCAAGGCCTCAACTTGGTCTTCAGTCCATACATTTACCAGATTCTATCAAATTGATGTAAATGCTCATGAGGATATTGCCTTTAAACGCAGTGTACTGCAGGCTGCAGTATGACTACTCTTGTCTTTTAATGCCCTACTTTTTGTTGTCTCCCTCCCTTCAGTTGCCATTGCTATGGGACATCCCACATAGTATCTACTATTGCTCTGTGTCCCATGATGTATGATAAGACAGGATTTTTATAACCGCTTACCTGTAAAATCCTTTTCTTTGAAGTACATCATGGGACACAGAGGTTCCTCGCTTCTTTGGTATACACGTGTATTGCTTGGCTACAAAACTGAGGTACTCCCAGTAGTGGGAGGGGTTATATAGGGAGTGCACTTTTTGTCTTAGGGCGTGCCAGTGTCCATCACCTGAAGGTGGCCTATAACCCACATAGTAACTACTATGGCTTTGTGTCCCGTGATGTACTTCAAAGAAAAGGATTTTACAGATGAACTGTTATAAGAATCCTATTCTATCCCATCGATCCAGCAGCTTGAGAGGGGGCTTCCCAGATCTTCCACTTCTATGGGTGGAACAATTCGGGTACCTTTTGGGTGGAAATATCTAGACAGGCCACAGACTACATAACCCTAAATTTGTCTCCAATAATCCAGAGGCTGGGCTGAAGCTGAAGGCATAGGAGTCCCTGCCCCTATCGTTAATAGGACGCATCAATCT
Source organism: Lithobates clamitans (assembly GCA_037952925.1). Classification (NCBI taxonomy): domain Eukaryota; kingdom Metazoa; phylum Chordata; class Amphibia; order Anura; family Ranidae; genus Lithobates; species Lithobates clamitans. The sequence goes on along the minus strand of JBBGZY010000504.1, from coordinate 2,066,582 downwards.
GCTCAAAATGAAGGTTTTGCCTTTAATTCACCTACCTTTTCAGACATTCGCCACAGTGGATTCCAAAATCCTTTTTCACTCAACAAATTGTTTTCCTCCTTTAGCTGGGCTGGGGCCCTCATTCTCCAAGATATAGGTGGACCACATTGAAGCACCTGGCCTCCCAGGGTGGCCTGGCATTCCCAGACTTTTATAAATGCTACATGGCCACTCAATTGGTTACTGCGGTGCGGTGGCTGAACCCCGATACTACCAACTCTGCGGTGCTACTTGAATCGGCTGTGGTACAGTCAATAGAGGCCTTAAAATTTTTACTTTTCCATGGCCCGCTGTGCTCCCTATGCACTAACCCCGTCTATGACCACCACTTTCTGGGCATGGGTAGCTGGTCTGAAACTTGAACAGTATCCCAAAAAAGCACAGTCCCCAAATGCTCCACCAATTTGGATCACATCTACATGTTATTAGAGCCTTACGCCAGGACTAAATTTAATATTAAAACAATTTCCCAAATAGTAGAGAACTCCCTGATCCCTCTGTCTCTTCTACGTTCTAAATTTAATATCCCAGAATCATCTTTCTTTCGATAGCTTAAACTCTCCCATGCCTTCAGCTGCCAATTCTCCTACTCTGACCCCCAGCTCATACTAGCCTCTCTGGAAAATGTCCTCAGGTTTGACTGTACAAAAGAAACCGCTTCCCAGATAATCTCACTTCTCCTTAGAGTTTCACTACCAGCCATGGAGATGCTCGTTGGGCCGCTGGCTCCAAGACGTCCCGGAACTTGACAGTGATGATTGGGATGATATCTGGGACTTTCCATACCGATCCTTAGTTTCCCTCAGAGACTGCTTGATACAGTTTAAGCTGATCCACCGTGCCTATTATACCCCATACAGGTTACATAAAATGAGCTCCAGCTTCCCTCTGGAGTGCTGGAGATGTGGGAGAGCCCCGGGAGACTTTACACACACTTTCTGGACCTGCCCAGTTATCACTGGGTTTTGGGAGGAAGTGTTATCCTACATATGCTTGGTCAGTGATATTTCCTTACAGCCTTCCATGTCAGTTTGTTGGGACTTGTTGAGCAGATGAATCCCCACTGTGGCAGATCGTACTATGGTGGGATTACTATTCTATGCTAGAAAAGCCATCACACTTCACTGGAAGAAATCTGTCCCAACGAGTACTTTCTGGAAACAGCTGGTGAAAATAAGCGCTTACCCCTCTACAAAGACACATACAGAGGCTACCCCAAAAAATACCAAAAAGTGGTCTAAATGGTTAGCAGAGCCGTCCAAGGCATAATTAAGATTTTCTGTGTTTGAATGTGCAGTAGTCCTTTATTGAAATACTGAACAAATTAGTTTTCCACAATATACTTTTCTTGGGGTTTTTTATTTTCTATTTGTTATTTTGACACATGTGGGAGCAAAAAGTTGGAAATTCCGCTGAACTTGATGGCACAAATAAAAGGGAACCTCACTTAATTGGGTTTGATTCTTTCACCGTGTATAAGTGACCTGTGCGTGGGTCACCTTTCTGCTTTCTTTCTGTTTTGTGTTGGATATCTGGAGATATCAAGAGAACGAGCTCCGTTTTTGTTTTGTATGCCGGCCGGCTTTCGTATGCGCAACTCTGCTAATTTTAATGTAAGTGACTACATGTTTTACGATAAATATTTGGAGGATATCACACTATGGCCAGTCTTTCTTTCCTCTGAGCTATCTGGGTTTCCATTGCAACATGTGGATATGTGGACACCGTGAGTGAGCTTGGAGATTTACCCCCCGCCATTTGAACACTGGGAGCGGCAGCAAGCTGAAAGGCCCTGGCTGGGCTATAGCCACTTGCCCTTTGATGCTTACCATCTGGTAAGCTGAATCAACTACTACGGTGGATTAGCACTATTGTCTATAGGTGCACGGTGGTGGTGGTTATGCTCTTGAAGGACTTATTTTTTCCTTTGTCATTTGTATGGACTTTAATTTAAATTTTTAGCGCAGCTTTTTTACTAGATTTTTGAATAATGGTGTGATCGCACTGTGCTGCCGCTCATTGCTACGATTAGCACGGTATTCCTACCTTTTCATATCTGTGTGTGTTTTTAACAACAATAAAAAGATTAAAAAAAAAAAAAACACTGCTTCTAAAGAAGTTTTGCCTGTAGAAGCAGCTCAATGTGTCCATGCACATTAGGATGTTTAGAGGCATATTATAAGCTCAGCTTCTAGAGACAGGAAAAAAAAACCCTTTTTGAGGAGTTTTCTGGCAGAAAAACGCTAAACACCTGTACAAAAATGCGCTTTGAGTTTGTTTTTTCCTGCCAAAAGAACAGATTTTTTGCCCAGTGTGCCTAGACACGAACACAGACTTCATACATTCTGACAAAATAGGAGTAGACTGGTGGCTGAGGTCTGGTGAGGGTTTCTCTATTTTGGCTCTGGCCTCATAAATTTCACAACCTGTTGGTTTACATATTTTGCATATCTAATAGTCTTTTTGCGAAATAGGCCTTATTGCAGAGCAATTATTGAAACCCAAGCCCTTTTTTCCACTAATAGAATCAATGTTGGTAAAGCACAGTTGTCCCCAACATATTTTATTGTATTTGTGCTTTTTTCTACAGCGAAGGACTTCTTCATATTAATGGCAACATAAATAGTTTTGCCTGTGTCCTGTACTGTATGCTTAGGACAAGGCATTTTGAGTTGCCTATAAATTCCATTTTTTTGAAGTGCAGTACAGGACATGGGCCACTAATTTTTTCCATTCCTTGGTTACTCAGCTTTGCTTACTACAAAGCTGAAGACTGATGGAGTGGGGCAGGGTTATAAGGCAGGCACCCAGGAGGTATTTCCTCAAACTTTGCCTAGTGTCCTATTATGCTGTCTTGAAAAACAACTTGGGAGGGCGGATGGAGAAACTCCTATGCTTTCCTTGTACAGCTGTGGGCAAAATTTTTAAATGACAAATATAAATTTTCATTTTCACAAAGTCTGCGGGCTCAGTTTTTATGATGGCAATTTGCATATACTCCAGAATGTTATGAAGAGTGATCAGATGAAAATGAACTTAATCCTATAAAAATTTCCACTGCATTTCTGAAGAAGGCTTCAGGGCGCCCAAGAAAGTCCACCAAGTGCCAGGACTGTCTCCTACAGTTGATTCAGGTGCGGGATCGGGGCACCACCAGTGCAGCAAAGAAGCCACTTCTCTCCAGGAAAAACATCAGGGACAGACTGATATGCTGCAAAAGGTACAGGGATTGGACTACTGAGGACTGTGGTAAAGTAAATAATCCTCTATACGATTGTTTGGGACATCCGGAAATAACCTTGTCTGGAGAAGAAAATGTGAGTGCTACCCATCAATGCTGTGTCATACCAACAGTAAAGCATCCTGCGACTATTCATGTGTGGGGTTGCTTCTTAGCCAAGGGAGTGGGCTCACTCACAATTTTGCCAAAGAACACAACCATGAATAAAGAATGGTACAAAAACATCCTCCAAGAGCAACTTTTCCCAACCATTCAAGAACAGTTTAGTGACGAACATTGTCTTTTTCAGCATGATGGTGCATTTTGCCAAAAGGCAAAAGTGATAAAGTGGCTTGGGGAGCAAACATCGACATTTTGGGTCCCTGGCCAGGAAACTCCCCAGATCTTAATCCCATTGGAAACAAGTGGTCAGTCCTCAAGAAGCAGGTGAACCAAAAAAAAAAAAACCCCCCAAATTCTGACCCACCAAGCATTGATTATGCAAAAATAGGCTGCCATCAGTCAGGATGTTGCCCAGAAGTTAATTGACTGCATGCCAGGGCGAATTGCAGAGGTCTTGAAAATATTGACTCCTCATGACAAGGCCATTTTTTTCAATACGGCACTGCGTTATTTTAACTGACAATTGCGCGGTCGTGCAACGCTGTACCCAAATAAAATTATTTTCCCTCCCCCACAAATAACTTTCTTTTGGTCGTACTTGATCACCCCTGCGGTTTTTAAATTTTGTGCTATAAACAATAAGCGTGACCATTTTGAATAAAACTTTTTTTATTTTTTTTACTTTTCTGCTATAATACACAACCAATAAAAAAAAAAAATGTACAAAATCAAATTTCATGAATTTAGGCCAATTTATATTTTGCTACATATTTTTGGTAAAAATTTCTCAGTAAGCGTATGTTTTGTTTTTGCAAAAATTATTGCATCTACAAACTATGGGATGGATTTATGGAAATTTTTTTATTTATTTTTATTTTTCCCCTAGGACTGCGACATTGCGGCGGACAAGTCTGACACTAAGTGACGCTTTTTGGTGACCAGTGCTAAAAGGAAAAAAAAAAAGCACTGTCACTGTACTAATGATACTGGCTAGGGAGGGGTTAACATCAGGGGCAGTCAAAGGGTTAAATGTGTTCCCTGGAAGTGCTCGCTAACTGTGTAGGGGATGCTCTGACTGGGTGAAGACAGAGATCCGTGTTCCTGCTTAGCAGAAACAGAAGATCTCCATCTTCTCCCCTATCAGAATGGTGATCTGCTTTGTTTACGCTCGGTAACAATCACTGGTGGCTGGCGGTCATTGGGTCCCTGGACCCACTGATTGGCTTCCCCTCTGCCGAATCAGCACGCAATCAGGTCTCCAGCGGTGCGCGCCCCCTATAAACTATTGCGCGAAATCACATACCTGTATGTCATTTTGTGCACTAGAGCCACTTTGCCGCAGTACAAGTCCTTTATGCGGTCGGCAAGTGCTTAATGTAATGGTCAAAAGCTTTTGACACTTATGAAATGCTTGTAATTATACTTCAGTATACCATAGTAACTTGACAAAAATCTAAAAACCCTGAAGCAGCAGACTTTGTGAAAATTAATATTTGTGTCATCCTCCAAACGTTTGGTCATTGCTGTAGATACCTACAAATTAAGTTTCAAGTTTTTAAAGTTTAACCACTTACTCACTGGGCATTTAAACCCCCCCCTTCCTAACCAGACCAATTTTCAGCTTTTAGTGCTCTCACATTTTGAATGACAATTACTCAGTCATGCAACGCTGTACCAATATGATATTTTTGTCCTTTTTTCACACAAATAGAGCTTTCTTTTGGTGGTATTTAACCACTTGCCGACCGGGCCATTGCCGAAAGACGGCAACAGCGCGGTCGGCTAGTTCTGGGTGGACGTCATTCCAGAATGATGCTCCCGCGCGCCCCCTGGGGCGCGCACTCGGGAACATCCGTGACTCCCGGGTCCAGAGGACCCGGCGCATCACGGATTACGGTAAATAGCCGCTGATCGCGGCCGTTTACCACGTGATCGTTCCGTCAAATGACAGAGCGATCACATGTAAACAAACCAGCGTCGCGTCATGACACTGGTTCTTCCCTCCCCTCTCTGTACCGATCGGTACAGTGCAGAGGGAGAGGGGAAGAGATGGCAGCGCTGTGGGCTGGATGTTTAGTGCCCACAGCGCTGTTCAATATACATAATGGCAACACTGTGCAATACTCTGCATCACTGTGCAATACTCTGCATCACTGTGCAATACTCTGCATCACTGTGCAATACTCTGCATCACTGTGCAAATACTCTGCATCACTGTGCAAATACTCTGCCAATACTCTGCCAATACTCTGCCAATACTCTGCCAATACTCTGCCAATACTCTGCCAATACTCTGCCAATACTCTGCCAATACTAGCCAATACTCTCCATCACTGCGCTATACTCTGCAAAACTCTGCCAATACTCGCCAATATTCTGCCAATATTCTGCCAATATTCTGCCAATATTCTGCCAATACTCTGCCAATACTCTGCCAATACTCTGCCAATACTCTGCCAATACTCTGCCAATACTCTGCAATAAATTTTAACAAAAATAAGGAATTTTTTTTTTTTTTTTATCGAATTTTCAGTCTTTTTTGATTTATAGCGCAAAAAATAAAAAACCCAGCAGTGATTAAATACCACCAAAAGAAAGCTCTATTTGTGGGAAAAAAAGGACATACATTTCATAGGAGTACAGTGTTGCATGACTGAGTAATTGTCATTCAAAGTGTGAGAGCACCGAAAACTGAAAATTGGTCTGGTTAGGAAGGGGGTTTAAGTGCCCAGTTGTCAAGTGGTTAATCACAGCTGGGTTTTTCATTTTTTGCTCTATAAAAGAAAAGAGACCGAAAATTCTGTGTTTAAAAAAAAAATGCATTTTTCTTCTTTTTGTTATAAAATTTTGCAAATTTAGTAATTTTTCTTCATTTTTTTTTTTCCCCCAAAATTTATACTGCTACATATCTTTGGTAAAAATAATCTAAATTGGTGTGTTATTTGGTCTTTGTAAGAGTTATAGAGGCCACAATTCATGGTGCCAATCACTGAAGATTGATCACACCTGATGTACTGACAGCCTATCTCGTTTCTTGAGACCCTAAGAAGCCAGGAAAGTACAAATACCCCCCAAATGACCCTTTTTTGGACATTCCAAGGTATTTAGTTAGAGGCATGGTAAGTTTTTTTTTTTTTTTGTAATTTTTTTTTTTTTGTAATTTTTTTTCCCACAATTCTTTGCAAAATCAAGATTTTTTTTTTCACAAAATTGTTATATTAGCAGGTTATTTCTCACACACAGCATATGCATAGCACAAATTACTCCCCAAAACACATTCTACTACTCCTCCTGAGTATGGCGATACCACATGTGAGACTTTTACAGCGTGGCCACATACAGAGGCCGAACATGCAGGGAGCGCCATCAGGCGTTCTTGGAGCATAAATTACACATGTCATTTGTTGACTACCTCTTGCACTTTTGAAGGCGCTGGAGAACCAGGACAATGGAAATGCCCCAAAAATTGCCCCATTTTGGAAAGAAAACACCCCAATGTATAATCTGAGGCATAATGAGTCTTTTGAACATGTCATTTTATTTTATTTTTTCTACAAGTTTTTGGAAAATGTGTAAAGAAAATGAAAACACTTTTTTTTTTTTTTTTCACAATGTTTCTAACACATAGCATGTACATGCAAAAATTACACCCTAAAATAGATTCTCCTACTCCTCCTGAGTATGGCGATACCACATGTGTGAGACTTTTCCACAGCGTGGCCACATAGAGAGGCCCGACATGCAGGGAGCACCGACAGGTGTGGGGCATAAGTTTCAAATCTAATTTGACTACCTATTACACTTTTGTGAGGCACTGTAGTGGCACGCAAAAAACAGATGGGGGGGTTTTGGGACTTTAAATGAGACCTGCAGCTGGGAAAGTGACACAACATGGTAATGATATGAATATCTGATAATTGCACCATAAATGCGACCGCATCGTATTGCATAGTAATGAATGTATAAACAGTAAATTATAATCAAGGACACTTTTTATTTCATAGTAAGATATATATTATTGAAACATCATAAGACAACATAATGGCATAGCAGCCTATTATGGTCATCATGGTACCATAGTAAGAATTCATCAGACTAATATTTGCATATGACTGCATAATAGTATTAATAATGTCTGGTGAATGGACCACATTTGTGACCAAATAGCTTGCATGTATACAGGGTAAGAGAGTATGACATATGAATAAATGTTCAATAAATATGATCCAAAAAAACAGGGTGACCCATCAACATAGCAGCACGATGTGGATCGCAATGGTGAGATAAAAACAATTCAATTTTAAAGTTGTGTGTCTTCACAGTAATATAATAGCAGTTGGTGGAATCCAAACGGCATAATCTGGTAGAAGTATAGAGGGGTTGTTAATGTGAATAGCATCCAAGAGCTCTATGCGTTTCATGGATCTTTCCAATCTTCAGGAGCAGATGCAATGTAAATGTCTATAAAAGATATTTAAGGAAATTCTCAGGGGCTGATCACAGGGCAGGTAGAGAAAATTGTTGTAATATGATCTTAAAGTAGCAATGATGGTTAAAAACCATAAAAGGTTACTTACAAGGAACCTATGTAGATGGGTGGAGGGCACCGAGGGTGTGAGCCTGTCAGGGATAAAAGTCAAACAACCCCGGGAGCTGAGGCGGTACCTAAAGGGCGACTTTGTGAGGAATTATTGAAAGTGAAAATCACATCTTCATGTCCTAAAAGGATGAGAATACTAAAAGTGATTGTAGAATAAAATGAATATGAAATAGAATAGTTAGCATTGAATAAGTGTGTGTGAATACCAGACTAAACCAAAAGGTATAGCGGTTTGCAGTTTTGAGAGGAAACAGAGGAAACAGTGAAAATTGTACAAATAAGTGATAATGTAATGACCGAACAAGGGGAATATAGTTAGGAGAGATAGAGTTGCATGTATATGCCTGTGCCACAGGAAAGAGTATAACAACAATAGTGGAGGCCAAAAGAAGCCATAGTATTACCTGAGATTCCCAGAACAGCAAAATGCCACCTGAGTGGCCACCGGTAGGAAGTGTTTAGCGGGGAATGTGTATCCATTTAGGGGGACTATATATAGGTTAGAGTGCCGCCAGTAGGTAACCGCCAACGCCACGTGGGTAGCTAAATAAAGAAGGCTAACAGCTGTCGGAGCCGAACCAAGCCACCCCGCAGCTGGTGCTTCTTATAGACGCTTGGATGGGCGGCGCACAGTGTCGACGTGATGGCGTCATAGCGACGTCACGCACGAAACTGGGAACGTGGCGTCGATGCGTGATGGGAAGTCCGCCCCAACCCCCACGTGACAGGGGGGGGAGGAGGGCTCCCAGCATGCATCGCAGCTCCCGGGATTGCGAACCCCGGCAAGGAGACCCACCCAAAGGCCGACCACACCCCCCACACGGTATTGTCCGCAAGGAGGTATAAACGAGTCAAGGTTTAAAATGATAATATTGGTACATTAAGTAAAGTACATCAAGTAAATACCTGTCTCTGGGAAGAAGCCTCAAAAAGGAAGAGAATTATAGCCAAAAGTTTTAAATCATACAGGTACTAATGATGGAAGATGCCAAAATAATACAAATTATGATAAAACCTACGATCCTATCCACAGTAAAATTGAAAACCTGTAGTGGCACGGATGAGCATGAATGGGGATGGATGGGGATGGCTGAGTATGGATGGGATGACTGAGCATGAATGAGTATGGCTGGGTACGGCTAATTATGGATGGGGGTTTATGGATTGGCTAGGTATGGATGGATGGCTGGCTGAGTATGGCTGGGTGTGCTGAGCATGGATGGATGAGTGCTGGAATGGGCACATATCTGCGCTGTGGGCACTACACATCCAGCCCATAGCGCTGCTGCCACTGATCTCTCCCCTCGCACTGTACTGATCTGTACAGAGAGGGGGGAGAGGAACCCGGACGTGACGCTGGTTTGTTTACAAGTGATCACTCCGTCATTTGACGGAGCGATCACGTGGTAAGCGGCCGCAATTAGCGGCCATTTACCGTGATCAGTGATGCGCCGGGTCCGGGTGCGCGCAAAAGTGGTATTCTGGGAGGACATCGATGTACGCCCTCCCAGAGTTATCAAGCCGCATTGTAGCCGTCATTCGGCTATAGCGCGGTCGGCAAGCACTTAACTGAGTAAATTATTAAAAGGCACTTTTTTTTTTTTCTTGTATTCTTACTCAAATATATGTTTCATCTGCATACACTGCTTAAATTAAGATCTAATGTTTGCATACTCAAATATATTAGTCAACATTTTCCATGGGGTATTTTTCACGTGACTGTGTCATATGAATCAAATGTGTTTTGGTCGGAGGTTTAGGATTAAGGTCCTGTGGTGTTCATCCTGAAAGAGGTGTTTTTACCTGGATCTGCACTTAGGGGCTTTCTGTTTGTTTAGTAAATATGTTGTAAATGACAAAGCTGCTGTTGTGAGTTTTTGTCTACAAAACTGTAGACTTTGCATTAAAAAAATGTGTTTCACACGTATGCAGATTTACGTGTTTACGTCTTCTGTCATTTCATCACAAGAAAGTTAAGGGGATAAAAAACGAAGTCTTCCTGGAGGCGTAAGCCTTTTATTGGGCTTCTATTGATCCAACTAGATAAGTTCTCTAAGAATGTGTATTCTGCATTACCTACCAAATTGTGCCATATTTGTGTAAAATGAAACACAATTGGAATATTGACAGGTGTCTATGCTGCATACCCGACCCTGCTCAAGCTTGGACTACATCAAATGGTACACCCCTTCTAAAAAGTTGCTTATATTTACTGTAAATACAGAAACTTTAACATTCAAGTAACATAATAGAAAACTTTTGTTAGGAAACTTAACAGTGATCCAGCTTCCTGGCCACTGTAACTCTTCCAAGCTTCCATAAAGTTTAGTTACTGGCAGGCAAGATGTAAACAAACATCGCATGCTTTCAGCTCGTGAATTTGGGCTTTATCAGTATCTCCTCTAAAGCTAGGTTTACACATGTCCAGTGTGAATTTCCTGTCCATTTTTCATTGTGAATTTCCAAAGCAGCGGTTCAGCTGTGATTTCAGATACGGTTCAGCTGCAGATTTTCTGAGGCAGCCACCGGCATCTTTAACGAAAGCTGGTTGTTAAAGAGCGAACTGGGAAGCCGTCCGCTTCGTCCTTAACCAATAACTCATGAGCTGCCAGCGGGTTCTCTGTTGACAGCTGAATATAAACCAAATAACTGCCAACAACATTTGAAAGAAACAGTGTGGGGGGGGGGGGGGGCCCTAATCCATACTAGGCCCTTCTGGTCTGCTATGAATTTTAAGGGGTCCCCTCCTCCTAAATCAATACCCCCTCCTGAACCATACCAGGTCACATGCCCTCAAAATAGGGAGGGTGCTTTGAGGTAGGGGGGATTATCCCCCCCCCCTCCCAAAGCGCCTTGTCCCCAATGTTGATGGGGACAAGGGCCTCCCTTCCCCATAACCTTGGCTTGGGGGTCTGTGGGCGGGGGTCTTATCGGAATCTGAGCCCCCCTTATGTGAGGGAGTATGGGGTGCATTGTACCCCTACTCATTTACCAAAAAAAAGTCGTGTTGCCTGGCGCTGTGACCCGAAAAAAGAAAAAAAAACTCTGTATCCGTCCCTGGTTCCTGCGTCAGCTCGACCATCTGGTAGTTTTTAAATAACTAAGGGCTGGGGGTCACGCAGCGCCGCCAGTTGCATGCTGGGCCGCTTGCTCATCCTAAGGGTCTTGTATGAATTTGGGGGGGGCGCCATGCTGGTTTTTTTTTTTTTTTTATCTCTCGCAATTCTTGTTCAAAATGTATGTCTGTGCGATTCAGATGCGTTCCCATAGAAGGCAATGAGCCTGGAATTCAGATCTGAGCCGCACTGCAGTGCTCAGAAAATGCACAGGACTCTTTTAAATTCTCTGTAAATTTGCACTGCTGCTGCACCGCAGATATGTAAACAGGTTCCATAGAAAGCAGGTTGTGAACAGAGCCTAAACACACAACAGCTGAAACTGATTCATCAATTGGACTCAAAGCACATTTGGTGTGTGTATTTGAATCTTTGCAAATCCACAATTGAAAGTGAAGTACCAGAGTGAGCATTTTAGTGAAGGGTGTTTTTTTAATACTTTTTTTTTTTTTTTTATTGCATAAGTTTGCATTGACCAGAAATAAAGATTATAGTAAAGGTTTGCATGTGTAAAGATGCCTTAGAAGAGAGTGCTTTGTGTATTGGACCGAATGTTTTAAGTGTGTTACGTATGCATTTGGTTTTATTAAAATAGCAGTGCTTAACTTGACCAAGTAGGCCAGGGCAGAAATGTAGTCGTTATGTTATTGGTGATGGCAAATGGATCATTTTTTATGCTTTTTAACAGCGCTGTTTTGTAAAACAGTATAAAGTGTAAAGTGCAGTACCCATAGGAGCTAGTAGATTGCATCTGTATCGGTCTGACTTCAGCACAATGAGGCTGCAAGTCTGATGTGCACTCATCTAATACACGTTATAGAATCAATCTTGGGTGAAGTGGTTATAAATTGCCCAAAATTATTTGTATTGGCAGGAAATGCAGTATCTTTTATATATTGAATGTAAATATCTTTCCTCTTTTTATCTACTTTAGTAATGGAAATGTCACCCTTGACTGTTTGGGCTGCATCCAGGATAAAATCACTGTATGTGCCACAGATGACTCCTATCAGAAGGCGCGGCAAAGCATGGCGCAGGCTGAAGAGGAGAACAAGAGCAGAGGTGCCATTGTTATCAAAATGGGTAGCAGATATGGAGGCAAGTATTTTAGGATTTCCATGTTTGAACTCTCGTCTAGACAGTTGGTTATGGATTTTATAATCAGTAGTACTTAATTTGTCACCAGGATCACCTCAACTAAATGTTTTGCGTTTCCCCCGGGCTCAGGGTTCTGCATGCAGTGAACCAGGTGAACAAATTACTGGGAGGGGCTGTGCAACAAAGAAGGGGAAGCAGGAGTGAGTGATGGGAGTGAGTCCCTGAGTGTAAGAGGACCTTGTTGGTTGGGCGTGTGGTGGTGCTGAGGCATTATGGATGGATCTGCATATGAGTGTGTGCACTGCAAATGTTAGAGGAGGTATTTTTTCCCTGTATCATGAGAATATCAGTCACTGTATCCAATTTACCCTTTTTTTTCTGTTATGATTATCACTGTAATATTAGGATGATTTATATTCACTAGTAGCACAGCGCTGGTTTTTGATTTATATATTTTTTTGTAGCAGTGACCATAATAATGTTAAAACATTTATTTATTGTAACTTGTAAACAAGCACATACTAGAAAGATAGTCGCATCATTTTAAGAACAATTTTTTTCAAGGCTGAGACTGTTCTCCAAGACTTGTACTGGGAGGGAATATTGTCATCAAAGAAACACAGGACAGAAATGGAAAGGTTTCAGATCAAATGTATGCAAACGCACTGCAAAACGCGTTCACGTGGACAATAAGTTTAAAGTGCTAAAAGTAAACAATTTGTGGCCTAAAGTGTTCACCTTTACAAAAAAAAAATGTAAACTTGAACGAACACCGTAAAACCCACCCTGCCACACCCCTCCCCCACCCTGCCACACCCCTCCCCCACCCTGCCACACCCCTCCCCCACCCTGCCACACCCCTCCCCCACCCTGCCACACCCCTCCCCCACCCTGCCACACCCCTCCCCCACCCTGCCACACCGTTTTTTGCAAGTGGCTCTAGGTTTGTTACAAGTGATCGCTCCGTCATTCGACGTGCTAAATGGCCGCCGGGATCGGATCACGGATCGATGACGATCCTTTGCACCCCTAGTGATGGACCTCTTCTCAGGTTAACCAGCTTTACTTGTTGTTCTTTTATTTATTTATTCGTTTTTAATTTACCTCCCAATTCTTCAATCAACCTTTTTGTCTTTGAATGCTTATTCAGAAGCCATTAATCCAGATTCGTGCAACCTCTGTGAAACCTTAGGTGCTACACCCGGACCCCACATCCTCACACTGTGGGGATGGTCTGAAATGTTGCATTAGGCAGTAGATCCTGCACACTTGGTCTGCTGTTTTGAGTTAGCTGCAGGGTGCTATACATGTCCAGGGCTGTGGTCCATTGCTATGGAACCCAGTCCCCTGACTCCTTTGGGGGTAGGTCTACTGTGATGGGTGGAGCTTGGACTTTAAAGTCCTCCCCAAGAGCTCCTAGCCCCTCTGAACACCGAGCACCATCGCATTCTACCCAGACTTTAATTTCAAGACCCAAATTCAGCCCCTTTAGCACAAGACTTGGCCAACAAGGTCCACCAAGCACTTCAAAGCCCTCTCTACAATGAAGGGGCATTCTCATGCCTGAGTGAGGAGGCATATGTTAGTTTGAATATATATAAATCACTGCACTAGGTGATGACAAATGATCCTGAAAAACATAAGTCCTTTACAGTCCCAGCATGTGCAGTGTTCATAGGTGCTCGTGTTTCAAAGATGTGCTCAGACCAGGTGTCCCACGTGGATGTGCACTCGCCCCTGGGTTTTCAACTGTCTCTAGTATGGTCGCTTAGGCTGGTGGGGAGACCCCTGGATAAATCCTTTGCTGGCAGTTTATGCACTGGATGAGTCCTCGCATGGATAGATGGAAATGACATCTGCCATTCTCTCTCTCTAGATCTATATATTCGCAGTCTCACCGTGCCCATAATCACAGCCTCACTGTAGTCTGTGCCTGGATTAGAGTCTGCGGGCATCTCCCGCTGTGTGTCTCGGAGTTGAGTGTGAAAACTTTGGCCGTGCTGTGAGAAAAGTCCAGCCCTCCTCCTAGATCAGCTCGTGTGATAGACGCAGTGTTCTGTCTATCACACAAGCTGATCTAGGAGGAGGGCGAGACTTTTCTCACAACATGGCTAAAGTTTTCACACTCGGAGACACACAGCAGGAGATTCCTGCAGACCGTGTATGACATATAGTGGAGCAGGGAGTGGAGCGCTGCGCTGCGCTGCAGCCACAGCTTGGCCCAAAGCGGCCCCAGGGCAGGCTGCCTACCAATCAAAGTTTTGATCGATCAGAAAAAACTAGTGATTAATCGAGGCATAAATCGTTAATTTCCGCAGCCCTTATATATATATTTTCTCTCATTTGTACTTGTTGCGATTTTAGCAGGTTCTTACTGCAGCTAGTGTATTTATATGTAACATTTCCACTTATTTTTATTTTCAATTTCTTTGGTTATAAGTATTTTTCATATTTTACAGTTTGCATCTTTCTGGGTCACAGACATCCCAAATCTGTGGTTTCAAAAAGGTACAAGAGTTCAAAACTCTACCACTTAACGGCTTTCTTTCAAATCAGTCAAATACTACCGAAGGACAATGAGATTTGCAAACGGCCTTAAACCACCTCTTGTGACAGTCATCGTACTGTTATCGCCACAAGACAGGTTCAAGAGATTCTACTGAAACATGTTCAGTGCCAAAACCCAACAGAAGTATTTGTCCTATTCTGGATTTAAAATCCCTTAACAAATTCCCTTGCATTCTAACATTTCCTTTGGAATCTGCAAGGTGAATAAGATGCCGAGAGAGCCTTATCTCATACTTCAAAACGACAAGGTTGTGTTATGCCCAATACTATCCTGTTACGTTTCCACTCCACCATATCTGTTGGAGTATGCTGGACCTTTACTAAGACTCAATTGCCCAAATCTGTAAGTGCCATCTGGTCTACTGTTCATACCTTTTCAAAGTTCTACCAGTCTTCTGCTGATGAAGGTTTCAGCTGCAAGGTTCTTATATCAGCATTGTGAAGTTGGGTCTGTTGACCCTTGTTGTCTCTAGAAATTCTGGATGAACCCTCTGCACACTGCTGTATACTTTTTCTAGCAAACTTTGCAATAACAAAATACAGGGATTTTTAGTTTACACACATATTGCAATACATATTTAAGTTTGACAAAGTAATCCCTCTGTGGCCAGACCTACTCTACCTTTCAAATTCTGCTGTGGACACAATTGCCAACATGGGGCATATAGACACAAAGTGGGGGAGAGAGTCCCGAATTTCATCCAGGATTTCTAGTGTTAACATGTGGTCACACTCATTTAGCACCTGATAGATTATATACATGTACAAGCTATTTGGGTTTGAGCGCAGGTATTTTTGTTCTCGTCAGGTCTCCTTGGCACAGTTCAGTTTGCCTAGTTATTGCCTCCCTTACTTGGGGACATGTCAGGGTCTATGATTATCAAGTCTGTGTCCTGTACGTTTAAAAGCAATTTTGACTTGCCTGTAAATTCCATATCTTGAAGTATAGTACAGGACACAGACCACCCTTGTTTCTAATCTTGTGTTACTCTATATTGCTAGCACTCTCAGTGGGGGCTGGGGTTATATGGAGGCATCCAGGGGGTGTGTCCTTCAAAGCTTTGCCTTTAATCACCTGATTAGGTACTAGCCTAAAAGTCAGGTTCTATGAATAGCAAGCCTGTGTCCTGTACTGTACTCCAGCAGATGGAATTTTCAAATCAAATTTTTTATTTATTTTTTACTTGAAATGGAGGTTAATTTTCAGGATTTGAAAAGGGTCGTATGGAAAAACATAACGATAAAACTCTATAGTATGTATTGGCTACAAGTGCATTTCTATTGGTGGCTCTATTGATCCAATTTTGTTAGGGGTAGAATGCATATCTAATATGTACATACCAACTTTTTACATTTTTTTTTCCAGCAGTCAAAAAGGTCCAAGTCCGGAAACCTGCTCCAGGAATCTCTGATGCTGTTCCATCAAGGAAGCGACCGACACCAGTAAATATAGCGAATGCGATAAAAAAAAACACCACCACCTCCACCACCACCGTTTCTCAACGACCCTTCAAAGACAGGGTGATACATTTTCTAGCCCTTAAACCATACAAGAAGCCTGAGCTTATTCTGCGATTACAGAAAGATGGCCTTTCATTACAAGACAAAGACTGTCTAGATGGCCTCCTGCAACAGGTAAATAGTATGTTTAGCCATACATTACCTATAAATAAGAAATATGTTTGCATATTGTATACATGCCATTTCTGGAGTGTCAAAACACTAGATTTTCATTCTGTATTTGTTTTTTGTTTTTGTTTTTTTGTTTTTTGTCATTTTAACCCCTATCATTTAACTATCAATAAATGCTGTACATAATCACCATGGGATTCGTTTTCTGTATTCTGCAAAAAACTAGTTGATCCTGCTCTTCTGTCTCCCTTCTTCTATTCATGTTCCCACTGCATTGGGGGTTTTGCAGAACAGTGTTGGCAGCTTGTGCACATGCTCAATTTTCAGTGTGTTTCTACCCTGAGCATTTCCTTCCTATCACATCTGAGCAGCCCATGTGACTATAGAGCCACGCCTGTGGGCGTATACAGTGGTAAATGACCATGCCTTCTCTCCATGTTTTTGCCAAAGACTATTAAAGATTTGATTTTGAATATATTTGTATGACCTTTTTTAAAAAATTTTTTTAATTTTACTTATTTTTGAACATGTGACCAGCAGTAGAAAACTAGAAGCTCCTCCTGCCATGGTTTCCCTATAGACAGGCTGGGAGAGAGCTGGGTCATGTGACAGCTGTATATTGATTAAGAGAAAGATGCTTTCCGTATATACTCGAGTATAAGCCGAGTTTTTCAGCACTTTTTTTGTGCTGAAAGTGCCCCCCTCGGCTTCTACTCGAGTCAAGCACTTTTCTGTTGCAAAGAATGACATTTTCCGAACTGACTTTGGGGCCCCGTATCTAGGGGCCACTTAGTGCTAGGAACCCCAAATATGGCCCTGAGATATGGGGCCCCAAAGTCAGTTCGGAAAATGTCACTCTCTGCTGCAGAAAAGTGCTTGACATTTTCTGAACCGACTTTGAGGCCCCTTATCTCAGGGCCACTTAGGAAACCCAGCTTTGGATATTTTATGGTGCTGGTTCCGCTGGGTTTGCACACCAAATTTGGGGTTCCTAGCACCAAGTGGCCCCGAGATACGGGGCCCCAAAGTCGGTCAACTGTGTCCATCTGCAGCAATGTCATTTCGGGACCCTTTGGGTCCAGAGACCCCACATTTTGGCTGCAGCTAGGGGGCATCTAGGGACCCTTAACTACAGAGTTTGGAATTCGGGGGGACCGATGGCTGCAAATGGGCACAGTGAGGCTGCAAATAGGCACAGTGAGGCTGCAAATGGGCATTGTTGATCCTCTTTTCCACTTACAGTAGCTGCGCATTTCTCACCCTAGGCTTATATTAGAGTCAATACGTTTTCCCAGTTTTGTGGTAAAATTAGGTGCCTCAGCTTATACTCGCGTATATACGGTAGATTTTTTTTTTTTTATTAAAATAATCTTGTCATTCGCATACAGAAAGATGGGACCATGTAAATTAAACGGTGCGTGTGTTGTATTACTTTAATGATGGTTACTTGGAATATCTTTATGCTGTATGCTAATTCTTCAGCAATAACTGGGGAAAGGTCAGGACAGACAGCCTTGAGATGCTGTCACTGTGGTGCAGAAAAATTGCCTAAGTTTTTGGCATTTCTCAGCAGATTTCTACTGATGCCAGTGAAAATCTTGCACACTTCAAACAAGCCTTGTGTAGTATGTGTTCATTTTTTGTGAAAGCTGAACTTTCATTACCTTCAGTCTTGCACAACTACAGTGGATGCTTTCGCCTGTACTGTTACCGTACCTTTATTTCACTGCAAACTGTACGCTTCTCATAGTGTGCATTAGAAGCTGTAGCAAGTTGGACAGAGCCTGTCTCGTATCCAGAGCTGTGCAAATCTGAAGAATGGATAGATAAAAATTATTTGGCAGGTAAATCTACTCCTTTTGTATGTACACTGCTCAAAAGGGGACACTTTGATGAGGAAAAATATCATGCTGGATATCTGTACTGATATGGGGACTGGGTAATGTGTTGGGAACGAAAGGTTGCCACATCGTTTGATGAACATGATCAACCTACAGAGAGGGCTGAATTCAAAGATACCCTGAAAATCAACGTGAAAAAAATTAGGTAGCAGGCTAGTTCATTTTGCTGAATTTTTATTGCAGCCACTCAAAATGGTACTCCCACATGCTTGTATGCATGTCTGACAACGTCGGAGCATGCTCCTAATGAGATGACAGATGGTGTTCTGGAGTATTTCCTCCCAGATCTGAACCAGGGCATCACTGAGCTCCTGAACAGACTGAGGTGCAACGTGGCGACGTCTGATAGATCAACACATAATGTCCCAAAGGTGTTCTTTTTGATTTAGGTTAGGCGAGCATGAAGGCCATTCAATGGTATCAATTCCTTCATCCTCCAGGAACTGGCTACATACTCTCACCACATGAGGCCGGGCATTGTCGTGCACCAGGAGGAACCCAGGACCCACTTCACCAGTGCGCAGTGTCTGACAATGGGTCCAAGGCTTTCATCCCGATACCTAATGGCAGTCAGGGTGCCCTTGTCTAGCCTGTAGAGGTTTGGGTGTCCCTCCATGGATATGCCTCCCCAGACCATCACTGACCCACCACCCAACAGGTCACGCTGAACGATGTTAACAGGCAGCATAACGTTCTCCACGGCTTCTCAAGACCCTTTTATGTCTGTCACATGTGCTCATTGTTGAACCTGCTCTCATCTATGAAAAGCACAGGGCGCCAATGGCGGACCTGCTAATTTCTGGTGTTCAATGGCAAATGGATCGAGCTCCACGGTTCCAGGCAGTGGGCACAGGGCCCAGTAAAAGGCGGGCCCTCAGGCCATCCTCAAAGTCTGTTTGATTGTTTGGTCAGACATTACGCCAGTGGTCTGCTGGAGGTAATTTTGTAGGGCTCTGGCAGTGCTAAACCTGTTCCTCCACAAAGAAGCAGATACCGGTCCTGCTGATGGGTTAAGGACCTTCTACAGCCCTGTACAGCTCTCCTAGAGTAACTGCCTGTCTCTTGGAATCCCCTCCATGCTCTTGAGACTGTGCTGGGAGACACAGCAAACCTGGCAATAGCACGTATTGATGTGCCATCCTGGAGGGGTTGGACTGCCTGTGCAATCTCTATAGGATCCAGGTATCGCCTCATGCTACCAGTAGTGACACTGATCCTAGCCAAATGCAAAACAGTCAGAAAAGATGCATCAAATATATGTCAAAGAGAAATTTCTAAAACATTAGCAGCTCTAGTGCAAACATTTAAAAATGTCAATAAATTGCTTAAGAGTCCACTTAAAGTATCAAATGGTGATCCGCTCAGTGAAGGCGCATTAAGAAAAGGCAGGCGAGTATAAAACTAGACGATCGTGGAAGAAAATATTAGCTGCGATCCCAAGTCTCCATCATGAACTCGCACAGATGTCTTTCAAATCACCCCCAAATTCACACTGTTCGAGTTCAGCTGAAGTCGCATGATTTCAAACACGTGTTCAGTGTGAACGAGGGCTAAAAAGTGTTCCTTAAAAAACAATTTTAGCAGTGCATTTCATGTGTTGTGTGTTTTAGCTATTTGGCTTTAAAGTGAAATTTTACCTAGGCGCATATATCGGTAGTGTTTTCTTATCTCTCTCCAAAGCACTAAGGGTTTTTTTTTACTAAAGGCAAATCCACTGTGCACTTGGAAGTGCATTTGCTTTAGATCTGAGGGGAAGATGTGAAATGAGGGGAAGCTCTGCTGATTTTATCATCCAATCATGTGCATGCAAAAATGCTATTTTTTTTTTCCTTACATTTCCCACTCAAATCTACAGCAACTACACTTCCAAGTGCACTTGTAGTGCTAAGTGGATTTGCCTTTAGTAAATAAACCCCCCTGTCCCATGTCTTTCTGCTGTTAAGTCAGAAGTTATCATGCTGAGAACAGAGAAACAAGTTCTCAGACGGGAAATAAAAGCAGCTGAAAATGTGTCGTAGGAGGTTGCTGTAAATAGATTAGCAGACAGCTTGTCTTCTCATGGTCAGTTCCGAAAGTGTCTTCGTCGTTCTGCCTATGTGGAGTGGGGTGGGGGGTGACTTTCCTCCAATCTGCTGTCTCCCAGTGTAAGCCGAGAATACTTTCCTCCTGCTGAACGAGGAAGTGAAAATTCTAACCCAATGTAAGAATTCTAAAGAATATAGAAAGGTAAAGACAGCAGATATGCATGTAAAACTTATGTAGGGAGATTTGTTTCACCCCTGTGTATCATCTTAGGCTGTTTACTTCACTGGGTATATGTGAGGGTTTACATCCACTTTAAGCAACCCAAAATATGCTTTTACTCTGTCTTGGACTCCTACTCCTTTATAGCGTTGGCTAGATTTACTGCAAAATTTTATGTATGCTTTTCTTTTTAAATTTCAGGTGGCAAATATAAGCGCCAAAGACTGCACTTACACATTGAAAGACTCTATTTACAAAGAGGTGCAGAAAGACTGGCCTGGTTATTCAGAAGGTGACCAACAGCTACTAAAACGAATACTTGTCCGGTATGTTCTCGGTTTGATTCTTTCATTAAAATAAAAAGAAAACCTTTTTTTGTGCGCTTGCATTAGATACTTAAATCTATATTCCTGTGTGTTTGTCCTAAATAGATGAATAAATGAATAAACACCATCAAAGTTAATTTTAAGTGTAAGTGAATAAAAAGTCGCAAAGCGACACAGCAAATAGCGACATGTAAATCAAATACTAATATTAACCATTCCATACAGATAAATGTAGAAAACTTGTGTGCAAAAAACAAGGTTATGCCACCCAAGTGCAAAGTCATAAGTGAAAGAGTTCAAAATTGCGTCATGAGTCGCAAAAAAAACGCATATCCAAAGTTCATAAAGTTGCATTCCTTAGTGTGTATAAAGGAATAAGGGGACGTGAAGGGACCTCCAACCACCAGTGGATCCAAAGGTTGATAACTACATCAACGTAAAAGTGTCGGAATCATCTCGTGTGGTGAGCTGTCATCTCCTGTCCCTGCAGAGGGCTAAATCTGTATGCTTCTAAGACCTTGCTATAAAGGAGGTCCAACGCGTTTGGTAAGGATACATCTGTTATCAACCTTTGGATCCACTGGTGGTTGGAGGTCCCTTCACGTCCCCTTATTCATTTATACACACTAAGGAATGCAACTTATGAACTTTGGATATGCGTTTTTTTTGCGACTCATGACGCAATTTTGAACTCTTTCACTTATGACTTTGCACTTGGGTGGAATAACCTTGTTTTTTGCACACAAGTTTTCTATAGTTATCTGTATGGAATGGTTAATATTAGTATTTGATATACATGTCGCTATTTGCTGTGTCGCACAGCGACTTTTTATTCACTTACACTTAAAATTAACTTTGGTGTTTATTCATTTATTAATCTATTTATGACAATCACACAGGAATATATATCTAAGTATCTAATGCAAGCGCACACATTTTTTTCTTTTTATTTAAACTTTTCACCTCATTGATATTTGTGGTTTTTGTTGCAGCTGCAGTTACACTAATTTTTGCTTGGTAGCGCAGGTTTTCTTTTTTTCCTTTTGATTCTTTCATTGCCTGAATTTCTGCCATTACAAATGCAAGCTGTGTTTCCTGTAAGATCTTATTTAGCTTTTTCCTTTTTCTTTGAGATTGTTACCTAAATCCAATTTTTATTAGCAAGTCCAAGTTTAACACACACTGCTGCCTGGATCCTTTTGCATGGTCTACTGGTCACTTTGTTGGCATATATTATTTTTTTTTTTTTTTGCACTATACTCTTGTTTATTTCCCAGGCTTATGAAACCTTATTCCATTCATTCAAAAACCAGGCCTTCCTGCGAGTCTAGTAATCTGATCTGAACCCTGCATGGCGAGAAGAATAAAAGGAGTGGTGTAGTGCACAGAGTACTACTATAAATAAGGATAGGAACTGCCAAATTGTGTGTATAGATCATTTACCACTGACCGGGGTGCTGAATGATCAGCTTTTATTTAAAGAAAACATTTATCCCAAAAGGAACAAAACGGTTTAATTGCTAAAAAGTATAAAAAAAAAAGTATTAGCTAGAGTTTGGCTTCAATGTGTTTTGTGTATTTAAATCTGCTAGTACATCCAACACTCCAGACTGACAATGCAGATGTCCTCCAAAGTTGTTGTTCCTTCATCCAGAGTGAGGGCACCCTAATGCAGGATGTGTTACTGGCCAGATCAACATGTGAAAACCGAGGGAGGGAAAGGCCTAAAACAATAAAACGAATACAGCCACCATATATAATGATTGGTTAGTTGCAATATATTACATTTTTGGTTTTGGGTTTAATACCAATTTAATAATTGTTTAATAGTTAACAAAGGTAGTCTGCCTAACTGCTAAAAACGAAGACTTTAAATGGAACAGGGTGCTGTGTATTTTCCTACTTTTTACATTCCAGGTTAAAAAAAAAAAAATGCCTAGCTTTTGATTGTTTTGACTTTAAATAGGTTATATAGCAGATACTCAGTTGTACTGCAATCCGAAGTGATTCCAGATCTACTTTTTATAGTAATCATGCTGGCGACTGTATAAAGAGGGTTAAGTTTGTCCCACAATGTAAACCAACCTTTAGTGTAGCGTAAAACAGAACTTTTCTACTGTGCTTTTGGGATGCTTTGCAAGTGAAATAGAATAATTCTCTTTCTTGGGCAGCTAGACAAAACAAAACATTTATTTTTTAATAAATATGCAATATATATTAATGCCCAACTTCAGCCAAAATGTTTTGTTTTGGATGGAGCAGAAAATGTGTTTTATTGCTGTCTGTATCTTTTAAAGTTGTTGTTGTAAACCCTCTCATATACCCAGTGAAATGACCTCAGGTGAAACAGAGAGAGAGGGATTAAACACATCCTCCTACATAGGTTTTACTTGTTTTTCTGCAGTCTTCTCCTCTTTACAACTCTTCAAATGTGCAGTATTGTGATACAATCCTTCTGCTTCTGTCAGTATCACAGAGGAGGGGTGGAGAGCTGCAGTTGGTGTGAGAACTGATTTGAGGAAAGGGACACACCCCACTTCGCACGTAGCACCAGAACGAAGGAAGGATACAGTGCTGTGTCCTGAATAGACAAGCTGTGTGCTGAGTTCTCTTCCCCCTCACAAATTTTTTATCTTCTGTGTTGGGAAAACTTTTTTCTCAAAAGTTAGACATGCTGATAACCGGAATCAAGCACCCGAGAGAAATGACACTTAGTTTTGGAGATAGACATGTAGACACTACAGATACAGTTGGGAAAATAATTTATTTGATCCTCTGTAAGTTTGCCCACTTACAAAGAAAAGGTCTATCATTTTTATAGTAGGTGTATTTGAAACAATAGACAGAATATCAACCAAAAACCCACAATACAAATATTATAATTTGCGTTGCAGTTCAGTGAGTAAAATGAGTATTTCCAAGCAAAACCTGACTGGTGGAGAAACCCATGTTGGCAAGCACAGAGGTAAGACGTTTGTGGGCTCTGTAAGATTTCAATCCATGGCAGTGTATTGTGTTACCAATGGTTTGTTTGGTGACACAGGTCCTAACAGCCTTGAGATCATTCACAAACTCCTCCCCTGTAGTTCTGGGCTGATCCCCCCCCCCCACTTTTCTTATCTTCCTTACCCCGTGAGGCGAAATCTTGCATGGAGCTCCAGACCAAGGTCGATTGATAGTTGTTTTTGTATTTTTCCATTTGCGAATAATCTCTCCAACAGTTGTCTCCTTCTCACCAAGCTTCTTGTAGCCCATTCCAGCCTTGTTCTGATCTACAATCTTGTCCCTGACATCTTTGACAGCTCTTTGGTCTTGCCAATGATGGTGAGTTTTGAATGGAAGGGAGATTCTGTGGACAGGTGTCTTTTACACACATAATGAGTTGTTAGGAGCACCTTCTTAAATTGACAGGCCAAATCTGTGTACCACATGAGCACATAAAATAACCACTCTGTGTGAGCCAGAATTATTGTTTGTAGGGGATCAAATACTTATTTTACTCACTGAACTACAGCTCAGTTTAAAACATTTGTATCATGTTTTTTCTGGATTTTTGGTTATTTTGTCTCTATCATTTAAAATACACCCATGATAAAAATTATAGACCCTTCATTTATTTGTAAATTGGCAAACATACAAAATCTGCAGGGGATTAAATAATTTTCCCCACTGTATACGTGCTTTGCTCCGATTTCACAACTGAGGTTTACAACCATTTTAGTGTGTATTACAGCTTACTGGTCCTTGGATATGTGGTGGCTGCATACGTTTTTCCTTTTCATAATTTATTTCAATTTTCTTTTAACCTGATAATCCTGCCATGACAACCGTAAAGAGCAGCTATGTCTCCATAGGGCAGGGAGTATGTTAAGAATACAGAACAGGTGTTTTGTACTCATCAAATGGGTGACAATGCTAACTGATGACTTCCTGTACGCTCTGCCACTGAACTGTTATCCATTCACAAGATTTCTGACTGGATCAACAGTTTTTTTTTTCTTCTACTTGTTGAACAGATAGAAATAAAAAGCTTTCCATTGTAAATTTAAAAGACCAAAAGAGAACAGGTTAAAGTAATGTAGTATTCTCCCCTCACTTCCTGTCCAGACAGGAAAAAACTGATAGCGGTTCTAATCTATCCCAAACTCTAGTGTGTCCGATAGTTTTGTTTTTCTTTCTTTTAAGTCATTCCTTGCTGGGGAGATTTTCCCTCCCTTCCATCACTAGGGCAGGAAATGAGGGTAAAGACATAATCTGTGTCAGCCATTAATTACTGTTTTTTTTCTCATTCGATCCTCCCTGCTGAGCCTTTGTATTTTGACAGCAGGGAGAGTTCCCTGATGTTAGAATACACTGATCAGCGCCGCCAGCTATCCAACCAGCCTGTCGGGAAAATCAAACAGGCTGGTTGGACAAAAGTCGATTGGTAGGTTGAATTCAGTAAAACCAGCCTGCCCATAAATGCTTTGAAATTTGGTCAGTCCCTGCTGAACCGGACAAATTTTGATCCGTGTATGACTGTCTTTAAGGTTTTTAAAGTCAAAGTAATAGTTTTTTTTAGCATTTGAAATGGAGTGGTATGAAGATTTCGATTTAAAGGATACACCTTGTACACTCTGGATGCTCAGAAACCGTGCACTTATCCTACTGATCTAACAGCCTCAATGCATGTAAGGTTGTGAAGGAGCCCTAAAAAAATCTGTTTAAAATAACTTATAGTTTATGGTTATAAATGATGGTGTTTGGCACCCTCAGGCTGTGGAAACCTACATCTTTGCAGCTTTCTGACTGTGCTACAAAACATAATTTTTTTTTATTTATTTTTTTATTTTATTTTTTAGGAAGGTAAGCCAGCCACAAAATCCATGTGGACAGACAGAGAATGCACCTCTGAGCCCTCCCAAAGACAATGTGAATTCCACTTCCCCATACCCCCAGGTATGTTATAAATTGCACATCACTAGTCTGCAGTAGCAATATATCTCAATGCAAGTGATTTGACAGCATCCAGACCTTTTCAGGACAATGTAAAAGGTTATCTCTGGCAAAACCTGATTTAATTACCATAAAATGTATAGGGAGAACATTGTAGTCTGAGCTACTTTGAGTATGTGAAAAACACAACTGTGCATAAAGCTGTTTTCCATTAAATAAAAAGTGTAAGGCAGATCTGATGCAGGAAGTATCTTTATGCCAAATATGTGCAGCACAGTCCTTGCTAAAGTGAAACTGAAGGCTTTTTTTTCTGGTAGGAGCATTTGCTACAGTGTGCAAATATCACAAGTTTAGAGGGGGTGGACAGTGATGGTGCAGTCCAATGCATGTTGGTACTAGGTATCCCAATCCGCTGGATATGGGCTCCATTAGCTTAACTTTTACGCCTGGTTCTAACTGAAACCAATTGGAAAAATGTGTAAATCTTTAGTGAAAAAAATTGTGAAAGGAAAAATTCACATTTTTAAAAGATGTAACATATTCCAGCTCCTGTGATTTTTTTTTTTTTTTTTTTTTTTTTTTTTTTTTTTTTTTCCCCCTTCGATCCTTTCCGCACCCACTGTCACAATTAAAAAATGGCATGGATGTTTGGGGCTCCGCCCACTCGGCCGCAGCATTTATTCGTGTCCTGTGAATAAAAGAACTACAAGTACCACCAGCTACCACCAAGGCAGACAACTTGTAGTTCTGAATTGTAAGAGAGCAGGTGAGCACCCTTGTAGTTTATTCACAAGCCCTGCAGCTTTCAAACTGGCAGTCCCTATGGAGGTATGGGCTGAAAGCTGCAGGGCTTGTCTGTAGATGCCTGACCTTGTACCCCTAATCCACTGATCACGGGTGCAATGCTTTCCAGGCTCCTGCAGGAAAAAATACATGCACATTTTAGCTGAAAAAATAAGTGCATTTTATTTTTTGTAAAAAGTGAACTTCTCCTTTTTTAAATGTATGTTTTGTTTTTGATGTGTTTTTTTGGGGGTTTTTTTGCCAAAAAAAAATCTGCCTATTAGCATTTTTTTTACTTCAGCTCCACCTTAATTTGTTGTTCCCTGCTTTGTACCTATTTTAATCAATTGTATCCATCGGTTAATACTCTTGCGTAATTGTTGAAGCTAAACATTTGCCTTTTTTTCTTAGCAATGAGCTTGTGACAGCTGAGAACGGCAATCGTGTTTGAGAGAAAAGATTTTTATGACTCGTAAGCCTTGAGTTAAGATACTAAACCCAAGAGAGATATATATTTTTATTATAATTATTATTCATTTTTTTGCAGCTTACAAATTCTTAGATGTGATGGCTGCATTAGTTTTTTTTATGCTTGCTTTCTTTTATTTTCACCTGGTGAACTGCCCAGTCTGTTTTTCAAAAGAACAAACTGTCCTGCAAATGTATTAGCTAAGTATTGACAAACCATTTAAAACTGACAGGGGTGCTTACAATGATAAAGGATTAAATTGCAAGCCAGATAGTGAAAAAAATCCAAATTTATAAATTACAGTACCTAAAAGCGTAAATATACATAAGCGACAAAAAGCCATAAGCCCCCCCCCCTTCACACCAGTTCGACTTGTCATGCAATTTTAAACTGTCAAGTCGTATGACAAGACGTGCTCCCTTTGTGCCTCTGGAACCGTTCAGTGTGACTTCGACCTGCATTGATTTGAAAAAGGTTCCTGCACTATTTTGTTGATTTTCATGTGCGATTTGCATAGACATCTGTGCATGAAGTCACACAATTGGCAAGCCGCACATGAAATCCCACTGAGCGGTGGCTTTGAAATCGTGCTGAAGTAGCATGATTTCAAAGCTGCATTCATTGTGAACGTGGTGTCAAAATCCTTTTCCCACATACAGTGTGTTAATCAAAAATAAAATCAAGTAAATGTTTTTTATACACAAAGTCCAATGACCAAACACTCCGCCAGATGAAAGATGAAACTTGAAGAGTGTACAGCAAAGTTGTTTTCAGTACAACACCACTGTGCACCAACCACCAAGTTAATACAATGTTACTGCTAACCAGATAGACCTCCAAAAGCTCAGAGGTCTAACGGCGCTAAAGAGAAATCGCACACCCGGATGAATGGTGGATGTTCACTCTAACAGATCAGTCTCTACCCTATGTATTTGGCTCCAAATAGATCACATCCGCAGGCACCCAGGTAGCCAGACAGTGAGGAAGAAAAATCACCCATTTTTTTTAAATGGTGGGTACTGGCATCAAAGCCAAACTTACAGCATATCAGAAACTTTGGTTAGCCACCCAGTCACTGCAATAACTAAGCTCTAAGGCCCCTTACACACTGGGGTGTCGGCGGTAAAGGTTTTTCGCCTGCTAGCGGGGCGCATTTAACCCTGCTAGCGGCTGAAAAAGGGTTAAAACGACCCGCAAAGCTCCGCTGCAGCGACGCATTGCCGACGGTTCAGCAGCGGTGCCCATTCATTTCAATAGGCTGGAGCGGTGTATACACCTCTCCACAGATGCTGCTTGTAGGAGTTTAACGTCCTGCCAGCGCATCACCTCGCCTCAGTGTAAGAGCCCTCAGGCAGGGGAGCCGTTTTTCAGGCGCTATTTTTAGCCCAAAAGCGCCTGAAAAAAACACCTCAGTGTGAAAGGGGTCAAAATGCCTTTTTGTCCAAAAGGACGGGGACCACACCCATGTTTATAGGTGTGCGTATAATTGGTGCAAGCAGCTGTCCAAGTTGTAACTGCAGTGTGAACTGGAGTTTGGCTTCAATTTGTTAGCATATCTAAATCTGCTAGTGCAGCCAACACTCCCCTCCCCTCAGATTAACAGTGCTGCTGTGCTCCTTTATCCAGGGTGGGAGCACTCTAATACAGGAAATGTTATTGGCCAGATCACCAGATGAAAACGGAAAAAAAAAAACTAATGCAACCACCACAGCTAATGATTGGTAAGCTGCAATATATTACATTTTTGGTTAATACTGCTTTAAGATGATTGGCTTTTATTTTTGAGCTCTATCCTTAAGGAGTTTTGAGCTCTTGTAGATGCACTATTGTGTGTGTGCTTTCCCTTTCAAAGAATATACCAGTAAGGGGTGGAGACTGCTTTCCGTTGTGTTTTACCATGCCAAGATCACATGTTGAGAGTAAACAATCATATTTTCTGCATTAAATGTTCAAGTGCAAGCTAGCGAGTAAAAGAAATTTGTGAAAACGTGGATTGCTCTTCTTTCAGCCTGCTTCTTTCTTTTTGTTTTTGTTTTTTTTTTCTTTTTTTTTTTAATTAAGACTTGTGCTCATGTGAATGTGGTGGGTGCAGCCAACCAAGTATTATGCATAGTGATTAATTGATCAATCAGTTTTCTCAAGTATGCAACTCTAAAAGGCTTGCAGAGAATAGTTTTCTCTTGTGTTCATTGATGGACACAGCTCTTCTTTATTCTTGACCATAGGGTTATATCTCCACCTGCAGGAGTAAGACACTATGGGCAGTTCTAGTTGATAGTCCATCCCCTCCGTCAAAGGCAGCTTAGTTTTATTTCTGCCTAGTGAGGAGTATAGACCTAGCTCGCTGCTGGAACCTGTGGTTCTGTAGTGCCCAGTTCCTGGGATTTCCTGCAGGGATCTTCAATCAACAGCTGGACTGGGCGACAGGTTGGTAATATAGATCCAGTAGCTACCACCTCAGCCTGGTCAGCGAGCGCACGCAGACATTTAGCTACGAGCTGGGTTGGCTGTGTAAGCGTTCCTTACAGGGGAGGCATATGACTGAGTGATTTTGCTGCTCTGTGTTCCCCTGGGCAGACAGCACCCCTGTTCTGGTGGAGAGGTCTTCTTTCAGGACTAGGTACCCTCTTGCATGGTTTGTAAGTAGATGGTATGCCCTCCCTTCCTCTCTCCTCCCCTGGGCGACTGGAGTGGTATGTAGGTACCTCATGTTTTCCCTATACTCCCCTGGGGGTGAGTGCCTGTGTCCTCCAGGTGTGGACTTGTGTTTCTCGGGAGGCTCAGGGTGGCCTGCAGTGGTGTCCTCTGTTGAGCAGGCAGCTTCCAGCCTCAGCCAAATGAGGCATGCTTTTTTTTTTTTTTTTTTTTTTTCTTGTTTAATGCAGTCCCGGAGCCTGCAGGGGGAACAGTGGCGAGTCGTCATGTTGCCTTTCTTGTCCCAGGTCACTGCACTGCCTGTGGTTCCCGGCACCTTGTGGCCTACTCCCTGGTTGCGATGCCGGTGTGCCCGCCATGACTCTTGGGTGCCCACCAAACAGTGCCTCTAGGGACCCACAGCGGCCATATTGGATTTTGGGCTCTGGGTTGATCAGGTGTACTGTGGCAGCCATCCTTGTGGGCAGCGACAGACGCCACTGTGCTGTGGGCGTGCGCTGTGTATTCGGACCTAGGCTT
The DNA here is from genome assembly GCA_037952925.1 of Lithobates clamitans. Classification (NCBI taxonomy): domain Eukaryota; kingdom Metazoa; phylum Chordata; class Amphibia; order Anura; family Ranidae; genus Lithobates; species Lithobates clamitans. The sequence continues at coordinate 2,036,354 of JBBGZY010000504.1, read as the reverse complement.
GGTATTCCCTGCCTGACTTTCTCAGGTCGGTCACCTTTTATCTCTTCAGCTGGGGCCCGCTATGACCCTGTGGGGTCTTCCACCGATGCTCCAACCACGCAAGTGCTAGTGGGCCTAATTTTTTTTTTTTTCCCCCTCTGTGCGGGACATTTTTGGCCAACCTTGGGACCTTAGCCTGCCAGCCCAGGTTTCCCCTGATTATAGGCGGCACCAAGCAGCTCAGCATGCACACAGGCCCCCTCCCCCTTGTCCCGGGCCATTCTGGACACGGCAGATGCAGTCCCCCAGGATACCTCTGAGGCTTCACAGGCTGGCAGGTTCCACTTATTTTTCCAAGTACGCATGGCAAGAAAAACCTGTTTGCAAGGATTGGGAACGTCAACAGCACCTTTCGGTATGTTATTTTTGGGAAGGCCCCTCTGTAGGAATGGCCTCTCCCCAGATGGGGATCCTCCCATCTCTAGGTTGAACGTGGCAGCCATGTTTTCGATGGAGGACAGTTTTTCCACTTGCAGATCCCACGGACAGGTGGTGGGGTCAGTCACTCGTTCCAGATTATGATCTGGGCTTTTACAGCGCTGACTCTCTTCCTGTTCAGTTTCAGGGGTGGAGGGGGGGGGTCACCTCCCTGGGTTCGTGGATCTGATATCTGGGTCTGCAAACTGAATTTGTCCAGCTGCAAAGTGGATTTCAATTGGCCAGGCAAGTCCCTTCCCTTCCTTTTCGACCGAGTGCCTCTCCCCATCTGTTTACTGGGCGGTGCAGGATCTGCTTCTCCGGGACTTGATGGGCCAGTTCTGGACCCAGTGAGGTTCATGGCTTCTTTTCTGTCCTGTTTACGGTTCTGAGGAAGTTGGGAGCCCTCCCAATGTGGGACCTCGGACCCTGTATTGCTTTGTGTACATGCAGCAGTTTGACGTCATCCATTCGGCAGTGCCCTCCTTTTTCCTCTGGGGGATTTCCTGGCCCCTACAGTCCTCAGGAACACGTACTCACACATTCCCGTTTGTGCTAGGCACCAGCGCTTTCTACGTCCTTGTGGTCGGATCCCCATATTATCAATTGGTGGCACTTTGTTCTGGCCAAATTTCTGTGTCCTTGGACTACCAGAGCTACATGAGACCTTTTGGCATGGACCTTCCTTTGCTTGTGGCTTTGGTCTACAACTCTTCGGGTTGAGAAGTAGTCTTTACTTCTCCATTGGATGCTGACCATGATGGACCGGGGGTTCTGGGTCAGAGTTCTGTCCAGGGCTGTAAGCTGCTAGTGGAATCTCGGCTACTTACAGTGCTCAGCATAAATGAGTACACCCAGATTTGTCAGAAAACCTTTTTCCTTTCAGAATCAGCATTTTCTATGGGACACTATACTACAAAATACTCCTACAAATGTGGACCATTGATTGCAACCAAGATTTATTTGCACACACAAAAAAGGTTTTTCCTAACCAATTCAAGACCATGTTGCAAAAATGAATATACCCCAATGAAAGTCTTAGGCGCAAAACAAAATTTTATACACAATCCTAATTAACAAGGATTCAACTACAGGTGAGTATTCATCAAACAGGTGTCGAGCAGACAATTGATTATAAAAGGGCATTAATAAAGTGGAGCTCCACTCAAATGCGCTTGTTTGCTCTTCTCCCCCCCCCCCCATGTTGCTTACACCTATAATTTCAACTTACCTCTGTGTTGCTTTATGGAGGATTATCCTCCCCTTAATGCAGTGTTTCTCAACTCCAGTCCTCAAGGTGCCCCAACAGGTCATGTTTTCAGGCTGCCCGTTATTTTGCACAGGGGATTTGATCAGTTTCACTGCCTTAGTTATTACCACCGTTTCATCTGAGGGTAAGCCTGAAAACAAGACCTGTTGGGGCGCCTTGAGGACTGGAGTTGAGAAACACTGCCTTAATGTACTGTCCTTTAATGTACCGTCTTTTAACCCGGCATGGTCTTTTCTATGCTTTAGCTCTCTTACATTGTATTTCTTATTCATATGTACCTTGCACCCTTATGCCTTTTGGTATTGAAACATTTTGTTCTTTCAATAAAACTCTTAAAGTGGATGTAAACTTCCAAATATTTTTTTTTTAATTAGGACTCCTATCTGTTAAAGCAGAGGGTGTCATTTCATCTGGGCGGACACAGAGAAATAGGTGTCTGTTCTTCCCCCTTGCTGCGAGTGACAGGTGATTTTCCTCATCTCATGCACGAGTATGAGAGGCATTCTGTGTACTTCACATCCCCCTCCTTTCTTCTCCAGCTCTCCCAGGATTTGCTGCTCCACACCTCAGCATGATTGAGCATGCTGAAGTCATGTGGTGACTTTCTTGGGTTTTGACTGGATGTTAGTGAACATGGGGCATAATCCACTAAACCAGCAGAAGTTCAGTGTAAGAAATATCGATGCCTGGCCAAAGAGAGTGTAGAGGTGGGCAGGGAGTCTGACATCGCAGCTCTGCCCACCGAGCCCTGGACAACAGATCCGCCCACAAAATCCCAAGTATTGCAGGGCTCCAAGCAGCTAAAGGGGAGAGATTTGACAGGTAAGGATACGTGCAGGAGGCATCTATATCCTTTATAGATAAGCACTATGGAAGTAATTTAGAAATTAGTGGGTTTACATCCACCTTAAACAAAATATTGATTAAAATCTTACTTTTCAAAAGGAGAGTACTCATTTATGCAGAGCACTGCATCAGTGTCCTGGAGGTACGGGTGATCAGACCTTGTCTAACGTGACAAGCTCTCTGTTTACTTCCAGGCATTGAAAACTGGCAGGCGGACTACCTGTCGTCATACGCTGGATCTAGGGGAGTGGTCTCTGCTCTCGGACATTTCCATAGAATCTTCATGCGGTAGGGCACACTGGCAGTGCTTCTGGCCTCCCGTCTCCGCAAGAAGGTGTCGAGAATCACGACGTGAGCAAGGAATCCCCTGAAGGATACAGTGGGTGCTCTGGTGGCACCGTGGGCTTTTACTATTTAATCTACGTCTTTCTCCCTCCCTGGCCTCACCCTCATCTGTTGCGTAAGATGCAGGTTCAAGGGATCCGGGTCTTTCTGGTGGCTCCTGAAGAGCCTCAGCGACCCTGGGATGCTGACACGGACATTCCCTGGCGGCTCCTTCTACAGGATAATTTTCTGTCTCTAGGCACCCAGTCTATTGTCACTGGCTTGGCTATTAGAACTAAGGTTGGGGGTTGTGGGGCTCTGTGATTCCAACCATATTGACTCTGCTTATTTCCACTTCTTGGAAGATCTCCCATCGTACTTGAAAGGCTTACATTTTGTGGTGTGAGCCTGTGGATTTGCACCTGCATTCCTCTTTAGTATCTCAAATTGGCTCTCTCCTGCGGGGCAAGGATCAGCAATTGGCCTTAAGTACCATTTTACGGGCCGGGTCTCAGCCTTTGCGATTTTCTTCGCCTGTTGACCGTGCATTTCTTGCTTTTGTACTTCTACTACTCTGAGGTTTGGCGTGTAGCTCCCCCAGTGCAATCTCCATTGCCACCGTGGGACCTGAACCTGGTTCTTTTGGTAATCTGCAGGTTACCTGGCTTTCTTTTCCTGGCATTCACCTTTTTGGCTGTGGTTCTTCTTCAGATATCAAAACTTATCTGTAATGTAGAGTCTGGTAGCTCAGGTAACTGGCAACCATCTTCTATTTAGAAACCATCATTAAAATTGTTACACTGCGCACACACTCCAATGGTAGCTTTGTACATAAATCTAATATCTTGCTGTCATCACTAGCATAGTCTGACTTAAATGGCTTTTATGTAAGAGCCCGTTCACACTATGTTGTGTCCTCATGGATAAAAATAGTTAACTGCAATGACACAGATATTTTTTTGTGTCCGGTTTATAACAGAACAGAGTGTTTCTCTGTGTTCCAGAGCTATGCATTCTGCATAAAATCTCAGCTGTCTGGATAGCCCAACCTTGCTGCTGTGCAGTGACATGACTGAAGTTTAAGAAAAAAAAAAAGCCCTGTGATGCAATAAAATGTGCATCACAACTGCCCAATCAGACAAAACTGCAGTCCAAACTGCTGCTTCCACACTAAACCGCCGCAGTGTGAACAGGCCATTATCAATCACATATTTTTGACAAGTGAAGGAACCTGTTTACGGCACACATGCGTAGTTGATCTCTCGCAAATGTGGGGAAACTTGCTCTTGCAAGTGAGGATAAATGTACTCGGACAGAACGGGGGGGGGGGGATAAATAAATAAATGGACAGGTGTTTTTCCCTTTCACAAACCTGCCAACTTTAAAAGAAGAAAAAAAAATTGTAGCTTTGGGTCCTTTAAAGTGACCCTGTCGGCACTTCTATGCAATATACCTACCATTTCCATGGACCGTCTTAGGCGGTGCTGTGTTGATGTTCCCTGGCCACTGCAAGTATTTGACTAGTTGGATGAGTCCTAATATGTACACTGTGGTGGTTCCTTTACCCTACTGGTACGTCCTGAACTTATATACATGCCAGTGGGAGAACAGCAGGTATTCCACACACCCATAAGTTTGGAATAATGCAGTAGCCAAGGAGCAATGCAACGGCAGCTTTTTAAGATAACAGGCTGCCGGAATGGTAGGTATTGCCCCTACGTTTAGCATGTTATTGTGTAGAATTGCTGACTTGATATTTTAGCTCTGTATTAAACCCTTTGAGTGCTCCACTAGAGATATTAGTTGAACTGCATATCCTGGTTTGCTCTTTAGTAGGACCCACTTTTGGAAAGTTGTAATTTTTTTCCTTTGTAAACTAGAATTCTGACTTGGAGACGGTCACTTTTGCTGGTTTAGAGCAAAGTGACACTGTACTTGCATTACCAAACGCCCAGCACCACTCCTGCCTCCTCTTTTGTGATCCTTATTTGGCATAGTGACAGTGTCTCAGTGTATTTCCACTTTTGCAGCCAAATGTGCTAAAACCCCACTATAATTGTGTTCCTGTTCATACAGCATCTATTTTTTATATTTCTTGCTTTTTAAAGGTTTCTTAATAGAAGGTGTCATGGCAGGTTGCAGGCATTTCTTTCTAAAAATACTTGAGAACCATACAATGCAGAAGGCAAAAGGCGAAATATTTAACTGTTAGGACAGATGTGGTCAGATCTATTTTTTTACCGATAAAGATCTGCCAGCACAGTACACAGCCTGCCAGCACCCTCATGAACAACTCCAGCTCTGAAATATATTGGTTCTCCTTATCATAAATGAGCATCTAAAATGGTAAGCGTTTTAAAATGCTTTGAAAAAGTTATGTCTAACTTATTAAAATATAAATATTTTAATTAGGTGTTATCCCAATTTGGCTGCAAAAGAGGAAAATATACTTTTAAGCCCATCAACCTACAGTGCATCTGGAAAGTATTCACAGCACTTCGTTTTTTCCACATTTTGTTATGTTACAGACTTATTCTAAAATAGATTAAATTCATTATTTTCCACCAAAATTCTACAAACCATGCCCCATAATGACAACATGAAAGAAGTTTGAAATCTTTACAAATTTATTAAAAATAAAAAACGCTAAAAATAACATGTACAGAAGTATTCAAATCCTTTGCTCAGGGCTTTGTTGAAGCACCTTTGGCAACAATTGCAGCCTCAAGTCTTTTTAAATATGATGCTACAAGCTTGGCACACCTATTTTTGGGCAGTTTCTCCCAATTCTTCTTTGCAGGATCTCTCAAGCTCCATCAGGTTGGATGAAGAGTGTTGGTGCACAGCTATTTTCAGATCTCTCCAGAGATGTTCAGTCGGGTTCAAGTCTTGGCTGTGGCTGGGCCACTCAATGACATTCACAGTTGTCCCATAGCAACTCCTTTATTGTGGCTTGGGGTCGTTGTCCCATAAGGATAACGGAGGGATAGTAGTAGTTGTCCAAAAAAGGGGGATCAGTTGCCTGGCAGCAGAAAGAAAGAAGCGCAGTAAACTGTGTTTCTGGGAGACTTTGGAGCCCGGTAGCATGAATAATAGTGCCATCTCCGGGGTAGGTGTCAGAGGCTGATCATAGAGCCTGCTGTATATAGAGAAAACGTGTTCAAAGAGGCTGAATTCCTGTGCAGTCCCACCATATATGTAGATAGATCCCGTCAGCCGAGCCACACCCCCAACAGGTAGGGGAAACCGCTGGAAAAATATTATGTAAGGACTGAGGATCGCTATACCATGTATAAAGAAGTTTAAAGTTTTTTTCTTGAGTGTAGCAAGATATGGAAAACTTACGCGTGAAGTAAAATTACTTCTGCCAGTCGACCGCTGTGAGTTCTTTCCCCAAGTTCGTGGACCACTGCCTCATGTAAGGTGGAAGTTGATCATTTAGTAGGGTGTGTAATTTTTATAAATGGAGGAAAGTAAATATCTTTATGTCTCCAAGAGAGCACAGCTGTTCATAACCTGTCAGAGGCCTGTGAATTTGGGAGGAGGAAAATAAGTTGGAGCAGGAGGAGGATTCGCGGAGGGTGGTAAGCCAGTTACCCTGGCCCCCAGGAACGATTGGGGTACCCGAATTGGGGTGTACAAAGGAACTTGGCACTGGCCAGGAAGCGCATGGAAACTAACCCGCCATGTGAGATCCCACGCCCTGAGGAAGCGCAGGGTGGACAAACAGTGAGGTGAAGGGTCTGTTATAACTGCTGCCCATGTCCCCACAAGAGAGCCCGTAGGTCGAAGGCAGAAAGGTCCTGTTCAATCATGGTGGATGCTTTAGGGAAAGGACGAGGGAACCATTTCAATACCCTGGCCAATAGGGTTGCCCTGTGGTAGAGTTCAAAATCTGGAAGGCCTACACCCCCCTGTAACTTGGAGTAAGTGAGCAACGTGTGGTGGATGCAGTATAGACCTTGATGCCAGATAAAGCGTATGGACATGGAATGTAGGGAACTAAAAAAGTGCTTAGGAATGCTTATGGGTACAGTCTGGAATAAGTAGTTTAGGGAGAGTGTCCATTTTAAGTGTGTTGATGCGTTCAAGCCACGGTAGGGAGGACGAGTTCCAGGCATCAAAGTCCTTCCTAATACTAGCCAATAGAGGAATATAGTTCAGAGAATAGAAGTCTGAATTAGAAGGGATCATTTTTCCCAAATAAGAGATCCCTCTAGTGCCCCACTGAAAGGAGAAATGAGACCATACTTGAGCAAGGGTATTGCCAGGGAGGGATATGTTGAGTGCTTCTGTCTTAAACATGTTCAATTTAAAGTTACTGAATTCCCCAAACCTGTGAAATTCCTGCATTAAGGAAGGTAGTGACGTATGTGGTTGTTGGATATATTCTAGTAGGTCATCAGCATGGAGCGAGAGTTTTCGATCAGACGAGGGTGTCTGAATCCAAACTATAAAGTCGTTTTGCCTGATCGCCCTGGCCAGATGCTCTACCACTAGAACAAAAAGTAAGGGGGACAAGGGACATCCCTGGCAGGTTCCATTCAGAACATTAATTTAAAAATCGCAGCGCATAGGAGTAAAGAGCAGACACCTTTTTTAAAAAAAATGTAGGCCAGTATGCAGAAAGCAAATACATTTTTTTATTTGACCCATTTTAAGACTTTTTTTGGGAAAGGTGTCCGTTCATAGTATTTGGTCATGATGGTCACAGATTTTCTTGACTGCTTTATACTAAGTCTCCAGACTGCACTAGTGGCAGAGTTATATAATCACACACATAGGTTGGACTTGTGTCTTTTTTTTCAACTTCACCTACTATGTAACATACAAGTGCTTTCCTGCCCTCCCTCCAGCTTTAAGCACACCTGACTCCACAAAATCCTGAAGGAGTCCTCGCTAGGTAATCTGTATTACAAAGAATTTTTATCAAACTTTGTAGTAGATTCCTAGTCTTAACCCCTTCGTAAAGGAAGGCAAAACCAATCTTAACACCTGGACACAGTTTTGCAACTTTAAAATGTTGGTAAAACTGTACATGTCATCGCAGGTATTTAGTATAACTCCCCCCCCCCCCCCCTCCCAGTCATCTTCCAGGACGGCTTATGAGAGCGCTACTCCTCCCGCCTAGAACAGGAAACGCATGATTCACATTATAAAAAGACAAGTTCAGCAACCAGATCCTCAGTATGTTTCCTCCGGCCAGGACAGGTGCACAGAAATCTATTTTTTTTTCTTCCTGTCAGGCCTGCGTGCTATGTGGCAGGGGCCTCCCGGCTACAGAGTCCTAGAACAGGGGGAGGGAACCTGGGGGGAGGCATGTAGCTCGGTCTCTCCCGGGCTTCCCTGGAATGGAGTCTGGATTTCTTTTACTCCAGGGAACCCGCTCGCTCCATAGGAGTTCTGGTTGGCAGTGTGCCTGTTTAGGGTCGGGTACACTTTCAGTGTGGGATTTTGACACGCGTGAGTCTTCCGGGGGACAGTGCTGGCATGTCCATTCCCTGTGCTGTTGAGTCACCATAGAAGAGGCTGTAAGCGGGGAAGCGGGTCTGGGGCACATGCGGACTCTTGCCCTAAGGTAAGAGGGACAAATGGGGGTTCTGCTTTTCTTACTCCCTGGTGGGGGCCACTGGGGATATTGGTTTGGTTTTCTGTACTATACACAGACCAGCATTGCTGGTCTGGGGAGTCTGGCTATGTGTATCCCTTTTTTCCCTACTGGTGGGGCTTCACTTGGGCCTTCCTAGGTGACTTAGGTGCTGGTCGGAGGGCGATTGTCTGCACCCGGTCTCATTTGTTAAAGGCTCTTGCCACCTTTTGTCCCCTCCCCGTAGGACAAGGGATGGGAACAAAAAAGCGCAAAAGGGAAACTGCCTATGGAGAGATGTGCAGCTTGCAAGTAGAGGTTATCTACTACCTGGAAGGAAAGTCTCTGCCGAGACTGCGTGAATAACATTACAATCTAGGTCTTGGAATGGAGTCACCAGCTCCAGTGCTGCAATGCTCTTTAAACGATTCCTAGAGAGCATGAAAAAAGAAAAAACTTTTCAGTCATTTAGAGCACTCATGCATTAATTCTTCAGGTCAGGGTCCACTTCCCAGCACCTCCGGCTCCAGTGCTGCAACAGTATCTCCAGCACCTACTTAGGTGGTTCAAGAGCAGAACACACTGGATGAAATGGTGGAAAGTTCTGAAACTAAAGAAGGTGAACTAAAAAAAAAAGTTACTATGGTGCAAATATTTTTGTTTCTGTCCGATAAAACAGAAGAACCACTTAAGTCAGTATTGGAAGAAGCAAATAAGGAGCTATCAGTACATGATCAATTGTATGCCAGCTGGAACCTTCCCTATACACACAGCACTGAAGGAGGCTATCCTCCAAGAGTGGAAGGATCCAGAAAGGAAAGTTTCTTCCCCCAATAATCTAAAGCAAAGGTTTTCTTTCAAGGATGAAGACACCTGCCTGTTGGATTAGTGCCCCATATTGAATGCGTCCTCATCAAAGATTTCAATGTAGTCCAATATCTTTTTAAGACTCTACTTTACTTAAAGATCCCATGGACAGGTGAGCCGAGGGGTATTTTAGCTGTGCCTGGGAGGTCTGCTCGGTAAGTTTCAGACCGGCTTTGGCCTACACGTGCAGAGCTCATGCCGTAGACCTTTTGGTTAAAGCAGACACTCTTGCACCTGGTGGGTGATACTCCAACAGAGGCCATCTTGGACACTCAACGCCGAGAAAAGTGGTGGCATACATGCCGATGCTTCCACTGAATCTCTAAAGTTCACTGCCAGGGTCTATGGCTTTGATTAATGAAGGAGATTGGTTTGGCTGAAGTCTTGGAATGGAGACGCCGCCTCAAAGTCATTGTGCTCTTCCGATTTCAGTAGAACTTCTGTTCGGGGAGGAGTCTGTACTAAAAAAGAACCGCAGACAAAAAGAAAGGGTCCAAACTTCAAGACATGCAAAATCAGAAAGGGATAAGCCTCTATTCTTTGGATCAAGCAAACGGCTGTTTCTATTCTCTCATCTTCAGAATTAAACCACCAGAGAAATACCATCTGATTCTAAAGCTGAAACAAGTCCAACTTTTTTTTTTTTGTAAGATACAAATGTTCAAGATGGATTTAATATACTCTGGGAAGAACTTTTTACACCGGGGGCTTACGTAGTCTAATTGGACTTATTTTCTCGTACTTGGATAACGTCCTGTTTTCAGACGAGGCAGAAGAATTTAGGCAGAATTTAAGTCTGACAATCAAACCTCTCCAAGATTTAGGATGGCTGATAAACCTGGAAAAATCCAAACTCCAGCCCCTCAAATGATCTTCTTAGGTTATGTCATGGATTCTTCAGAAGCCAATATTTTTCAGACTCTGGAAATTTAGTCCCTGACTACAACAAATGTGGACCTCCTGCCAAATTCTCAGTTCGCTATAAAAAAAAAAAAATCGTATGAGGATTCTCGGCTTAATGACTGCAGCCAATCCTGGAGTCCAGGGGCTCCATTTCATATGCGGCCTCCAAAATTTATATGTTGACAGTGTGGGGTAGTCGAAGTTGTTGCCTTCTCTAGTGGACATCAAACGGTCAGTAAAACAATTGTTCAAGTGGTGGTTGAAGATAGAGAACCTTTTTACAGGGTTGTCTTTGGGCTCAAACACCCTGTGATCATTACACAGTTGCAAGCTCTTGGATGGGGAGCCCATGTGTAAGAGTGGATGGGCAAGGGCTGGACCAAGGGTTGGCCCAGCAGCTCATCCAATGCAAGGGAGCAAAGGGCTGTCCTGGAAGCCCTGGTTGTATTTGGCCCAGCTTTAAAGCGAAAACACGTACAAGTGTTCCCAGACTACATTACAGTCGTAAGCTATAGCAACAAGCAGGAGGTACAAGAGCAGAAAACCTCAAAGGAATTGCAGACAGCCTTTTGAGTTGGGCGGAGGAAAACCTGATAGCGGCAGTACACCTCAAAGGGGAATTGAACACCCTAGTGGATTCTTTGAGCAGGAGGAAGATCAGTCGGACAGAATTAATGTGGAAAAGATTCTGCAGTCTGTCAATCTATATCAAATCACGGAAAAGCGACAAAAGAAAACTGAAGTGGGACACCTCTTCCTGCAAAAGAACCCTCTGTGTGGGCCTGGATGCTCAGGGAAAGGACTTTATGTATGCGCTTCTCCCCATTTTCTCTAATCCTGAAGATCATCTGGGTATTCAAGTATTTGGCAGCAACAGTCATTCTGATCTCTCTTTAATGGCCCAAAAAGGAGTGTTTTGAGGTCGCTCAAGCTCCGTGTCATGGACCCTTGGAGACTGCCCTGCATGCCAGATCGCCATCATTAATGGTGACCCATCCTGCAATGGATTGACTTTTCACGGAAAGCCTGATTTCTGAGAGGGAGTTGCTAATGCATAAAGGCTGATCAGAGACGGTGATTGAGACCATCCTCTGTAGCAGGAAATCTTCTAACGCCACCTATAAAAAAAAGTGTGGAAAAGATTCTGTAGTTGGAGTAGGCCATTGATGGGCTAACGGGTCCAATCATTCCAGCAGATCTAGGGTTGCCTCTCAATACAATAGTTCTTGTGATTTCACTATCAAGCTTCCTAGTCTTATTTTGGTGAAAGTAACTTTTGATCAAGAGATTTCTCATGGCAGTAAAACAGAAGAACTAAATTCAACGGATTTTCATCCTGGGACCTTTCCACTGTATATTGCAAAGGTTTTTTGCAAGGACCCTTTCGAACCACTAGAGGATTGCTCAATTAAAATGCTAACCTTGAAGACCTTACTCTTTAGGCCTCATGTACACTGCTGGTAAACTGACGTTCAGAGGTAGTTGGATGCTTTTTTCAGCTGCCCGTGAACTCATCCAATGTTATCTTATGTGTACATGTACACAGGTTCGTTAAATGTCAATTTTAGGCAGTTGCGTTTAGAGGCTTTTCTTTGAAGGCAAAAAAAATGAGTTCAGACATCGAAGTTTCCGACACCAAACGCGTCTAAATGCGTTACCGGCGTTTAGTTGCATTTTCGTTTTAGAAGCGTTTTTAACCACTTCAAAATCGGCCACTGTAAACGTCCTTGTGTTGGGTGATATCTAAGTGATGCCTGTAGGTACAGACATCATTCAGATATCATTCTTTTCAGCTGGCAATTCTGTGCATGATAAGAACGATCATAGCGGCAGTTCCGCCGCTTGATCGTTCTTATCTGCGACGGGAGGGGACGTGTCCTCCCGCCGCCGTGCCATCGGGAGCCCAGAGAATGAATCGGCCCGCGCCGGATGAGGACGATGGAGATGACTGGTGACCAGATGGTCACCAGTCATCTCAATGACTGTAGGAGGTCCGGGCGTGACGTCCTAACGGTACCCGGAAATAAACGAAGCCGCGATTGCGGCTGTCAGCATGAGATCGGTAAATTTTTTCCCGATCTCATGCTTTCCAGCCTGGAGGAGAGATGTGGGGTCTTATTGACCCTGCATCTCTCAATAAAGAGGACCTGTCACATAGATTCCTATTACAAGGGATGTTTACATTCCTTGTAATAGGAATAAAAGTGATCAAAAAAAAAAAAAGTAAAACGCGCCTGTCCCCAGTAGCTCGCGCTCAGAAGCGAATGCGCACGCAAGTCCCACCCACATAAGTAAACGCCGCTCAAAGCACACATGTGAGGTATCGCCGCGTGCGTTAGAGCGTGTGCAACAATTCTAGCACTAGACCTCCTCTGTAATGCTAAACTGGTAACCTGTAAAAAATTTTAAAGCGTCGCCTATGGAGATTTTTAAGTTATAAAGTTTGGCGCCATTCCATGATTGTGCGCAATTTTAAAGCGTGACATGTTTGGTATCTATTTACTCGGCGTAATATCTTTCACATTATACAAAAAAATTGGGCTAACTTTACTGTTTTGTTGTTTTTTTAATTCATGAAACCGTTTATTTTTCCAAATAAAAGGCGTTTGAAAAATTATTGCGCAAATACCGTGCAAGATAAAAAGTTTCAATGAGCGCCATTTTATTCCCTAGGGTGTCTGATAAAAAAACATATATAATGTTTGGGGGTTCTGAGTAATTTTCTAGCAAAAAAAGATGATTTTTACATGTAGGAGAGAAGTGCGAGAATAGGCCCGGTTTTGAGGTGGTTAAAGATGTCCTTTTTTGTAATGAAAAAAAAAAAAAAAAAACTTAAAAATGATAGCAAATGATGCTTATGATGTTAGCCAAAGTAGAATTAGAATTTGATCTATATGTTCGATTTGAACCAGATGATCCCACCATTGAGCTTGACCCCCAACTTGATCAAACATAGTTGCATGAAATTTAATATCTGGCTTTAATTTCCTCACATATGCTCAATATGGGATCCATAGTAATAGCAGCGAAACTGAGGTAGATACAAGTATACTGCTGCTCTTTCAGCTGCTGCTACTTACTCTGGTCTCACAGAATGGCTGAAATAGTTAAATACTGTTTTTTTGTGCTTTGGAGGGTCTTATGATGGTATCTTAAATAAACGCTCCTAGATGCAAACGCAGCTAAACAAGCTTTTTTTAAACGCCGGTTTCAAGCTGTCAAATCGTTCAGAAGAGGTTGCCTCAGCGTCCCGTGTACATTAGGTCTTAGTGACTCTTGTTTCTACAAGAAGAGTTGGTGAGATTCAAGCTCTCTATAGCTAAACGTTTTTCCATTCAAGACTAGGCACTTTTTCTCTAGACCCAGCGTTCTTTTCCCATAGTGGCTTCAGATTTTTCATCGGACTAAGGAAATTGTGATTCCATCTATTTGGAGATTCTAAGAATACTAAAGAAGCAAAATTCAATAAATTAGATGTAAGGAGTTGTCTGCTAGCCCACATTGAGAGATCTAAAGATTGGAGATCCACCTCTAGTTTGTTTGTTCTGGGGCCCAAACATAGGCAAGAGGGCATCAAAAATTTTACGATTGCAAGAAGGGTTAAAATCTGCAATTGTGGAAGCCTACAGGCATTGGCGCTGGTTCCTCTGGTAAAAATCAATGCTCATTTCTCTAGAGCAGTACCCACTTCTTGGGCTGAAAGGGTCGGAGCTTCTCCTCTCAGGTTCTGCAAAGCAGCAGCCTGGCCCAACTTCCAAATATTTGTGAAACATTACTGGCCAGACCAGTTCTCAATTCAGGAACAGGCTATCAGGAGGAAGGTGCTTCAAGCTGTGGTCCCACCCTAATCGGGTACTTCTATTTGGGTCTCTCATAAATAAGCCGTCCTGGAACATGACTAGGAAAAACAGTTATTACCTGTTAACTCCCTTTCCAGAAACCTTCCAGGTTGATGCCAGTTCCCTTCCTATTTTTAAAATTATATACTTTTTTTTTTTTTGCCATGCCTATGGTTATTTGTTATGCCTGAGGATCTGGTTGCTATACTTGTCTTTTTATAATGTGGATCATGTGTTTCCTGTGCTAGGTGGGACAAACTGGACTTTATTTGGTGTTAAATAATTGACTATATCCTGATATTTTTTATAAGAGCAGTATGGCTTTCTAAAAAAAAATAAACATAATATTTACTTGCCTAGGTGGATGCAGCATTAATTCCCCCTGCAGTGAGAACGGAGTGATCACACACCACTGATCGCTCAGTTCTCCCCTCTGCTCTGAGCAGAGTGCTGGGACTGCCAGCCTGTATCTCTGCTCTGCCCCTCAAATGCTCATTGGAGCTGTGGGCCTGTGGAGGGAGTGGGAGAATCTGACTCTCAGTGGATTGCTGAGAGGCTGAGCCAGGCTTCTAGGTGGACCCCGACCATATGGTCAGTATCTTTCTAGAGCCTGGACTGGCTCTGTGAAGTCAGCTGTCATAGGAGAAGTATAGCCAAAAAAAGCTGGGCATAATGTTAATCAAAGGAAAATTGGCCCAAAAGAGTAAATAAAAAAATATTTTAAAAAAGTATCTATTTTTTTTCTTTTTTGCTATTCCCATAACCTACCACCAAAAAAACACAAAATAAATTCTCCTGCTCCTGATAATAGCAGCAATACCACATTATTTTTATTTTTTTATTTAACCGCTTGCCAACCAGCCCACGCCGATTTACGTGGGCAGAATGGCACTGGTGGGCAAAAGGGTGTACAGGTACGCCCCCTTTAAGAAGCGGTGCTGCAGGTGCCCGTCCGCCGCGGTCTCTGTGACCGTAGGTCCCGCGATCGTGTCATGGAGAGGTAGAACGGGGAGATGCTTTTGAAAACAAAGTATTTCCCCGTTCTGCCTAGTGACAGGACAGAGATACTGCTCTGTCATCAAGAGCAGTGATTACTGTCATGTGAGGTGTAGCCCCTCCCCCCACAGTTAGAATCGCTCCCTAGGACACACTTAACCCCTTCACTGCCCCCTAGTGGTTAACCTCTTCACTGCCAGCGTCATTTACACAGTAATCAGTGCATTTTTATAGCACTGATCGCTGTACAAATGACAATGGTCCCAAAATAGTGTGAAGTGTCTGCTCTGTCCGCCATAATGTCGCAGTCCTAATAAAAATCGCAGATCGCCGCCATTACTAATTAAAAAAAAAAAAATTAATAAAAATGGTATAAATCTATCCCCTATTTTGTAGACGCTATAGATATAAATATAAATAAATTTAGCGCAAACCAATCAATATACGCTTATTGCGATTTTTTTTTTTTCTTTTTTTTCCTTTCAAAATTGTCGCTCTTTTTTTTGTTTATAGCACAAAAAATAAAAACCGCAGAGGTGATCAAATACCACCAAGAGAAAGCTCTTTGTAGGATAAAAAAACACAAATTTTGTTTCAGTACAACGTCGCGCGACCGCGCAATTGTCAGTTAAAGCTATGCAGTGCCCAATCGCAAAAAGTGCTCTGGTCAGGAAGGGGGTAAATTCTTCTGGGGCTCAAGTGGTTAATCATATCTAAAATATACTGATCCTGTACAGTGACTGATCACTATGATAGCCAATCAGGGGTTATCACAGCAATTAGGTGGTCGGTAATTTACAATTCTTGGTATAGGACCCAGGGCTCTCAGCGAGAGCCTGGTCTCTGCTGGAAGCACGCTGTGCAGCACACTCCCACACAAACACAGGTATGCATATATGCAGCCCCACCGATAAAGACCCACTTCTGTGTGGCCACGTATGTGTACAGTCGGCAGGAAGGGACTAAATTAATATTTGCACAGGAAGTAGAGGTAGATTATACAAGCCTATGCTTGGCTGTAACAGTGGGTAAGCCTAAAGTATTTATAAGGTGGTATGAAATATGTAGTGTTTTATGCAGTAACAGCTTAAAAATAATTACAGGATATGAATCATCTTAAGATTACAGGTCAAAGATTACTTGATTTCCACTATGAATCAGCTTCCAGTAAAGTAGGCTAACATTCTTTTTAAGATTACGCATTTGCAAAACATTGTTGTGTCTGATTGTAGTATAAGAAAACTTTAAAAATGGTATAATCGGTTCTTTGTCATTGGTGGCTTTCTACTAGGCAGAACGGTCTCTGGTTTGCAAAGCATGGATATTAACTTCAGTACTGAACTGATGATTCTGCATTGGTAAAGCTGTCTTGTATAAATTGTTTTAGCAGCATATGTGCCCCTCCTTGGATAGTATCATGTTTACTAATGAAATAATAACTTTGGACAATCTAGCTCTCCAGTGTGTAGGATATATGATGAAAACAGAATAGATCGTGTCTAGTGTAGCCATATTCATAGCCATACACACATACATACAGCCATATCTACTGTGGATTTAATGTATAGGAAATGAGTAATACACTTAAAATTTTACACACTGACCTTACTAGGTCACATGATGACTCTTCTCAACCCTGCAGTATGGTACAGGTTGGGAGTAGAGCTAAAACACAGTAAATCACATGTCATGTGATATCCCTTTAGCAGATAAAACTCCTTCTTTTCCTGCCCATTCAGCGCAAAGTGTGGTGTTCGATATATGCTCCGCCCCCTAGGCAGATCACATGCTTGACTGATGGCACACACTGTTCTGAACAGTATGGAAGGAGGAGGGAGTGTGGTAGCTAAAGCCATATCACAGGACATGTGACGAGCTGTGGCTTAGCTTTGCCCACTCCCTGGATGTTATGCAGCATCTCTAGAAATTTAATCGCATGACCAAAGTAGAAAACTGGGGGAAAAAATTAATGGCAACTGAGTTTTTAAATCATAATGTAATCACATTAGTGGCTGTTGGTATGGGGGGAGGAGGCAGCAGATTAAATTGTCAAACCTAATTATGATGTATGTGTGTATAGCAATTTTGCGGCCTAGCAAGAGGGTATTTATTTACAATGAAGACAAAAAAGCACATGTATTCCCCAAAAGTTTAATGTATAGTTTGAACTCAAAAAACAAACCACACCCTGCAGTTTTATGAAGAGCCCTTTAAATATTTTGCCTATTCTCATGATATTACAATGTAAAAACAGCCCTGCATGTGTAGTTTGGAAACTAAATGCACATTATCTTTTCAGTTATTCTTCTTCATTTTCACAGAAACGACCCTCTCAAACTCCAGAGCCTATTGACCCCTCAATTCCCAAGAAGGTCCGTATATCGCACTTTGCACACCGTTCACAGCCTACTTTAAATGGAAAGTTAAATTCCTCCAATGGAAGGGATTCACCAGCTCCTCCTACGCAGCCTCCCACATTGGAATCAGTGATCTCCAGTTCTCAGATACAACAGTCCCATGACCCTCTTTTAGACTCCAGCACTGACACACAACAAAAAGACTGTGAAAGCCTAGATGCCTCTGAGAGGCTTGGTCATGCACCACAGACGGACTGTTCTCCTGTGGCCAAACAAAACTGTAATCCCACACATGGAAAGCCTAAAAAGAAGTCCAAAAAGCACAAAGAACGAGACAGAACCAAGGAAAAGAACCCAGAAGAAAAAAATTGTAGATCTGGGAAAATCAGTGACACTCTTCAGGATGTCATGGGTAAGTACTGCTATCTGTATTGGATAATGGGTGTTTTTTTTTTTTTTTTTGTTGTTTTTTTAAATTGCTCTGGGATTGTGTTTTTTCATTAGAACATGTTAAAAGCCAATCTTACT
Organism: Lithobates clamitans; assembly: GCA_037952925.1. Taxonomy (NCBI): domain Eukaryota; kingdom Metazoa; phylum Chordata; class Amphibia; order Anura; family Ranidae; genus Lithobates; species Lithobates clamitans. Next base: position 2,018,381 of record JBBGZY010000504.1, on the reverse strand, counting down.
AACCTGATATCCCTGTGAACACCTGATAGGGATAACATCTGGGATCCAAAAAATGTATGCAGGGGATTCAGTGTTTGCAGCTTATGTTTTGACAAGTCTCCCTTCAAGCCGTATATTTGGGGCACTTTCACACTGGGGCTGACTGCTAGCGGGGCACTTTTAACCCCTGCTAGCAGCCGAAGAAAGGGTTAAAACCGCCCGTGTTCCAATGGGCAGGGAAGGTTTAGGAGCGCTTTTTTACAGCACTCCCAAACCGCCTCCAAGATGCTGCTTGCAGGACTTTTTGTAACGTCCCGCAATCACACCACCCCAGTGTGAAAGCACTTGGGCTTTCACACTTTGGGTGGCATGGGAGGCGTTTTTCAGGCACTTTACAGGCGCTATTTTTAGTGCTAAAATGCCTTCAGTGTGAAAGTAGCCCAACTCTTAAGTGCTTTAGTTTGGGTAGATATGGTATAGTCTGAGTATTAACTACTTCCCACCCAGGCCAATTCTGACATTTATCATCTTATAAAAATCAATGATTTGTGCGGGTGCAGAAGTTCAAGATTGAATCCATCCATTTGGTGGTGGCCTCCCTTCATCAGGGGGACTTCCTGGCCTTCATAGACATCAAGGATGTGTAGATATGTCCCCATCTGTTCTAGGCATCAGAGCTTCTTGCATTTTGCAGTCGGGGGTGCATATCAGTTTGTGGCGTTTCCCTTCAACCTGACCTCAGCTCAGCACGGCATCTGTACTGGCATTACTGAGACAACTGGGGATTGCAGCGACTGGCTACCTGGATGACTACCTTCTGCAGGCTGAGACTCCTACAATGATGAACACAGTGGGTACCACAATTCGCACTCTGCAGGGGTTCTGATGTTTCTTAAATCTCAAGAAATCCACCTTGACATTGACTAGGAGGCTGGCGTATCTAGGTCTGGTTCTCGACTCAACACAAGGCAGTATATTCCTTCTGGTGGACGACCTCCAGAAACTTTGAACTGTGGTTCAAATGCTGCTGTCCTGCAGACATTCTTCTCTTCAGTTTTTGCATGCAGGTCCTGGGTCTTAAGGTGTCCACCTTCGAGGTGGGACAAATCTCCTGTTTTTCTTGACAACCAGATTCATCTGGGTCAGTCGGCCGGGGGCCTCTCTGGTAGCTTAAGTCTCTTCAGTCTGTGACACCTTTAAACGTGGATCTGCTGGCATTCTGCCTCAACAGGAAGGTGCCGAGGTTTGTGGACAAGGCGATCCCTTGGATGCAATGGACGTGTTGGTGTGTTGGTGGTGCTGTGGGGTCAGTATAGTCTTATGCATTACTTCCTCTCATTCTCCTTCCTCATCTGCTGCGCTGGATAGAGGCCAAAGGTGTTCTTGTAATTCTGGTAGCTCTGGACAAGCCTCATTGACCCTGGTACACTGACCTTATGTGGTGTGGCTGGTCACGGAAGCTCCCATGCAGCTGCCCCCCCTTCTGTCACAAGGGCTAATCTTTCACCCTGGCTTTGATAGCATGGCTGTTGAAAGCCAGGTTCTGAGTCTGGATTGTCTGGTTCGGTAATCCCCACAATGCTACAGGCACACAGGTCTAGCTCTTTGAAGATTTATCACTGCAAATGCAAGACTTTTTTTTATATTGTATATAAACCAAGTGGACTGCGCTAGCAACTAAATGTGTAAAAACATATAAACGAAAAAAAGAACGAAAAAAAACGAAAAAAACCCCAGGTGTTAGTAAAGTGGCACGTGAGTATAGATATGGATGTGTCAGAGAAACTGGACCTGCAGCTCGTGCATCTGAGCCAACACTCAGTGTGCGTGCACTAAGCTGCAACACCAGAGCTCCAAGACCCTCCACAGAAACAATATCTATTAGTGTGAAGATGGCAGGATCATGGGACGATGCACTATTTGAACAGATGCATCTAACAAACCTCAGAATTAGCAAATTAGCATACAATGGTATAAACAAAAATATAAATGTATAAATATAGCATAACAATTGTGCAAAAAATAGGATAGCATAGAGCAAAACCACTCAGCACATTCCAGATAGCACAAAGAGACCATAGAATGTCATCTACAATATAGATGCTCCTTCATGGGGCATTGTAGATGACATTCTATGGTCTCTTTGTGCTATCTGGAATGTGCTGAGTGGTTTTGCTCTATGCTATCCTATTTTTTGCACAATTGTTATGCTATATTTATACATTTATATTTTTGTTTATACCATTGTATGCTAATTTGCTAATTCTGAGGTTTGTTAGATGCATCTGTTCAAATAGTGCATCGTCCCATGATCCTGCCATCTTCACACTAATAGATATTGTTTCTGTGGAGGGTCTTGGAGCTCTGGTGTTGCAGCTTAGTGCACGCACACTGAGTGTTGGCTCAGATGCACGAGCTGCAGGTCCAGTTTCTCTGACACATCCATATCTATACTCACGTGCCACTTTACTAACACCTGGGGTTTTTTTCGTTTTTTTTCGTTCTTTTTTTCGTTTATATGTTTTTACACATTTAGTTGCTAGCGCAGTCCACTTGGTTTATATATCTTCAAAGTACAGTACTTTTACTCTGCTGCTGCAACAAAGTTCTAATTTCTTTCCTTTTTTTTGGTTTCACAAAAGAATCTGTTTGATACCACATATTTGCAAGCGCTGTATTGTATGATTTTATTTTTTATTTTTTTTATATTGGCTGGTACGAGGCTCTGGGTGTCCATACACACACCACCTCTGGGTTTTGGCCTTTCTCCAACAGAGCGTTGAACAAAAACTTGTTTTGAGTACTGTTAAGGGTCAGGCTTCTGCCCTGGCAATCTTCTTTCAACAACCCTCTTCCACGCAGTCCTTTATTTGTACCTTCATCCAAGGGGTTTTCAATGTGGCGCCCCTGTGTCTTCCCCTTTGTCGCTGTGGGACCAGAACTTCATTCTTTTGGTCCTCCAGAAACCTCCCTTTGAGCATAAGTAGGGGATTATCCCTAATATTCTATCTCAGAAAGTTGCCTTCCCAGTGTGCAGTCTTCACACCCTAAGAAGGCTATTCTGTCTGCTAAGATCATGAGATCAGGTTTTTGGTGTGTCTTGGTGCTTCTTTAGTGGATTGTCACAGAAGGGCTTGCCAGGGTGTGTTTGATCAGTCAGTGTCAGGAAGTATATAAAACTCCTCGCAGATCCAAAATCTTTTGAACAGAGGTCCACCATGTGTGGTACACTGATTCTTCTTGCCTGCATTCCCTGAAACAATATGGAGAAGCACCCAAGACCAAAACCAATATAGTGCTGTGCGTCCGGCATACCCCAGGATGTACTAAAATATCAAGTGTCCAGTGCAAACAGAACCAGTGATGGGTCTATAAAATTAGCTCATTTTGTAATATAAAGCAACAAGGAAGATGCAAACAAATACAAAAAGTGACATGTGCAATAAATTTGGTGACTTCAATAGCAAATCAATCCATATAGTGCCAATCGGTGAATTTATACATAGACTAAAATATCTCCATAGACCATTTAATCAGATGGGTCGAAACCGTGGAGTGTATAGACCAGAAAGGGATAGTGGATCCTCTTCATGCACCAATCCTACGCTAATAAGCAGTGGCCCCTTGCCTCATAATACTGAGGTCACAGCATAGATCAAAACCGCTGATGCCAGCTCCTTCTTAAGTAGATCCTGGATCCTGGGCTAGGTCTCCATATGTCTCAGACCCTCAGGGGGCGTAGCGGCCATGAATTAAAAGAAGGGTATGCCACATAGTGTAGTAGTTTGAACCAAAGTCGAGTTTATTAAAATAAGCGGTACTCGCATAACACACAGCAAAGAACTCCAACGAGCAGTGAGCTCGTACGCATCTGTCAGTGGAAAGTGCCTGTCCCGTCCCTACGCGTGACGTCACACACCTCGTGACTTCATCAGGGAATACTAGGAGGCACACATTACTGTCTTTAAATAGTAATAGCTAAATTCATGTACAGCGGCCTTTTTCTCGTAGTCCAATGGGATAATGCCATAGCGGCCATTTTCCCAGGGTGAAGCGGAGGCTGCCATATTCTTGGTTATCTTAACACTGACAGACGTAGATAGACCTGTGGTCAGCGTCTTTTGCTGTGAACAGCAGCAAAAAGTAAAGGATGACTCAGGTGTAGGTGGAAATGTTAGACTAGCAGTTGGGGGAGAATTTGGTAATAGATCCAAATCCAAATCGTCCCTATACAGTATTCTAACCGGACAGTTAAAACCCATATTTTAATCGCAGATAGTTAAAAACGCTCATAAAAAATAAGTAAGAGTTAAAAATAAAGCCAGGATGGAATAAGACTTTCCACTGATAACAGCGTGTAATACAGATATAGGTAAATACACAGAATAGAGGTGATTCATCTGAGCCCTATAATATTGGAAGACAACAATATAACAAATACGGAATACAGTAATAAAATGCATTAAATAGTCTCAAAAATATAGGCAAAGATCTAATATAGGGAATAAAAGTCGAGACAACTACAAGTATATAAAAAGATATCACATGAGGGAATGGAGGAAGGGTCAAGTGAGAATAAAGACCTAACCTCGTATGTGTCTCCCGTACTGGTGGATGTACGGGAGACACATACGAGGCCGTTCCTTCAGAGCGCATGCACCGATGATGGCGGTGTATGCAATAAATATCTCCTAAACTGTGCAAGTTTAGGAGATATTTACAGTACCTATAGGTAAGCCTTAATATAGGCTTACCTATAGGTACAAACAAACCAGGAGAGTTTACTTCCTCTTTTTTTTAAATGTGGGGGAGAGAGAGGTTACAAAAAAAGTTGCCCAGTCTCTACAGTGGTTCTGGGCAAGTGTAAAGATTAGCGTAAAAAAAAGAATTCACATGAGATTAGTTGAGTTTGTTCGTACTTGATCTTAATTTGGGGAGGGCTAAGGCATAGGATTTGGCCGACCAATTTTTTTTCGCCAAGATAGAGCTCAGCTTGTCATAAAGTATCTAAAATTTAGCATCTTGCCCATCTGAGTTTTTTTTTCTCTGCCTTGATAGTGAGACATAAGTTTAGGGCCATGCATGCTGTTTCTATCTGTGGTCTCAAGTCTTTACGTGGTTCTTTCATAACCTACAGTCTCCTGACCGCAAGTGACGAGATTAGCTACACCATGAACAGCAGTTGAATAAAATATTGATTTCAATGACACTGTGGTTTGACGTAACCATATTAAGTGAGGTAGTAAACCTTTAAGATTCCTTGATTACTTGGGAAAGTATGAGTAGTTAATTGTATATTTAGGAATAGACTTGATTACCTTTTTTGACAATGCAATGTTAATAATTGGTATTGTGTTAATTCATTCTGTTTAAACTTTTTTCAGCGGTTAAACATTATCTTCTTAAAGTGGAGGTCCACCACAAAAAAAAAAAATTGCATCAAAAAATCCCTAAAAAAATGGAGGAAGAAATTTTTTTTAACTCACCTGAAATGGCTGTTGCTAGGCAGTCCTTCTAATCTGCCTCTTCCTACTCCTCGGTGATGTTCAGTCTTCTCCTCCCCGCGTTGTCTTCTGGGGAATGGGGCGCGGTGTGTTATGCGAACTGTGTGTGTGTCCCACAACACATCGCGTCCCATTCATAAAGCGCTGCGCGACTCGCGCATGTGCAGTAGGAAACTGACAGCGAAGCCGTAAGGCTCCACTGCCTGTTTCCCTTAGTTAGGATGGCGGTGCCGAGACCCAAGATCCGTGTCGGCCTCGTGCGGCTGACATCATGCGCACCCAGGACAGGTAAGTGTGCTTATTTAAAGTCAGCAGCTACAGTGTTTTGTAGCTGCTGACTTGTAAATTTTTTTTTCTCCCGGCCGGAACCCCGCTTTAAGTGAACCATGCCTTCCCTTCAAACCTAAAAAGCACAGGTGTATGCAGCTCTGCATGCTCAATAAACATGTTTTGGTTTCATGGAAAATTTGTTTGATTTTGTGTAAACAATTTTCCCTTCTACTTCTGGCTTCCCCCAAGGCACTGGTAGTGGATTCAGGGAATATCCAATTGCCTCCTAAAGAATCCAGTAGGATTTTCACCCCACCACTGAAGTGAACGAGATTATTATTTCCCCTTGCTCTGGATCAGCTGTGGGTTTAGGATTGTGTATATGGAGGTTTTCTATTAACCTTCCTTCTTCTTCCTTTTTTTTTTTTTTTTTTTTTTTTTTTTATAGAACCTACCTATGTAAACATTCCAGATTAAGCATAATTGTGTTTTTTGTAAAGTTTATGGTTTTATAAAATATTTCTTTTTCTAGATTTGAATGGAACTTGCAGTAATTCCAGTAATCCAACATCAACATCAGAGCTGCCAGATTACATTTTGTAAGTATTTTAACTCTTATTTTGTGTTTGAAGTATTGTTTTAGATGTATTGCAAGACCATTTAATTTCTTGTAATATCTTAGGAAATATACAGCAATCTCATCTCAGGAGCAGCGTCAGACGTACAAGACTGACTTCAACGAAGAATACAATGAATACAGAGATTTGCATGCAAGGATAGAGAGGATAACCAGCAGATTTACACAACTGGATGGTCAGCTGAAACAGCTCTGCTCTGGTTCAGAGGAATACAAGGTATAAAGTGCAGGCATCACCATTACATAGCTTCCTCTAACTGAACTTTCCGGCAGGTTTGCAACTCCAGAATTAATGTTGGCTGTTTGTACGTTAGGGCCATTGTTGTGCAAATGGTATTTTTTTGTTGGTTTTCTTCCATCCATTTAAAGACCTAGGAAGTCATCTTTAACCTTTGAGTTATACTGCTACGGACCAGGGGATTCGACTGTGGCAAACAAACTGTTTGCCGGCCCTGTATAACCCCTTCTATTACCAGCCCTTCTATTATCAACTAGTCCTTTTCTTAAGCTTTTCTCTGTTAAAAAATACTTTTATTTTTTTCTAACCCCTTTTTTTTCCTTTTCTCTTTTATTTCTCTATGTTAAGTTTTTTTTCTGTTGCTGCTGAAGCTTTCTCTTTGCAGCTATCTGGGTCGGTCAGATTTTTAACCACCAATTTTGTACCACGCCTGGACCCCGCTGGACCTGACATTTGCAGGGATAGCCTTGAAGTGACCTTCTGACATTGGGTTCTGCATGGGGCACTTTCCAGCCTTTTCTGGTAAAAGTTGGCTGTGAAGTGCTTTCAAGGCCATATGCTCAATCGCTTTAGAGTGGGGTTTCTCAACAAGGGTTCATCCAGAGGTTGCTAGGGGTTCCTTGAGCAATTAGCAATTTCTGCGCCTCAGATAAGTTTCCACTGACAGCATTGATGATTTTAGCCATCTCTATGTAGGTCATTCTTTCCAGTGACCATCACACTAATGTATCATGAGTTGCAGATATAATAATTTGTAGCAGGGGATCTCGGAGACCAGAAAGTTGTGTCCAGGGTTCCTAAGGTTGGGAGACACATGTAGTGAGTTGGTCAGTTCAGCCAAGCATTGGGAGTGACTAAATAGGCTTAGGGTGCTGGACACCTTTATTTGCCATTTCTGTTGTGTTGTGTTTTTTTTTTGTTTGTTTGTTTTGTTTTTTTCCTTTTCTTTTGTTTTTTTTTTCTTTGCCACCATGGTGTTCGCACTTATCATGATCTTTGTACTATTTTGCTACAAAATTCAGGCATGCTGGTAGTAGGAGGGGGATAACCTGGGGGCTGGCTTAGTTTTAGTTTGTGTGCCAGTGTTCAGTCCTCCCAGTTGGTGATAGTATAACCTGCTCAGAGACTTCCTGTGTCCCTCGAATTCCAAGAAAAGTGTTTTACTGGAAGTACAAAATTCCTATATTGAGAACTGTATAGGTTTAATACATAATATGTGGTATATATTTTTCTATTAATGGACAAAGCTCGTATTACATGCATATAATTTCAAAATACATTTTTTGCCATGGTTGTCCTAGGACCACTATGGTAAACCACTATGACTAGTGGAAGTACATTCTGTGAAGGAAAGAAAATACCCTTTAAGCCCCAAAGCTTATGTATGTCACAGGGCAAAGCCCGCATTGCATCTCAACAGGAGTTTAATAGCCAGTGGCCAAAAAAGGTTATAAATGTTTCATATAATATGCTGACACAAGAAGGCTTGAGAATTTCTGCCTCTGAGCCACGGCCCCACAAGAGCAGTGATAAAATGGTAAGGTGATTCCAATGGGCTAGCCATACTAATGTCTGTGGAAAAATTAAGTGCCTTGCAAAAATGTGGTTGATTTACGAGGGGGTTGACCCTGAACACTGCTTCACCTTAGTAAAAAGATTTTCTTAATTTAGTGAAGCAACCCCATAATATCACATAGTGTGTAGTACATTTTCAAACTTGTCAAAACTAGGTTATAGTCTTTATGTGGGAAACTGTTAAAGCTGTTTTTTATTGCATAATCCCTTAATAAACCTAAAGTAAATGCAGGACTGGTAATGCATAGTTTTTGTTTTTTCACTTTTTTTTTTTTTTTAATTTACTATGCACTTAAGTAATTTTAGTAAATTTTATATATTTTCAGTCGTCCGCTGCAGTGGCTGCATTTGTTTACTTTTTTTTGTCTTTTTCCTGGTTAACCTGCAAATAACACACTTCCTAGCTCTATGGCTACACACGATTTTTAAATGGAAGGAGTTATAGTTCTGGACTTAAACATGTCTGCCTTTGCTTATCTCCATTATATGGCGGATGGATGGGACTAGTAGTTTGCAAAGAGAAAATTATTATTTTTGCCGTCTTTAAGTTTACAGGAAGTGACAAGGACACTGCATTTGTGGCAAGATCAACAGGTATTTTCTGTACTTGCTGAAAATGTTCTTGGCCTGAAAAAAAAAAAAAAAAACTAATATAGCCACCACATCTAAGGACTGGTAAGCTGCAATATATTTATTTTGGGTTTGGATATGCTTAAAGAGCGCACATACACAAAATAAAAGCTTAGTCAGTTTAATCTATAGGTTTGTATTCCCTGTCCAAGCCTGTTTCTAAAGTGTAAATTTTGAGGATTAGTGTGCCAACTCCTTTTTGATTTAAAAGTTGTATAGCGTTACCTTCCACATAGAGTGGAACGTAACACGGGTTGTAAATTGATTCGAACTATTTTAGCAGTCTGCCTTATGAGGCAGAGCTGGCCATAGTGGTTGCATGGCTTAAAGCCAAAGTCCAGGTTTTCTGTCATTTTAAATCATAAATAAACTGGCTCATATGAATTAAATACATTACTAAGTTATTCAGCACTTTATTATACTGTAGTAGCACCAGCAATGTATATTATACAGCGCTGTATTTCGCAACAGTACAGGTGACTTCCCATCTGCTGCCAGAACAAGATCAAGTTAGGCTGAGTGTTTGTCAGCCATTCAGAGGAAACCTTTGTATTTTTATCAATGAATACAAGACTTGCTCTGTTTGGTCGAGGGGGAAAGGCGAGCAGATGTCACATTCTCCACCTTGGCCAATAGGAGGAAGCCTTGCAAAAAATTATACGAGAACCCCCTAACGGGGCTTTAAAGCAGCCAATAAAGTGCAGTATTGATAGTTGAAAAATTCAATTTTATTAGTACAAAAAGTATAAATGACATAATATAAAAAAATAACTACTGACTATTAAAGTCAGGACATGAACTGGATGTGGCGTACAGTTACAGTGAGCAAAGCATATAGTAGAAACCAATGCCAAGCACAATATGTTAAAGGACAACCAAAGTTATCTCAAATGCTAGATTGGTAAAATAGGTAACAGACAATGCTTATAATTAGAGGCAATACAACACGGTGTATGTGGAACAACGGAAGTTGTATACGTAAAAACTGACGCGTTTCGACCCTTCCCGGGTCTTCTTCAGAGGATGGTTGCCCACTATTACAGAAATTCTGAGGTCTCTACATTGGGTTTAAACATTGTCGATTATTTTATTTTAGGTGATGTGATTTCTCCTCTGCTCCCATCTCCCCGTGTAGAGTCTGAAGACTCTTTCAATTTGGAGACGTTAGGCAATGCATCCATCGATAGAAAATATTGCATTCAGAACATATCAGCTTTTTTATTCAGCTCTGCTCAATTAGCACCAACGTGTACCCATTTGGGTGCATTTTGGGTTGCTCGTTGCCCTCTCCTTTTCCTTCCCCCTCCCTTGTGTGGGGGGGGTTGGTAGGAGTGATCCCTCGCAAGATACATCCGGCCCACCGCCCGCTCCCTCGGGAGTGGATCTGACACGGGGAGACGGGAGCAGAGGAGAAATCGCATCACCTAAAATAAAATAATCGACAATGTTTAAACCCAATGTAGAGACCTCAGAATTTCTGTAATAGTGGACAACCATCCTCTGAAGAAGACCCGGGAAGGGTCGAAACGCGTCAGGTTTTACGTATACAACTTCCGTTGTTCCACATACACCGTATTGTATTGCCTCTAATTATAAGCATTGTCTGTTACCTATTTTACCAATCTAGCATTTGAGATAACTTTGGTTGTCCTTTAACATATTGTGCTTGGCATTGGTTTCTACTATATGCTTTGCTCACTGTAACTGTACGCCACATCCAGTTCATGTCCTGACTTTAATAGTCAGTAGTTATTTTTAGTGATTTTTTATATTATGTCATTTATACTTTTTGTACTAATAAAATTGAATTTTTCAACTATCAATACTGCACTTTATTGGCTGCTTTAAAGCCCCGTTAGGGGGTTCTCGTATAATTTTTTGTATCCTATGGGGTGTGCGGCCCACTAGTCTACACTCTTTTGTGAGTGCTTTTATGTTGCTTGTAAGGAGGAAGCCTTGCATTCGTTAAAAATACAAGGCTTCCTCTGGCTGAGAAGTACTCAGCCTAACTTGATTTTATAGTTGCGGCAGAGGGGAAGTCGCATGTAATGCTGTGGAACCCCGTTCTGCATACTGTACGTTGCTAAAGCTACTGCAATATGGTTCGGCATTCACAGCCATCAAATAACTTACTAATGGAAATAGTTTGTTTGGGCCAGCTTGGCCCTAGCAGTTTAAAGTATGGTAAGCAACAGAGCAGCGCTATAAGAATCTCACATTAGTGCTGCATACAAATAAAAATGTACATAATACAAATAAGAAAATTGAAAAATTATGTGAAACCTATAAGTGCAAAAGTGATGAGCAACACAGTTCCAATGAAGAGCAAGAAGGTAGATGAAGCAATCTTTCTCCCCTCGTCTTTCAGGACAGCACCTGGAGAGAGCGCAGCTCCACCCACTTTTCCCAGGAAACACTGCAGTCAGTTTTTTCTTTAAAGACCGGACACTTCCACCATGGCCTCAGTTGTAGTGTTTCCTCCGCCATGGTGGAAGCGCTGCAGGGAACCAGGGGTGTGCTGCGCTGTCTCCAGGTGGAGAGAGTTGGGGCATACCGGTATTCTGTTTTCGTTTTTGTGGCAGGCCAGCCCAGCTTCCTCCCTTCACGTGCGGGGGTTGCTCCGGCGTCCTCCCCTCTTCATACCCGGCGAGGGTCAGGCTGCGGGGGGTCCCAGTTCCTTCAGACCGGCGGCTGGCTTGGAAGGAGCGGGTCTCCTCTTCAACCCCATTGCACAGCCTTCCGGGTTCCGGTGGCGAGCGCGTCACTACGGCCAGGGGCGGGACCTCCAGCGGCGCGACGCGGCTTCCGGTTCCGGCCGCTGGAACGCAGGGGGGGAGGGCAGGTCTCTTCCGGCTGACGTCATTTCCGGCCCTCGCAGCGGCGAGTGGACCGGGAAAGTTTAAAAGCAAGCACCAAACGCCATTGCAAATCCTGTCAATATGGAGGAGGAACAATCGGTGGTGGCAGGAGCAGGAGCCACACAAGTCAGCCAGGCCCAGGTAAGCGGGGACAGCGTGTCTCTGTAACTTACTCTATGGGCATGTTTTAGTTCCCTCTTTGGTAAATGTTTTAAAGAGCCTGCAGCATTCTTCCTGGGTATTGAAGCAGGAAGTAAATGTGTTTAAGATTGTGAAGTAAATCTGTGGGGGGATTTACTGGCTGAGTGAAGGAGGGGGGTTAAAGTGTTAGCTCTCCACTCTTTTTCAGCATGCTGTTTATAGGTGTTTTCTGTTTGTGTATTTCAGAAGGCAAAAGAAAAGACCAAGCATTCGTCTTTTCCTGTTAAAAGAAAATGCCCATCTTGTAAAAATGTGCTTAAAGAATCTTGGGCAAAGGTGTTATGCAAAGGATGCATTGCAGACTTAGTTAAGGAGGAAACCACTCCTAGTGTACCTGTGGTTCAGCAGGACTTACTGAGCTCATTTAGGAAGGATTTGGCGGAGACCTTTGAGTCATTTAAATCCTACCTTGACAAACATCCAGCCGCAGGCAGCTCAGTACCTCGTTCCCAGTCTTCTGTTTCCGCATATAGGGGTGACAGTGACTCGGAGGAGGGAAATCGTAGCGTGGCTACGGAATCAGAGGAAGAAGCAGATGAAGAGAAAGAATCTTCTTCTTCTTCTTCTCGATATAAGTTGTCTCTAGAGGAGGTGGATGATCTACTAAAAACTATCCACACTACTCTTAATATTACAGAGGACAAGGCCCAGCTGTCGTTACACGATAAAATGTTTCAAGGCATGGGTGAGGTGAAACACAGGATGTTTCCGGTGCACAAGTTTCTGTCAGAAACAGTTAAAAGAGAATGGAAGGACCCAGAGAGGGCCCCCTTCTTTTCTAGATCCCTCAAACGCAGGTTTCCCTTTGAGGAAGATAGCGCACAGGTCTGGAACAAAAAACCTAGACTGGATGCGGCCTTCTCTCAGGTGTCGAGAAACACTGACCTCGCGTTTGAGGACATGGGTATCCTCAAGGACCCCATGGACAAGAGGGCGGACTCCCTGCTAAAGAAAGCCTGGGATTCCACCCTAGCAAATTTAAAGCCAGCTATGGCATCAACAGTGGTTGCCAGAAATCTGGAGCACTGGTTGGACCAGCTAAAGGTTCATATCGAGGCAGGTACACCTCGTAAGGATCTTTTGGAGACCTTACCAGTGCTTATGAAAGCCGTTGGATATATAGCAGATGCTTCGGCCGAATCAGTTAGGATGTCGGCCAGATCTTCTGCCCTAATCAACTCAACGCGCAGGGCTCTGTGGGTCAAGACTTGGACCGGGGACACAGCCTCTAAAGCCAAGTTATGCGGTTTACCCTTTGAGGGGGATTTGGTTTTTGGCCCAGGTCTTGAAGCCATTCTTGAGAGAACGGCTGACAAAAAGAAAGCCTTCCCCATTAAGAAAAAGGTGGTTCCTCAGGGCAACAAAAATTTTCGTCCTTTTCGGAAAACCACAGACTCAAAGGAGACAGGATATAAAAGACCTTGGAGGTCTCAGAGAGGCAGGGGCAAGTCAGGGGTACTCTTTCGCCCCCCTACCCCAAATACTAAGAGCCAGTGACGGTCCCCAGTCTGTGGGAGCAAGGTTACAAACCTTCTTCCCACAGTGGCAGAGGATAACAGACAGTCCGTTTATCCTAAAAACTATAAGGGAGGGTTACGGACTGGAGTTTGCCCAACCCCCTCCGGTTCGATTTTATTTAACTCAGGCTCCCAGAGACCCGGAGAAGCTTACGGCTATGTCAGCAATTCTGCAGGAGTTAATTCAGCAGAAGGTGGTAGTAAATGTTCCCCCCAACGAGGTAGAACAGGGGTGCTACTCACACATCTTCCTGGTGAAGAAGCCTTCAGGCAAGTTCAGATTGATCCTGAACCTGAAGATACTCAACAGAGCGGTCAGGTACAAAAGGTTCAAGATGGATACGATCTTTTCGGTAAAAGGTCTCCTGACCCCAGACTGCTTTATGGTATCCATGGACCTAAGAGATGCATATCTCCATGTGCCTATAGCACCAGCATCACAGAAGCACCTCAGATTTGCGATCAGGATAGGGGGATCTGTCCTACATCTGCAATTCAGAGCTCTCCCCTTCGGGCTGTCATCCTCTCCGAGGATATTTACAAAAATTCTGGCGGAGGCCTTAGCCCCTCTCAGAATAGAAGGAATTTCGATCGTCCCATATCTAGACGATCTGCTAATATTTGCCAAATCAAGGCACATATTGGAGAGAGATCTACAAAGGGCGAGGAGGCATCTGGAGAGCCTAGGGTGGTTAATAAACGAGGAAAAATCAAACCTGATCCCATCACAGGCAATAACCTTTCTAGGTTACACTATCGACTCCATACAGGGAAAAATGTATCTCCCAGAGGAGAAGATAGTAAAGCTTCAGAACGCTGTAAAAAAGGCCCAGACAAACCTGCCAATTTCTATCAGGGCAGTGATGTCTGTTTTGGGTCTCCTTACTGCAGCAATACCTGCAGTACAGTGGGCACGGTTGCATGCGAGGGAACTTCAACAGACAATTTTGAAAAGTTGGTCTTATGGAGAGTCCCTAGAAAAGATGATAACGATATCTCCCCGAGTCCAGAGGAAGCTCTGGTGGTGGAGGAGCTACTCCAATCTGAACAAGGGCCTGCTCTGGTTTTTTCCCCAGGAGAGGAGATTAACAACAGATGCGAGTTCCTGGGGGTGGGGAGCCCACCTGGAAGGACAGATGGCTCAAGGCAATTGGACAAAAAGGGAAGCCAGGAGATCCTCCAATTGGAGGGAATTAAGGGCTATTCTCCTAGGGCTATGGGCTTTCGAGGAAATAGTCCGGGGGCATCATGTTCAGGTACTATCAGACAATGCCACAGCAGTGGCATATGTTACAAGACAGGGGGGCACGAGAAGCAAGGTCTTGCTAGCCTTGTCAGTTCAGTTGCTATCCTGGGCGGAAGGCAACGTAAAGTCCCTGACAGCTGTACACCTAAAAGGAGAGCTGAATCTAGTGGCAGACTTTCTAAGCAGAGAAAGGATACTAGAGGCAGAATGGAGTCTGAACATGGAGGTATTCCAGGAATTAACAAGGAAATGGGGAACTCCTCAGATAGACCTGTTCGCATCCCACAAGAATGCAAAGGTGAGAGCCTATTTCTCGCTAAACAGGCAAGATCAGGCGAAGGGTTTGGATGCGCTGGCACAACCATGGAACTTCCACTTGTGCTACGCCTTTCCCCCCTTTCAAATGATCCCTTGGGTGTTGAAAAAACTACAGCGAGAGACCACAAGTTTAATCCTAGTGGCTCCTTTTTGGCCCAAGAGACCCTGGTTTGCTACCATACAGAGATTGGCAGTGGAACCACATTGGGTTCTCCCGCTTCGGAAGGATCTGCTATCCCAGGGACCCCTTCAGCATCCAAATGTCAATCAGCTCAGGCTGACAGGTTGGTTACTGAGGAGCAGTTGCTAAAAAGAAGGGGCTTCTCAGATAAGCTGGTATCAACCCTGTTAAATAGCCGAAAGAAGGTTACCAGGGGTATTTATTTTAAGACATGGAAGCGGTTTAATTCCTGGTGCATGACTAAAAAATGTTCACCACAGGAATTGCCCTCAATTTTAGAGTTTCTCAATGAGGGTATGGAGATGGGGCTGGCAGCCAGTACCCTGAAGGTCCAGGTAGCTGCCTTGTCGGTGTTTCTTGAGAGAAAGTTATCTCAAGAACCATTTGTAGTGAGATTTTTCAAAGCATTGGCCAGGCTTAGGCCGATACCTTTCAAATCCTTTCCTAAATGGGATTTATCTCTGGTGCTACAGGGGTTGATCAGATCACCTTTTGAGCCACCACAGGAAGCAACTTTAAAAGTATGGACGCTTAAACTGGTTCTTTTGGTGGCAGTTACCTCTGCCAGAAGAATTAGTGAGTTACAGGCTCTATCTATAGTAGAACCCTTTTGTTTGATATTTTCAGACCGGGTAGTGCTGAAAACTGACCCGGGCTTCTTGCCAAAGGTCGCAACCTTTTTTCATAGGGCACAAGAGATAGTTTTACCTACTTTTTGTCCTACACCATCCAACTCTAAAGAGGAGGCTTTTCATACCCTGGATGTGAGGAGATGTTTACTCCATTATTTAGAGATTACGAGAGAGTTTAGGAAGACAAATTCTCTTTTTATTCTTTTTTCTGGATCACGCAAGGGTCATTGTGCTTCTAAAAGCACTATAGGCAGATGGCTTAGAATGGCGATCAGTGAAGCCTACAGGGCTGCAGGGGCTGATCCTCCCACAGGGGTAATGGCCCATTCAACAAGGGCAGTAGCAACGTCCTGGGCAGAAAGAGCGGGGGCTTCTCCAGGCCGGATCTGTAAAGCGGCCACGTGGACAAGTTTCTCCACCTTCACCCGCCACTACAGGTTGGACTTGCTATCAGCAGCGGATCAATCGTTTGGCAGGAAGGTCCTGCAGGCGGTGGTCCCACCCTAGAGTAAGTACTCTTTTATCATCTCCAGGTGCTGTCCTGAAAGACGAGGGGAGAAAAACCCTAGTTAGACTTACCGGTAACGGTATTTCTACGAGTCTTTCAGGACAGCACCGATGACCCGCCCTAATTGGTTTATAAAAATGTGGTGTTATTGCTATGTTCTGCTTATCTAATTTCAGCATGGCTGGAGGTACTCTATGAACAACTGAGGCCATGGTGGAAGTGTCCGGTCTTTAAAGAAAAAACTGACTGCAGTGTTTCCTGGGAAAAGTGGGTGGAGCTGCGCTCTCTCCAGGTGCTGTCCTGAAAGACTCGTAGAAATACCGTTACCGGTAAGTCTAACTAGGGTTTTTTTTACATGTGACCAGAGGAGAGCAGATGATAAATACCAACAGCCTCTAAGCTTCACAACAATAGGACAGCAAACCACCAGTGTATCTAAAAATGTGGGGGCATACCGAAAACAAACCCCCCCCCCAAATAAAGAGTGGCCAAACAGTGCTTAGTTTGTACTCATTGGGACCTCCAATGCCTCTAAAACACCTTGCCAAAAGGTCACTCTGCTATATTCCCACCGATCACTACGCAACCAAACTCAATAAGGAATGATATAAAAGGGAACACTCTCCATAGTGTAAACTAGTAGAATATATGTTATTTAATAGAGAACACGCACCTACAATAGATGGATGGTATATATATTTTTTTCTATGTAGCACTAATGTGATTGATTGAGCGCTGCACTGTTGTTTTCCATATTTTATGTACACCATGTATTGGATTATTGTGCTAGTTGCTATTACTTACCATATACATTGGAGTCCTAGCGTAGTTTCTCTTACATACAAATTTACTTAAAGTAAATGGAAACCTAGACTTTCGGCTTTAATATACTAAGTGCATTACACTTGGGTAATTACATGTAACAGCTTATAAACTTTGGTGTCACTATAGGTGCACTTTACAATTTGATGTATTGGTTAACCACTTCCCGCCCGCCCACCGTTATATGACGTCATGGGCTTTGAGTGGGTATATCTGAATGATGCCTGTAGTTACAGACATCATTCAGATATTGCCGTTTTCAGCCGGCCAATCTCTCCACCATAGGAACGATCATAGCGGCCGTTCCGCCGCTTGATCGTTCTTTAATTTCAGGCTTCCCAGCCTAGTGGTGAGATATGGGGTCTTATTGACCCCTTATCTCACTATTAAGAGGACCTGTCATGTTATATTCATATTACAAGGGATGTTTACATTCCTTGTAATAGGAATAAAAGTGATCAAAAAAAAATTTTTTTTCAAAAAAGTGTCAAAATAAAAAAAACAAAATATAATTATCAATAAAAATAAAAATTAAAGCGCCGCTGTCCCCGTGTGCTCGCATGCAGAAGCGAACGCATACTTAAGTCCCGCCCACATATGAAAACTGTGTTCAAACCATACATGTGAGGTATTGCCGCGAACGTTGGAGCGAGAGCAATCATTTTGTCACTAGACCTCCTCTGTAACTCAAAACATGTAACCAGTAAAAAAAAATTCAAGCGTCGCCTATGGGGATTTTTAAGTACCGAACATTGGCGCCATTCTACGAGCGTGTGCAATTTTGAAGCGTGACATGTTAGGTATCTATTTACTCGGCGTAACTTCATCTTTCACGATATGCAAAAACATTGGGCTAACTTTACTGTTTTGGTTTTTTTTTTGTTTTTTTTTTTAAACTCAAAAATGTTTTTTTCCCAAAAAAAGCGTTCCTGCGCAAATACTGTGTGAGATAAAAAGTTGCAACAACCGCCATTGTTTTCTCTAGCGTCTTTGCTAAAAAAAAAACATGTATAGTGTTTGGGGGTTCTATGTAATTTTCTAGCAAAAAAATGATGATTTTTACATGTAGGAGAGAAATGTCAGAATTGGCCTGGTAAGGAAGTGGTTAAAGATTGCTTCCCAGTTTGTCACAAGGTAACCGTTTTATCCCAGCACTGCTTTTTGTCAATTTTATAGCATGATATACAGGGGTGGCCTAGAAATTGATTTTAGTGTATGGGTGAGTAAAATGTATAATTGTACTGATACTCTATCATTAGAGGTCAGGACACTCTTTATCTGCATCATCTCCCTCTTGTGTGTGTTTTTAAATGTTTGGTATAGTAACCTGAATCTTTTTCTGTTCTCATTTTAGACTATCCATGATCAAATCTTACAAGAGTATCGTAAAATTAAAAAAGTAAGTAATCTGAACTAAAGTCCATTGACTGTGATATCTGGGCTAACTGATGCATTTGCAAAGCAGAGTTTAAGTGCTGGAGACATTGAAGCAATTTACCTTTCTTCCTGTTAATGGAAGTTATCATGTGGAAAAGGTCTACTATAAGGCTTTGACAGTTAAATGAAAATGTTTTTTTTTTTGTCACTATCTGCTTCTCCAACACTATATACCCAGCAGGGAGGAGTATAGCAGTAGATATACAAATGTCCTGTAGCCTTAAATTAAACTGTAGACCTAAATTAACTTCAGTTTCTTTAAGACCTGGAAGTATACAGTCCACAGAAGTACAGAGTGTGGCTTACATAAGTCATGGGTGGTCTGCATTCATTTTTTGGTTCAAGATGTTTGTTTACATCGAAAGGTCTATGTTTTTAAATTTCCACTTTATCATTTGAAAAATTGTGATTTGATAATGCAAGTCAATGGGGAAAAGAAACATTGAAAATATTCATTTCCTGTAAAAGTTGACCTGGGAGAGAGGTAGGGTCAGTGACTTCTAGTGAATTTTGACTTCTTTTATTTTTTTTCCCCCCTACAGTCAAATCCGAATTACAGTCAAGAGAAGAACCGCTGTGAATATCTCCACAATAAACTGGCTCACATTAAAAAACTGATTGCACAGTATGACCAACAGGTTCTGTCCTGGCATTAGTGCCCATGTTCGGGTAGCAGTATCTTTGCACCTGTACTTTAACCTGTGTTCTTGGCCCCTTACGTTGTTTTCGTTGTGCAAGTTTTTTTGTTCTGCAGTTCCGCTTGCCATCATCAGTGGAAGAGAAACAACTTGCTAAACAAATGGCATACCTTGTGAAATGATCTGAATGGTTCAGAATAAACCAAGTAGTGGAAGCTGCACTTGGTTTAAGCGCACTACCTGCAAAATCAATTTAATTTTTCCCTTTTTTCCTTTTTTTTTTTTTTTTTTTTTTTGTCTCTGTTTTAATATTGGATGGACACGTATAATCAAAACGATGCCAAAATGGGTTATGTGTTTTTTTTTTTTTTTCTTTTATCATTACTGGAATCCAATAATAAAACAAACAATGCAGCCAAATATTTTCAGAATCTTGTGGTTTAGAGTTTGGAACATGGAGTCACGGAG
The DNA here is from genome assembly GCA_037952925.1 of Lithobates clamitans. Classification (NCBI taxonomy): domain Eukaryota; kingdom Metazoa; phylum Chordata; class Amphibia; order Anura; family Ranidae; genus Lithobates; species Lithobates clamitans. The sequence goes on along the minus strand of JBBGZY010000504.1, from coordinate 1,998,722 downwards.
GGCTTGTTCAAAAAAGAATGTACACCTTAATGTGTGCTGCATTCATTTGTGTTGGGATGTGTTTTATATCTGTTGCATTTTTCAATTGACTCCATTTGAATTGAATGCAAACTGCAAAATGATGGTTTGAACAAGCTCTGAGTATTGTGAAAGGAATTCTAGAACATGGTATGGAACAGTGTTAAGCTGAGCGTCATTGGAAATCACAAAAACGCTTCAGGCCTGAAAGTTTGAAAAAAGCTGAAACGGAGGATTGTGCTTAAAGAACATGTCACCTACAAAGTCTTCTACATAAGTGCTTTGATAAGGCATTTTTTCATAAATGAGCCTCTCAATGCCTGACTGCTTATATTTTGAGCTGTTGACGTTCACTGTTAACCCAAAGTGTTATTAGTGTGTAAGGCGACTGAAATAAAGTAAGTAAAACTATAACTAATTTTTACAGCCCCAGCGTGGAGATTCAGGTTTGTGAAGTTTTGTATATGCTGCATGTTGTCTCTCTATCTGGAAGTTTTCCAAGATGAAGACTAGCAGATTGCCTAGAGTATGAACAACTTACAGTGAACTTCATGGAACTGGATCTTTATATTGTAATAAAGTACATTTCTTTTCGATTCATTAAGGGACACAGGATTTAGTTCTTTTTAGGCAGGTTCTACTGCTGACCACAGGAGGAATAGGACACTAACAAACAATCCTTTGGCCGGTAAGGTGTCACCCCTTGCACTCCCAGCATGCTTAGTTTTTGCTCGTGTCCTAGGGAATAGCGCTTCATTATTTTATTTTTATTTTTTTCTTCAATTAAGACTTCATTTCATGCTGCTGAGCGGGACTCTTTATGCAGCTATCTAGATTGATTGATTTACTGTTGGTCATACCCAGACCCTGCTGGAATGTGCCTTTTTGGGCTTTCCGGTTCTAGAGCTTTGGCATAGTCTCAGGTATGATTCCGTCTTTGAAGATTTTTAATGAGTACACAACATGTGGGCTGAGAATTGGGAGCTACTATGTTAAAACAATTAAGCATCAGTATTTTTCCCTTTTTTCCATCAGTTTCTATGGAAAGGATTAACATGCTAGGGAGGTTGAAGAAGAATGCAAGACATGGTATATTTTTACATATTCATATTTATAATGGTCCAACTTGGACCAATGTAAATAAACAAATATATAAATATCTCTCATACCTGGCCGCTGCCCTGGAAGCCACCTGAAGTAGACACGGCTACATCAGTGATCTCGACTTGCTTCTGGATCTCGTGCTGCATGCCCGGGGGGGACTGGGTCAGGAGCTCAGGCGGGGGGGGGCTGAGAAGAGGAGGATCGGGGCTGCTCTCTGTTTAAAACCATTGCACAGCGCAGGTAAGTGTAACATGTTTAAAAAAAAGTTAACAATCACTTAACGCTGCTTTGCATGAGGATTGGCCAAATACTGACAGTACTGAAAGTACTTAAGCCTTCAGAACTCTTTGCAGAGCTGTATTTTATGGAAAAGGAAATTATAAAAAAAATAGTCAGTCTTAATTGAACACTACAGGGGGCTGGCTTGGTATTAATAGACCCTGGGTTATAGAATCGTACCTCCTAGATGATTGGACACTGGCAAAGGTTTTGACGACATGCCCCCCAGAGCATCTCCCAATAACCGTGCCCCCGAGAGATCACTCTTAGTCTAAAGGATAACTAAAGGCAAACCTTTTTTTCTTTTAGTTTTGGAAATGGATTAGAACACCAGGTATTTATTGCTACCTCTGGCCGCATTAGGGAGATTGACCTCTATTTGTCCCGTTTTACATTTATCAAAAGGTGAACGTAAAAGAAATTTCCAAGTTTTGGGTTATTTCCAGAATAGCAATAGAGGGGAAATCTTCCAATGGGAACACAGCATGGGTGGGTGGGCTCTGCCCCCACCCCAAAGCACCTTTTCCCATGTTAATGGGGATTCTTGAATGGTTATGGTCAGTACTAAACACCATACCACAATCCTCCCTTCCCCAAATGATTTGGACCAGTGCACAAAGCAAGGTTCATATAGACATGGATAAGCGAGTTTGGGCTGGAGGAACTTTACTGGCCTGCACAGAGTCCTGACCTCAACTCGCTAGAACACCTTTGGGATGAATTAGAGCAGAGACTGCGAGCCAGGTCTTCTCGGCCAACATCAGTGCCTGACCTCACAAATGCGCTTTTGGCAGAATGGTCAAATATTCCCATAGACACACTCCTAAACTTTGTGAACAGCCTTCCCAGAACAGTTGGATTTATAGCTGCAAAGGGTGGGGCCAACTCAATATTGAAGCCTATGGACGAAGACTGGGGTGCCATTAAAGTTCATGTGCGTCTAAAGGCAGGCATCCCAATACTTTCTAAGTATGTGTGTAATATATATATATATATATATATATATATATATATATATATATATATATATATATATATATATATATGTGTGTGTATATATTGTATGAATGACCACAACATGCAGGGATATACAATGTAATATTGCTTTAAAAGCGCACACACACACAGGTTGGACTTGTCTTTTTTCAACTTTACCAACTATGATATAATCAGTTTTAACTCACTTGTCCTGGTGTATAAGAAAGTTGTCTTTCTCTAATCGCACCAGCCTCTCCACCTTTGAGCTGGAGAATCTGGGACGGAGATATTTCAGAATAAGGGGCAGTGAAATCTTCAGATCTCACTTTCATAAACTATCTTTGACAGAATGGTTGTGTGATGAGAAGCAGAGAACATGTTCTCTGCTCCTCATCTCAGCCACATAAACTGTGCAGATGAGAGATCACGGCTTTTATCTCTTTCATAAATGGACATCAAAAATGAATATGCTAGGGGTGATATTTGATGCCAATTTAACTTTTGATCCACATGTACAAAATGTCAGAACATCTTTTTACCATTTGAGACACATTGCATGGCTGCGTCCTATGCTGTCGTACACTGTAGCTGAAAAGCTGATCCATACATTTGTGTTCTCTGAACTCGACTACTGCAATGCTCTACTCGCTGGTGTACCTAAAACCACTATTCATAGACTACAAAATTCTGAAGCCAGAATCCTAACTAGATCTGGTCCAAGTGATCATATTACCCTGTTCCTGGAGTCCTTGCACTGGCTACCCTTCAGGTTTTGTATAGACCTTAAGATCCTCTTGCTCACCTATAAGGCTCTTCATGGCTTGGCATCCCATTATCTCTCTGAACTTTTATCAACTTACTCCCTTCGTAACCTCGGTTCCTCAAATTCTGGTCTTCTGTGTGTCCCCTCTACTCGCCTACACTCAATGGGAGGCAGAGCCTTCTTCTGTTTAAGCTACAAAGAATCATCTTCTCTAAACTCATTCAAATCAAATCTTTAAGCAAGCTTTCACATTATTATTTTTTTCCTTCATTATCCTAGGTATTGTGTTTTTTCCTTGTAAAGCGCTTTGAGGCCCTGCCTTTTAAAGGCGCTATAGAAAATTGTTTATTAAATAATAAAATGGTATGTTATCTTTTGTCCCAGGAAGTAGTTGTTTCAGTACTCCTAAAGGACGGATTTGAAAGATTCTAATAAAAATTTGGCATGGAATCTGCAAGGTTAGCAATTGCTTTTTCTGAGGCAAGGTAAATACTTTGCGCTGATAGACATCCAAACATAGCTACCTCAATTTTTTTCAGAAAATTCTATGCCTTTTAGTACCACACAATCACTTTCAGTTTGTCACACGGTCATTTGACCACCTTAATTACAGAAATCACCCTTTGAATACAATTGGAAATCCCATAGGATGATCTCTCCTCTAAGTAGTCTTCTTGACAGCTCTCACTCCTCCAGACATGCCTCGGTCTCTGCAATGTTCTTTCATAGAGAAGAGAACCTTTCCTCCACCTAAAAGAGGTGGTTTTGCACCACAGACTGTCCAAGCTTCCTTCCCTCAGGACCTCGTTGGAGACATCCTGCCTATATATTCCCCATCGCTAGATTGACATGTTGACTGCTCTTGTGAGCACACTCTGAACGACTCTTCCTCCACTATTACATGTGTACGTGCTCACTCCACTGAATCAGTGGATGTTTTCTTGGGCAATTGGGCATCATGCTTTTGTTGCTGGATGTAGCTCTTGGCAGCAAGGTTCTTTCACTGGCACAAGTTGGATCCTGTTTGCCTTTTGTTACCCATCCTTCTTATTGCTTGGGGATGTCTTGGGGGTCTATGAATACCAAGCCTATGTCCTGTACTGTATTATTAAAATTAGTGCAATTTAAACTTTGCTGTAAATTCCAGATCTTGGAGTAGAGTTCAGGACACAGGCCACTCTTCCTTCTGTTCCTTGATTAATCTGCTACAAAACTGAGGACTAAATGAGTGGGACAGGGTTCTAGGGAAGGCGCCTTGGAGTTGTCTTCAAAAGCTTTGCGAGTATTCAATCCTTGAAGGCACAAGCCTATACCCCAGGGTCTATGAACGCCAACCTTTTATCCTGAACTGTACTCCAAGATATAGAATTTACGGGCAAGTCAAAATTCCTTTTTCTGTTGGTGGATCCCGAAAGTTCTTAACCAGCATCTAACAATTCTGTTGATGTTTCTACTTTTAGGGATTTTATTTGACAGGCGCCTATTAAACCTTACTGAAGGCATCCTTTACTCTTGCTAGTCCTGCCTTACAACTGTCCATTTGTCAGGCTGTAGTGGACTGGACAAATGGTGAACATGTTCTGCCTTTTGAGGACCCTGTTCTCCTGGAACAATTTTTCAGCTAGTGCCTTTGGCACTGTTATTGTGTATTAATGCCCTGGAAAATGCAGTTCTCCAGGATGATGCTGCTCTCTGTGCACATTTGCAGAATTTTGTAGTTAAAGGATTGGTCTGCTGAGCCTGCTTTTATGCATGCCTTTCAATGGTGAATTCCTTAAAGTGAAACTACACTGCATATGAGCACCACAAACGGAAAAACTTGATTTTATTCATTTTTAATACTTAAAGCACACTCCCCCATCATCCCGTCCATCCATGTCTCTAAGCTTTGTTTTGTTTTAAAATCACTTTGAAACTCGCCCCCTAGCATTTCTGGCCGTGGCCATCTTGAGTTAGGGCAGGTGATTCATGTAGCATTTCTTTTGTGGAATCCATCTTCCCTTAGCTCAGGCATGCAAGCAAGAGGGTGTGCTTAGCTGAGTAAACCCCCCTCTTCCGAATACTCCTGGGATGTATGACATAATTTGCCTAGGCATGGAAAGCAAGAAATATCTAAGGAAATTTTTTTTAAAAAAAGTGTAAAACATGTAAATATACCTTGCTATCTATTTACTAATGCTAGCAATATAAGGATTAAAAATGGCCAATCTTAAGAGAGTGAAGCTGCACTTCAATAAATTCATCAGTGAAGTTACTGGGGGGAAAGTATTTCTATGCCACAAAAACAACCTATGCATGCTACTATGGCTACTGCATCTTCCCATCTGCAGGTGTCCTGTTGCTGCTTCCCGGCATCAAAGCCTTGTACCCCAAAACCCTCCTAACCTAATGAAGGGGTGCCCCCACTCTCCAGCAATGGGGGGGGGGCGACAACACCTGTTGGCCCTCTCACTAGTCTGCAGAAGATGTTCTCGAACCCTTGGTCCAATCTGCTTTCAGGGGAGTACAAAAGTATTTCTATCCCTGCTGCTGCTTCAATTTATAATCTGCAAGCTTCACCTTAAAGACAGACAGACTTGTGGGCTGCCCTGGATCAACTTCAGGCACAAAAAGTGGTAATCCCAGTCCTTGCAGAAGAGAAGTTCAAAGTCTGTCACAGTCCAAAAAACCAAATGGAGGCATTCACCTGATTTTGGACTTGAATCCCTTAACCAATATCTGCATGTCCCCAAACTGTTACATGGAGGCTGCTGTATCTGGCATAGCTTATATCAGATCTGTGAAATTTCTGGCATCAGTGGACATCCAAGATGCCTATCTTCACATTTCCATCTGTCCCATACCCCAATGCTTTCTACATTTTGCTGTGGTAGACCAACACATTCCATTTATCTCCCTTCTTTTTGGGCTGTCTTGTGCACTAAGAGTCTTCACAAAGGTGCTGACTCTGCTTCTGACCCTATTAAGATCTCAAGGCATCCATGTCACAAGATACCCAGTTGACCTTCTACTAAAATACTCCTGAGCCACAGTCTTGTCTTAATGCTCAAAAGAAGATTCATCATCTTCAAACTTTCAGATGGGTGATCAACTTCAAAAAGTACCTTGGACTGATTCTAGACACAGCGGATGTCAGGATTTTCCTTCCCCAGGTACAGATTGCTTCTCTGAGGTCCAACTGTAAGACTCTCAGATTAGACTGGCATCTCTCAACTCCATTAGAACTCAACCTTCTCAATATGTGGGAAAAACAGATCCCTTCTCTGGATTGCCCACAACACCTATCCAGCCAGGAAAAAAATCTCCCTGGCATTGTGGATAACTAACTTCGTCCTAGAATCCAGGAAAAATTGTCTCCCCTCTCCTTGGAAGGTAGTAATGAAGAATGCCTGTCAGGCTTGGGTGGGATCTACGATTTCTTAACAATCCAGGGCACCTGGTCCCCACAACAGTATACACTCCCCATCAAAACCTGAGACCCATAAGACTGATCTTTCCTACATGGCTTCCCAGTAAGAGTACAGCAATGCCAATGCTGTGGCCTATGTAACATACTGAGAAGGAACCAGTGAGGCAATTCATTCCTATACTCTGCCATCTGTCATAAGTGAGCAACAACAGATGTGGGCATCATGGCCTCCAGATTCAACAAGAAATTTGACACATTTGTGACCAGATCCGAGGATCTTCTGGCCTTCGTGGTGGATGCCCTGGTGATTCTTTGGACCCTGTGCAATCTAGTGTATGCATTCCCAGTGGAGGTTCCCCCTCAACTGCTCTGCAAGATGAAAGGGAAACCGATTTTTGATTTTGTAGGCCAAGGAGAACTTGGTACATAAATATACTTGGACTCCTGAGCCTTCACATCCTCAACAGGCCAGACCTCATGTCACAAGGCTCTCTATTCCACCCGGTGATTCAATCAGTGGCTTTCTTGACATGGTGGTTTGAACTCTGGTCCTAAAAGATGGGGGCATTATGGATTTTGTCTTTCCCACTTTGCTTAAGATAGGTTCACCTTTTAAAAATGGGTGGAACATCTTTCTAAAGGTGAACTTGTCCTTTTAAAAGTGAGAAAATCTACTACTTTCCTTAAGAGCTACCATCACACTTAAAAGGCCTATTTTATCTCTAACAAAAGCAGGCACCTCAGCACTAGACTGTTTTATTCCTCGAATCCCAACCTTCCTCAAGTCTGGTCTAGACCAGACTCTGCCTTTTGGTACTCTAAAGGGACAGGTTTCTGCCCTGTCCATTCTGTTCCAAAGACAGTATTTTTGTGTATCGTGACAGTATGGCTGAGTATTATTGAGAACAGTGACCACTGATTGCATAGGAAAACAATGCCCTTGAGGAGGTGAGTGGGAGTCATATTCTGGAAGGGGAAGGCAGCTGCAGGGTGTGTGCCAATCCGGTCAGCCGGTGAAGTCCTTCCCGTGTCATAGGCCCCGTTCACATCTGAGCAATTTTCTGCTTGAAGCTTTTAGATCTAAAACGCTCTACAAGCCAAATCCTATTCATTTCAATGGCCCCTGTTCACATCTGAGTAATCTGTCACCTGAAGCTCAAAAAAATACATGAGCTGTTGGCAAATTACAATCATTTTTGGCCCTATAGCCTTCAATTGAAATGCCTGACTTGAGTGTTTTTATGTTCAGATAGCAGCTCTCTACCCCTAATTTCTCTCCCTCTCCTCTCCCTGGTGCTTTCTATTGGCTAAACAAGAATGCCTGAAGCTGTAAAACACTTGTAATACGCTTCTAAAACTATTTTAAAAAGCTTTAAAAAAGTCTATAAAAAAAAAAGCAAATCAATCGATGCGCTCAGGTGTAAATGGAGCCTTAACAGTTTTCACATCCTAAGGTCTGTCCAGGAAGTAATAGAGACGTGTGTGTGTGTGTTTTTTTTTTTTGTTTTGTTTTGTTTTTTTGTTTTTTTTTAAGACGGACTGGCACTGAGGTAAGGGCTATTTAGGATAAATGGAAAGCATTTATTTTTTATGAAAAAGTGATTTAATGGTACATAGAGGAGCTGAAATTTGGAGAAAAAAAAAGTGAGCCTTTAATGAAAAAATAGGACTTGCTTACCATGAAAACATTTTTTTGTAGTTTATGGCACACAGGTCCCACCCCTTTGCTTTGTGATCTACTCCTAATACTGCTTTTCTACAGAACTAAAGCATGCTTGGAGGGATTATACAGTACCTAGCTGTCAGCCACTTTTTTGTTTTCCAGTGTCCAATTCTTTTTGTGTGCGGTAGTGTAACACAGTTGTCTCAGAATAACTGAAACCTGTGTCCCTTATTAAACTACGGGAAACAGATTTTAGGGTAACTACAATAATCCTGCATTTTTTGCCTGCTATGGGCTGTCCCACCAAATGAAATTCTAGGTTCACACTGGTTGCGTGCCTATATGTTCAAATCATAGCCTCTGGAAAACGTACACTGCTTCTAGACAATTATGCTTGGCCACATCCTGTTGTCTTTTTAAGCAGAGGGATGAAACTGCAGGGAATATCAGATACATAATTTAAAACTGGAATAACAGCGCATTTGGCGACTGGGCAGCAGTATTACAGCACTCAGCCTTAGACGTGCTCAAGCAGTCTATGCTTTTTTTTTTTTTTTTTTTTTTTTTTTTTTATGTATATACATGGCTGGCTATGATCAACTATACAAGTTCAGTACATAGTCTTTTTTTTTTTTCATTACTTTTTTTGTACTTTATTACTGTGCAAAAAAAAAAAAAAAAAAATGTTTCTTATATTGGTGCCAAGCCAGTGTTTGAAGACCAGGAGATTATAGTGTACTGCTTCTCAGAGTTCACACCAAATGCTTTTAACCCCAGGTTATGCCCACCATATGTAAAATATAAATTTTACCAGTGTGTTGCTTGCACCCAGACATGAAAGAAAACAATCTTCCTAAGCAATGCATAGTCTATATTAAAAAAAACAAAAAAAAAACTGTTTAAATTTTATTAAGGACTTTTTCCCATTCTTTCTCATTCATTGGGGGACACAAAGCGATTCTTAGATTGTTGGGTTATACTGCCAGCTATGGGAAAAATGGACATGGAAAAAAAAACTGATGGATAACCCCACAGCTTCCAACAGCTTTTTTGTCCATTTTTCTCATAGCTGGCACTATAACCCAACAATCTAAGAATCGCTTTGTGTCCCCCAATGAATGGGAAAAAGTCCTTAATAAATTTACATCAAGTCACAGTTTATATTAAAAAAAAGACTATGCATTGCAAAGAGACCATGTACTGAACTTGTATAGTTGATCATAGCTTCATGCTTCAGTTTTTTTGCTAGTGTCTTCAGAAGAGCGATTTTTTTTTTATTTTTTTTTTTTTTTTTTCTGTCAGTTCTGTTTTTGTTTGTATAGAAGATGTTTCTGCTATCAACAGCAGCTAGTAGATTCATGCTGCATATAATGGCAATTTCGCCAGTCAGCCAACCAGTACTGATCATGCCAGATAATTTAGATTCTGGTAAATTCTCTAATCGGTAACGGCAAGCTTTCCCAGTTTTTTACGAGTCCTCGCTCTGCAACAGTCCTTCATTTTTTGAAGTTTCACCAGTCATCTATAGCTATAGGAATTCAGGCCAGATATGGAAACCCTGGCCTGCTCTCTAGTTAGCCAAGTGGTGCAGGTTCCCAGTGCACCAGGGCTACGGCAACCACCTTTCCAGTTCACACAGGAATCCCACTATTAATGTCAGGCCAGTATGTTTAGTAATTCCCTATGGATTTATTGCTCCAGAGCTGAGGTAGTTTTTCATCTGACTCCATCTCTGGAGACTTCTCTTTTGTGGGTGGATGCAACAACCTAAAGCTGTGTTGGGGATCCTTCCCTTTGTCTCTGAAACAGTCACTTGCAGGGCACTGTGTGAGTGAAATTTTTTTTGTATTCTGTGAACTAGTAATGTACTAGTTTTCTAGAAACCTGTGACCTTTTGTAATTCTCATTAACATCACTTGTGTTTCTGTTTCTTCCAGTTACAAAGAGAATTGCGATGGTTATTCACCTGCCTCCATCTCCCTGGCGCTTAGTGAGACCATGCATATTCAGAAACAATTGTATTTTTATATACAGTGGCTGGGTGTTGGTGACATGCTTTCACTAGGTGCCTGCGGCCCATGCAAAGGGCCTGCTTGCTGAAGCATGTGCACTCACTCTGTCTTCCCAAGTTTCCTTATAAAGATTTTGACTTTATTCGATGCCAACAAACCTGCTTCAACCTGACAAGATACCCAATAATTTGTGGGTTGCATCCATTCATATTATCCTCGCTTGTATGTGGAAATGTTGCTGCCAACTGTTTTGTAGCTATGTAACATCTTTGTTTTTTGTTTTTTTTTTTTTGGGGGGGGGGGGTTTTGTTTTTTGGTTTTGTTTTTTCATACACCTGTAGTGCTCCCTACTATCCCCACACACAAGCTTGTAGAGCCTCCTGGCTATTTAGCTGGTCTAGATGTTTCATACCATCTCCTATGGTCTATTGTTTAAGTTTTTAGTTTTTAAAGTCTTTCCTAGTTATTTTACAACTTCTGTGTGGATTCTTGTGTGCAGTTGCGTACAATCTGGCTGGTATCTCCCCTGGTATAGTTAATATCCTTGCATTTGGTGCTATAAAACATCTGACCAGTTGGATTAGTTTGGGTCTTGACCTTTTACCTTGTTTTGTTTGGTCTTCCCATTTTGGCTGCTGTGTAAAGTAGGATCCTTATGGTCTGGTTCAGGTGCCTGCTGGAAACCACTACTTAGCTATGGAACAGTAACTCGCCTAAACCCCCCACCACCTCTTCCTGTTAATCTGACACATATTCCTCTAGTTAGGTCAAGATCCCTTTGCAGGTCTGTTTTTGATGTGAAGTTTCTTTTGAAGGAAGAATCATTCAAATCCGTTTTTTGGGCTGTGGCTTGTCGCCTATCTGATGTACAGATTTACCCTTCAAATTACTGACATCCGTCTGTCAAGTCCTCCGATGTGCATTCCTCGGCATGCACTTTCCTGAGTGGAGGCAAGCTTGTACAAATTGCATCTGAGTGCAGTTGGTGACATCTCGGGGCTACAAACTGGAGTTTTACTCCCTGTCTCTACTCTTTTCTCACATCAGACTGTCCTGCATTACCCCAAAGTGGCAAATCTGCATCAAGTCCTCTTGGGCCTTCTGGATCAAGGTGTTGTTATCCCAGTTCTTGTGGTGAAACTATTTCGGGGGTTTTACCTCCCAACGTGTTTACTGTTCCTATACAAAACAGCATTCACTCCATCTTGGATCTCAAGGTCTTGATTTATTTGAATCCAGAAATTCTGCATGGAATCCATCCTATCTGTCAATTGCGTTCATCAACGAGACACTTTGACTTCTGTGGACATTATGAACATGTACTACAGAAGTTCAGAGTATTTATCATTTTACAATGACCATCATAAAATGAAAGACGGTTGTAGCTCCCTCACATTAAAAAGAAATCACACACCTAACACTTAAATAAAACTATGCACATACCATAATGCATAACTCCAATCAGTCTATTCCAAAACACCTTGTGCGGTGTATGGCTCGATAAACTAAAATCAATAAAAAGCATTTGGATATAACTTTTCTGGTTTTCCAAATGAGACAACACATAATACAAAGCCAATACAATGGCATACTAGCATGTTCCCATCCTTCCAACACACCTATGTTTCCCAAATGTTGCTGTTTGGCCCCTGCTAGTACTACACTGGGTTTGTGGCTCAAATTCGGGCTCTCGCCTGCACCTCCGGTGTTCACCAAACTGTTAGCCCTACTAATAATTTTGCCGTGCTTGTGTGTTATTTCTACTATGGGATACTAAAGACAAACTCACTTTGAGGGTACAGTCAACACTGGCTTCTGTTGGACAATGTGGCTTTCACTGTTGCAGTAGTTAAGATGGATCCAGAATCTTTAGAAATTGTTGCTGAAAAGGACTCATTGTTTAGACTATCAGTACAAGTCACCCCAGAGTTTCTTCCACAGGACTGCTAAGTAGGTATACCTTTAGTTTTTAACGTGTCTGTCTTTTTTTTTTTATACGTTTTATGTAATAAAAGTTGTTACACAGCTGCATAAGATTTTTCTTTCATTGTGTTTTTTTTTTTTTAATAATTTCCATTGAAGCCTTATGAAAGTAGAGATTTTTACAGAAATTGTGATTCTACGAGTGTCTAAACTGGCAGCCCTATGTTGCAAGGAATTTTTTCTGGTTTTACACAGGGACCAGTTGGTGTGTGAGGCCCAGGACTTCTTGTCTATGGCAATTTTATGTCTGTCATTTCTACCAGGACCATTGTTCTTCTGTTCCTTCCTAAAAGGGAATTTTCCCCCAATTGTCTGAATGTAGTTCAGGCTGCAAGAGTCTGACACTGGTTCTTCAGAAAGACTGGTTAATTTTGTGTTCCTGATGGCCTTTGTTACTGTATTGCTTACCCCTCTGTTGGACTGCTTTTAGATGTCCCAACAGACTTAAAAATTCTAGGAATTCCTGTGACCCTCAATGGATGAGAAAGGAAAATAGGATTTTTGTACTTGCTGTAAAATCTCAAGGTTCTTTTTTTTTTTTATTGTTGCACTTGGTACCACTGTGTTTCAAAACTGAGATATGGTTGTGAGTGGGTTTATTCTGTACTGGCCAACAGCTTTTTGTTGCTAGTGCCCATTTCTCCTGTGGGCGCCAGTTTAATCAGTCTATGAATTCCTTTCCCATTTAATGGACTCCAGGAAAAGTATTTTAGAAGTAGAAAAATATATTTTTCTAATGAATATTTTGTGATGTTAAGCTGGTGGCAGACATTTTGTGTATTATTTATGTAGACTCTGCCTCCTGCATTGCAGTTATTCTTCATGGTTATGCTTAGTCACTCTTTACAATGCAAGTCTAAGCTGGCTGATTGAGCAAAAACCATGCACTTTCTTGGGTTGAATTACCAGTTTTGTCAGGCTTTGGGCTTGTAAATGGAATACGTTTAGGTCTCTTCTAAGATCATTATATTTTAACATTCATTTGACCTGCTTCAAGCCCTGTCACTCCAATGATTGTGTATTTAACCTAAGTACAAATTTGCCTTATTTTCAATTATGCACTTTTGCAAAGTAAATGACCTCTGTTCCTGCCCATGCGTACAGGGGTCCAATGCATTGCCATGGGTAAACAGTACTCATGGCAGCTTCCAGTAGTCCTGCAGAATGTGGCTTAACCAAAGGAATAAGTGAAAAATGTAGCAGGGACACTTGTAGGAAAGGCTGTAAGCTGCCAGGCATGGCCCACTGTGAAGTTTGCTGGATTAGAGAGGTATTTGTCCTGGGAAAAAACTTAGCAACATGGGGGGGGGATTTTATTATAGGACAGTTGTTGAAAGGTACAATTGTACTTTTACATCTTAAAAAACAAAAGGACCAAGCTTACACGAAAGTCATAATTGAAAATGCTTCAAGGGAAACATTACAATACCTCAAAGTTTAGTGTTCACTAAAAATAACTACTTTTTACTCTTTTATGCACTTTTTTAAGCTATAATATGAACATTTGCATTGTATTTCTACACCTGTTTAAACGGATTTTGCTAATATATACAATTTATACAATACATGTGCTAAATTTCTACTTCTCATAGTATGTCAATTTTTAAATAAATGAAATATCTTACATTGTTGAATAGTCACAATACAGATGTGGACAAATTTGTTGGTATCCTTAAAGCTCATTGAAACAATACTTCATTCCTCCTGAAAAGCGATGTGATGAATTTAAAGCCGTTGCGACATTTATATAGTAACAGTATGCTTTTGGTATGTGTTAGAGTAATGCTAACAAAACATTTTCTTTCTTCTACAAAGCTGCTTTTAAATTGCCTGGCCAGATTTGTTGGTATCCGTAGAAAAAATTATAAATAATTGGATCATAGTGATCTTTCAAACTGTGTTCTGCAATTTAGTATTTGAAATGTCTTATCGTTCTATTTAAACAGTTAAAAAAAAAAGTGGTTCTGCTGTTTGCACCACATTGAATATGGAGCACCTAAGGCAAAGAAGAGTTGTCAGGCATTTAGAAAAGAAAAATAGACTAGCATTTCCAAGGTAAAGGCTAAAAGACCATATCCATGCAGCCTGATTTTTTTTTTTTCCTATGACTACAGTTGCAAACATTACAAAGATTAGGGCCCACTAAATCAGAGTATAGCATCAAGTCAATTAAACTTCTGGGATATTGATCTGGTCAGTTAAGTAGCAGAGGGGGTTGTTTAATCCGTTTCAGCTGCTTTGAAATTAACAGGTGCACCTAGATGGGCAACAATGGTTTTGCAGGTGGAGGCCACTGACACTTTTTTCCCTACCCCTCTTTTCTGATGGGTATTTGCTAGTTTTTTCATTTGGCTAGGGTCACTGTCACTACTGGTAACATGAGGCGATACCTAGACCCTATAGAGGTTGCACAGGCAGTCCAACTCCTCCAGGATAGCACATCAATATGTGCCATTGCCAGAAGGTTTGCTGTGTGTCTCCCAGCAGTCTCGAGAGCATGGAGGAGATTCCAGGAGAGCTGGCCAGACTGTAGAAGGTCCATCAGGCCAGTACCTGCTCCTTTGTGCAAGGAGGAACAGCATGAGCACTGCCAGAGCCCTACAAAATGACCTCCAGTAGGCCACTGGTTTGAATGTCTGACCAAACAGTCATAAACAGACTTCATGAGGGTGGCCTGAGGCCCACTGACATCCTCTAGTGGGCCCTGTCCTCCACTGCCCGGCACCGTGGAGCTTGATTGGCATTTGCCAGTGAACACCAGAATTTGCAGGTCCTCCACTGGCACCCTGTGCTTTGCACAGATGAAAGCAGGTTCACCCTGAGTTTGTGTGATAGACGTGAAAGGGTCTGGAGAAGCAGTGGAGAACTTTAAGCTGCCCGTAACATAGTTAAGCATGACTGGTTTGTTGGCTGGTTCCGTGATGGTTTGGTGAGGCATATCCATGGAGGGACGCACAGTCCTCTACAGGCTAGACCAGCCTTTTTCAAGCAGGGTGCCTTGAGGGCTCTTCAGGGGTGCATTGGCAAAATGACTAAAAATTGCCCAAAAATTGTATACAAGTTTGCGGGTGGATGAAGCCTGCCTTTTTAGTTATACAAAGCCACAGATTTTCACCATTACCACCTTCTAGCTGCCGACATCCTAACGACCGGTGACATCAATGGTTAAGGAGGATGTTGGTCACCTGCATTGCATCCTTGTTTGACCCTCCTTTTCCGCTCTCTATCAGCTTTGAGGTCACATTGGCTAAATTAGCTAAGTGATGGAGAAAAGCTGAGGGAGAAGAGAAACCTTGGAATACTAGTCAGTACCAGTTTGCAAAAGTGTATTTGCTTTTCGAAGAATAAATAATCTTTAATGTTGAGTGTCCTATGTGTGTGGATTTTGCTGCATTTAGAATGGGGTGCCTCCAAGACTGTCCATAATTGTAAAGGGTGTCTTGACTGAAAAAAGGGTGAGAAACACTGGGCTAGATAATGGCACCCTGACTGCCATTAGATATTGGGATGACACGTTGTCAGAATCTACGCTGGTGCAGTGGGTCCTGGGTTCCTCTTGGTGCACGACAATGCCGGCCTCATGTGGCAAGAGTATGCAGCCAGTTCCTGGAGAATGAAGTAATTGATATCATTGAATGGCCCCCACGCTCATCTGACCTAAATCCAATAGAACACTTCTGGGAAATTGTTTCAGTCCATCCACGTCACAGGTTGCACCTCAGTCTGTTCAGGAGCTCAGTGATGCCCTGGTCCGGATCTTTGAGGAAATACCCCAGGACACCATCCGTTGTCTCATTAGGAGCATGCCCCAACATGGTCAGTCATGCGTACAAGCACGTGGGGACTATACAAACTGAGTATCAGTTTGAGTTGCTGCAATGAAATTTCAACAAAATGGACTAACCTGCTGCATCATTTTTTCACTTTGATTTTTGGATTGTCTTTGAATTCAGCCCTCTGTAGGTTGATAATTTTAATTTCCATCAAATGATGTGGCATCCTTTCGTTCCTAACGCATTACCCAGTCCATATCAGTATAGATATCCAGCATATTTTTTCCCTATTGAGATCTGATGTGTTTTCAAAGTGTATATACTGTGTGCACAGTTATTACATAGTAAGGTTGAATAAAGACCCCAGTCCATCCAGTTCAACCTGAGTGAGTGTGGGTTTGTGTCTACAATCATCCCTATTTTTATTTAAGGTACCCATATAGCGCCACCAATTCATGCAGCACTCCGCACATAGATCGTACACCCACATCGGTCCCTACCCTCAAGGAGCCCACAATCCAAGGTCCCCAACTCACATTCATATACTAGGGCCAGTTTTGAACAGAAGCCAATTAACCTACCAGCATGTCTTTGGAGTGCTTTTGAGCAAATCATTATTTTTATGCATATTGTCCAACTCCAAGCTGTATAAACTTGATTGTTGGATTTAAGCATATCGGGTGATGTGTAATGAGGGAGATAAACACCCTATATCAATGTGTCCATAATTGGGTAGCTTCTCTTCCTCAGGCAAAAATGGGCCAAAAAAAAGATTTAACTGACCCTGAAAAGTCAAATTGTAAAAAAATAGAAAAATTAAAAAAAAAATCTTTCAGAGGGATGCAGCAGTTTTGAAATTGCTAAGATATTGGGGCATAATAACAGAACCATCAAATGTTTTGTTGCAAATGGTCAACAGGGTCGCAAGAAATGTGTTGAGAAAGACGCAAATTAACTGCCAAAGTCTTGAGAAGAATCAAACATGAAGCTACCAGGAGCCCATTATCCTCCAGTGCTGTCATATTCCAGAACTGGAACCTACCCTGAGTGCCCAGAAGTGCAAGGTGGTCAGTGCTCAGACATGGCCAAGATGGGGTAGGCTGAAACCCGACCACCACTGAACAAGACACAAGTTAAAACTGGACTGATGAGTGACTTTTGATAGATCAGATGGATGAGCCTGTGGCTGGATCCGTAACTAGCACAGAGCTCCACTTCGACTCAGACGCAAGCAATGTGGAGGTGGGGTACCGGTATCGGCTGGTATTATTAAATATGAGCTAGCATAACCTTTTTTGGGTTGAAGATGGACTCAAAATACACTCCAAAACCTACTGTCAGTTTTTAGAAGACACTTTCTTCAATCAGTGGTACAGAAAAAAGTCTACATCTTCCAAGAAGACCATGATATTTACGCAGGACAATGCACCATCGTATGCATCAAGGTACTCTACTACGTGGCTAGCCAGTAAAGGCCTTAAAGATGAAAGAATGACATGGCCCCCTTCCTCACCTGATCTGAACCCACTTGAGAATTTGTGGGCCCTTCTTAAACTGGAGATTTACGGTGAAGGAAAACAGTACACCTTTCTGAACAGTGTCTGGGAGGCTGTAGTTGCTGCACAAAAAGTTGATCGTCAACAAATCAAGAAACTGACAAACTCCTTGAATGGGAGGCTTATGACTGTTATTGAAAAGGGTGGCTATGTTGGTCACTGGCTGACCCAATAGTTGTGCACACATAGCTATTCTAAAAGCCAAAACCTCGCTTTTACTTATAGGTTTGAGGTTTATTAACCTTTTGGATTGACCGAGAGCACTGTAGTTCAATAATTTAACCTCAAAAATACAACTTGCCTAAATTGTGCACACTGTGTGTTTGTGTGTGTATGTATAGATATATCTATTAACTATTATCTATTATTAAAATAAACACCATACCTACTGTAATACACGAATGAGGTTTGGTTATGTTTTGGAGCTGCATCTTGCATGGGTTGCCTTAAATCAGTGCAGGGCACAATGATGTCCTAAAATTATCAAATTCTGGAGCAAAACTTAGTGTCAGACCTGTCTCGGGTCCCAACAGAATAATGTCACAAAGGCACCTAAGAATGGCAAAGAACAAAAGATTGTACTATGCTAAAGTGACCTACATGAATTTTTTATTTTTTTTAAAGAAGGTGCAGCCAAACAAGTTTGCTCAAACAGTGGGTCAAATTGCCTGTTGGCAGGTGCAGACGTCACAGAGTTACTGGAATTGCTTGCTTGCAGTTTTTTTGCCTCCTAAAGGTGGTGCAACAAATTGGGATGGGGTTCATCATTTTTGTACATATTCTCATTTGCTTTATTTGAAATATGCTGTTTGAATAAAAAAAATCTAAATTAAAAGTGGGGAAAAAAAGATGGTTACCAATTTAGTCAGGTGGTTTGTGAGAAAGTTGTGTGTGTGGTTGTTTCTTGGAAGGGTGCCAACAAATGTTGCTTTGTGAATTGTTTGAAAACCAGTACTAGTGCTTATTTATAAGAAGTTGTGCACTGAAATGTGTGTGCCATTTTCTCCTATGCCACTTTTTCAGATCATGAATGACAACCATTTTTTGTTACATCTGCAGGGGATGGCTTGCATGCTGGGAAGACTAAGAACTGGTCTTTGAAAGCTTGGATGTAGTGTAGTTTTCCAACATAGTTTGTGTAATTTTTTTTTTCTCAATGCCCATTTACACCTTTGCAAACGTAGCATATTTCGATAAAATTCCAGAGGCTATGCCGTTAAGTGGTCAAGCAGAAGGCAGAGGACTACTCCCCAGTAGTTGCCCCCCCCCCATTGCTGACTTCAGCCTAGAATATACTGAAATTTACTGAATTTTGGCCAGATCAGTAGGAACTGGCTGACTTTCGGTACATCTGTACTGCTGTCTGTTCAACAGAAACTGATCTAATGTTCTTGTTTTCTGATGGGGAGAGTCCCCCCTTTCTTGCATTAGAAAAGTAGGTGAGATTCCTGCACCAACGGCGATGGATGATGTGGGGGAGGATAATTTGTATTTTTCCCCATATAACCCCACTGGTTGAACGAAAAAAAAAAGTGTATAGATCTACCCTGCTTTACTGTGCTTTAATCCACACTATGTCTGTGTGGAAGTGGCCACCTTTGTAGAAATGAAGCTAAGCTTCTTCATGCTAGAGCTAACCCCCTGATTATTGGTGGTTATATTCCAAAAGCAGCAAAGGGATTTGTAGAATTCACATAATTGGAAGCATGGGAAACGTTGCACTGCAAATCTCTTCAGTTGCATAGTGATATCACCCAATAGTGTGATCATAGTAACCAGAGGCAGCAATGTCTTTCCCACTGCAGCTATACAACTGAGTCTGTAAACACAGAAGTGCTCTGCTATTTTTTTTTTAATGAGCAATTTAAAGCGGATTTTCAGTCATTTTTTCAACTTTCCATTTAATAAATGTTCTACCCTTGTTTTAACTTTGTATAGTAAAACATTTTATTTCTGCCAGTAAATTCCCTTCACAGCCCACTTCCTGTTTCTTGTCTGGTAAAAAGCCTAGTCTTATTACATCATGCACAGCTCTCTCTCTCTCTCTCTCTCTCTCTCTCTCTCTCTCTCGAGAGAGAGAGAGAGAGAGAGAGAGAGAGAGAGAGTGTTTGCCAGGAGGGGGGGGGGATTAGAGCTACAGGTGTGCCTCTGTGTAAATCCAGGAAGTGAACAGACAGCTCCAGCTGCTCACAGTTAAAATGGTTGGAGCCAGACTCGGTGAAGGGAGATTTCTGCAGCATATTTGGCAAGTACAGAATCACAGTATAGTGGATATAAAAATGTCTACACACTCCTGTTTAAAATGTCAGGTTTCTTGATGTAAAAAAATAACAAAGATAAATCATTTCAGAACGGTTTCCACCTTTAATGTGACCTATAAACACTATAACTCAGTTGAACAACAAAGTGAAATCTTTTAGGTGGAGGGAAGTAAAAATAAAACATGGTTGCTTAAGTGTGCACAACCTTAAACTAAATTTGTTGAAGCACCTTTTGATTTTATTACAGCACTCAGTCTTTTTGGGTATGAGTCTATCAGCATGGCACATCTTGACTTGGCAATATTTGCCCACTCTTCTTTGCAAAAACACTCCAAATCTGTCAGCTTGCGAGGGCATCTCCTGTGCACAGCCCTCTTCAGATCACCCACAGATTTTTGATAGGATTCAGGTTGGGGCTCTGGCTGGGCCATTACAAAACTTTAATCTTCTTCTAATGAAGCCATTCCTTTGTTTTGGATATATGCTTTGGGTCGTTGTCATGCTGAAAGATGAAGTTCCTCTTTATGTCCAGCTTTCTAGCAGAAGCCTGAAGGTTATGCCAATATTGACTGGTATTTGTAACTGTTCATAATTCCCTCTACCTCGATTAAGGCCCCTGTTCAAGCTGAAGAAAAACCGCCCCAAAGCATGATGCTGCCACGACCATGCTTCACTGTGGGTTTTTTTTTTTTTTTTTTTTTTTTCTTTTTCTTTTTTTTTTTTTTTGGTGTTGTGCAGTGTTTTTGCGCCAAGCATATCTTTTTTTCTTTTTCCCACAAATAGATTTCTTTTGGTGGTATTTGATCACCTCTGCGGCTTTTTTTTTGCGCTATAAACAAAGACCGACAATTTTGAAAAAAACTTTTTTACTGTTTGCAATACTAAATATCCCAAAAGAAAATTTAAACACAAATTTCTTTATCAGTTTAGTCCAATATGTATTCTGCATATTTTTGGTAAAAATCGCAATAACCGTACATTAGTTTGCACAAAAGTTAGTGTCTACAAAATGGGGAATAGATTTATGGCATTTTTATTTATTTGTATTTATTTTTACTAGTTGGCTAATGTAGATTGTCTAGAGATATTTTTAGACCCTCGATAAGTCTGCATAAGGTGTACCTTACAATCCCCACAGGCCTGTGAGATTAGCCCATTTAGACAATGATAAAAAAAACAGTCTCGCCAAGCAAATCAAATCCTTATTCTTTGGTGTGAATATTTAAAGGGGGCTTTCAGAAACTACCGCCCTTGACCGTGTCATACAAATTATTCAATCAAATACAGAAACATTTTATGACAAAAGTGAAACTAATTATTTTTAAGAAATCACGTGCTTTACAAGAAACGAAACACAAAAGAAGATAACAGGAGCATGAGAAACCAAACTAGATTACCAATACGCATCTAGTAATATGTGCAATGAAGTAAGGAAAAACACAAAATGGTAACTAAATTGTAAAATGGATGTGGTTAAGCTAAATATCCCTTCAATCCCCTCTTAGATCATATAAGATGATCTTTACATTCTATCTAGTGTTCTAGTACTTCTTTAGGATTGTGGCATAGATTGCCTGATGATTCTTCATGTATGTCATGTAGGATAGAACCTTATCAGGAGATTGAATGCATGCAATTATGCAAATACACTTAAAGCAGAGGTAAAGAATCAGAGCAAGAATAAATATCATAACAAGGACAATGTCTTTTAACCATGAAAATATACCTCCAAGCCCAAATCCTGCATTGTCAAATGGACTCCATGTTTTAGCAATGTCCCTAGCTTCCTGCTGGAGCTGGCCTACTTCTTTTCCGTGTTGTGCAATAATATCATAGTAGTCATGCACCTTAGCACTTGTGTTAGAGATCCAAGTACAGCATTCGTAGTCCTCAGTCATTTCACATCAACCCTGTGAGAGCTACACTCATGCTTTCTATAGCTAACTCATGTAGTTTTAGCTGTTTTCTAATTGCTCTAGTTTCTATGTTTAACATAGCAATGTCATCTGAATTCCTCTCCATTATCTCATCCAATATACTTGAATAATTGTTCAACATTTTCATCATGTCTATACCCCATCCTGTCCAAGATGGAAACCATGCCCAGGTCATATCTTGTTTATAGAACAATTTCCTTTTGTCGCGGTGTTTGAGGGGTTATCTGGGGTGTATACTGATCTCTAGATTCGCACATGGAGATGTTAAATATTGACCTACTACAAATGGAGGAGTTAGTCTGTGTCTCGTTCCCTAAATTAAAACCCCAATCGGGGGAATGACTTTTACCTGCTATTGGAAAGGTAACAGTGTTATTTATGTACAGAGTGGATATGTTAGTTAAGAAGACAGGAGGAGTCTCGTTGAGGAAGGAGGAAATATTTAAAGGTACAGCCAAAAGGGGAATTCGGGCAGTGCTAGGATGTAATTTGCTACATATCCAACATTCTTCACACCCTGTTTTCTAGCATAAGCATACTTAGTTTTACTGATAAGATGCTTTTGCTAAAATTTATCTCCAATCTCTCTTTGTTCTAGCTTGTGTCACTGTAATGTTCTCGTGTGTGTGTTCCCACAGATACTTTTAATTGCACCCAAATCTTCAGGGTGGTAGATAGTTAGTGTTTCTGCCCACCTGGATCATCACTATCGGAGAGATCAGGAGGCAAAATGCCTTGCCAGAAGTCTGTGGTGAAATAAGCGAGGTCATCTTCTCTGGCCGGACCTGCTTTCCCAGGAACTCCTCCATCTGCTTGAACTTCTGTTTGAGGGCCTCCTTTATCCAAGGGCTCCTTCCTGCTCCTGGGGCTTTGGGCAACCTTTTTTACTCTGCTGGCATGGATCCAGGACTGGCAGTTTTCCACTAGGATGGCTGTTCTGGTCACTGCAACCACTGTGGTAGGAGGTCCAAAGGGATACTCTTGCTTCTTCTGTTCAGCTGTTGGACCACCACGGTGTCTTCCACCTTGAAAGGGTAAGTAACTTCCTGTGAAAAAAGAGAGGTGCGAGCAACATTTCTTTTGACTGTATCCAATGTTTCAACCAGTTTTCTTACATATTCTTCCTATATTAAGTCTAAATCTCCCTTTTCTATCATTAAAGGTGCTCTGGCCCATGGGGTGGCAAAAGATCTACTCATCAAAACTTCAAAAGGTGACTACCCTGTTGTTTTGGAAGGGGTCATTCTTATTTCTGCCAGGACTGCTTTTTCCAGTTGGCAAAGTTTCCTCCTGTGGCCTTTCTTATATTGTCTTTTATTGTTCTGGTCATTCTACTATTCCTGAGCTTTGAGGGTGGTAGGGAATGTGGAGCTTCCATTCTACCTTGAGAGTTTTTTACCAAGTCCTGGCAGACCCTGGCCATGAAAGCTGGACCATTGTCTGAGTTTATTCGAAGTAGGCATCCCCATCGAGAAATGATTTCCTGAGTGAGGATCCTCACTACTGTTTGTGCATCTTCTTTTGTGGTCACAAAAAGTTCGACCCATCCTGAGGATATAAAAATCTCTACTCAGAAGATCAGCAGATCAGCCGTGACCTGTATACCTGCGCGGCCCACTCCGTGGCACTGAGATGAAGATCGACGCACCTGCCGCTGGCACACATGGCTTCCCCTCCCTGCAGAGAAGTCCAGCCCTCTGGATCCCTCTGCACACCCTTTCCACCCCAGTCCCTCAACTCACAACTTGATGCATAATCCTAGAGATCCGCAAGTGACTTCCCAAATGGGGATAGGCCAGATATCAGCTCAGCCACCTGGACGTCCGCTGTCCGTGAGATAGCAGCCCATCTAGCAGCAAGGCCAGCCAGGGCACCTCCCCTGGCCATCTCCGTCTGCCGGCCTGCATGTGCTCTGCAATGCACTACAGCCAGTGCTCTAGGCAAGCCAGATAGCCTCCAGCAGTGACATTACCAAAGAAGAATGTGGAATGTTCCCTCCATCTGCTGCCACAAAGCCATGTCTACTTCATATCACACCGAAGTTGTGTACCACGCTGTACCCATACTTCGAGTCAGTGTAAATGTTTACATCCTGACCTTCAAAGAGCTGGCATGCTCTAGTGAGTGCAATTCAGCAGCCTGTACTGATTGATATGAGATAGGCCTGGCCTCAAGTATAACATCTGGAAACTGCACACCCCGCATGGCATGCGTGATCACCTGGCCTAGAGCAAGAACCATAAACAAAAACATTCCGTGTGTCTGGCAGTGCTGTGGAAGACAAACCAGACCTGTGTGATGTGTCTTGGTGAACTAGGTTTATGCAGTATGTTGTGGCACGACCTCATCCTGTTCTAAAATCTGTTTAAAATTGGTGCTGGGCCTGCAGTGGGAGAAGCATATTTGATGTGCAATTTTGGATTGGACAGCAAAATCACCTCATATCTGCTCAACCTCTGAGCAGACGTGCTGTGTATGTAAATTTTTTAACAGGATTGACATATTGTGGGTGGTGTGAAGTGTGGTGTCGTGTCCGAGAGTAAAAGAAATGGCCATCTCAACCACCATTGCACAGAACGCTAGAGTTCTGAGACATGCGGGCATGCCTTGAACCTGCACCGGGACCATCTTTGAGAGAAAAAAAAAAACTACAGGGCGCAGTCTCCCACCATGTTCCTGGGCCAGTACTCCCGCCATGGTTCTGCAATTTTCCCTGGCAAACAAGTTATACATTCTGCCATATTTCAGGGAGGCCAAGGCTCGGGCTGGTAACCATTGCACATTTCAACATGGCAAAAACATTTAACATTTCATCAGACCATTTTACATTATCAGACATTTCAGAGAGGGTTGCTTGTATCAATATATTGTCATAGAAAGAATAGTCAGGTATTCATTGGCGGCAGCAACCAATCATTCCAAGAAAGGTAAGCATGTCTTGATAAGTGGGCGGGGCAAACCCACAAGAGCGACAGCTCTTTTTTCGACTGACTTTCCTAACTCCCAGAGACAGCACAAACCCTAGGTACTCAACCTCCTGTTTACACCATTGTAACTTTTTCTTAGACACTTTGTGACCACATACGTGTAACCATTTCAATAAGGATAGGCTATCAGCTCGGCAGTCCTCCTCTGAAGAACTACAAATCAAAAGATCATTAACATACTGCAAAAGTGAGGGGCAGTCCAAGGCCCGAGGGTGGCTTGGAGTACTATAGAATAGACCACAGGTGAGTCTATATAACTCTGCGGCATTCTACACCAGATAAACTGACTGTGTTGGTCAATCGACACAGTAAAAACAAAGAGTGGGCGTGTCTCCTCGTCTACAGGGACGGAGAAAAAGAAAATCCTTTAAATCAATCACAGTAAAATATTCTGCATCGTATGGTATGGCGGTAAGTATTGATGGCACATCAGGCACTATTGGGGCAATCGGTACCACTAGGCTATTGATGGCCCTTAGGTCTTGTACAAACCTATAGTCACCATTTGCCTTCTTTACCAGGTTAATGGGAGTATTGCAGGGTGAGACAATTTCCCTTAAGATTCCTTTCTCCTCCTTTTTCTCTGTGTGTAACTCCCTTTGTCCTTGCCCCCTCCCTCTTTGTATAAAAGTTTCCCCTTTTGATTTCCTGAGAAATCATTTTGATAATGTGTCTGCACTGGTGTTTGTTCAGGAATGTCAAAACATCCTGCAGCATCCTTCTCTGTCAGCTTCTTGCAAAAATCAGTTACAGTGCCTGTAGCCCAATCTATTTGCTGTCTTACTGTAAGTGCATGTTTAGGGCCAAGGTTGCTGAGGTATGTTTTGTATTAAGAGAGTGTGCATGTTATACTGAACAAATCCTGCCTCTTGTGTCCAAACGTCTATAAATCTTTTTTTTCCAGAATCCTAACAGATTCTACTGACTTTTTCTTGCAAGCTGTTGAAAAAAAAAAAATTGTTGTCGTGTGTCTTTATGTGATGAGGTCCTTATCTGGTTGTGGAATGTAAGGGGGAGGAGGTGGGGCACAGTACAAGGATAGAGAAGGTTAAATTTACCATCCTATGACTCTGCTAAAACCATCGTGAACAATGTTTGGGCTAGGATGCCACAGGGAGCCTCGGTCCAGCCGGGGGATCTTCACAGCATGCATCTTTATTTTCCTGTTTGTTTTTCTTTCTAAACATTCCAAATTCTTTCAGATACTGAGTCTCGGTTCACACTGGGACGACTTGTCAGGCGACCTAGTCGCCTGACAAGTAGCGTCCCGTTCTGTGCAATGGAACTGTTCTAATCGCGTCGCTCCGACTTAGAAAAAGGTTCCTGTACTACTTTGGGGGTGACTTGCATTGACTTCTATACAGAAGTCGTTTTGCAAGTCGCCGCTGAGTCATGTCCTGGGTCGCCTGAGGCAGTCGCGCTGCAAGTCGTGCTGCCTCAGTGTGAACCGACCCTTAGTCTTTGTATGTTGTTACTTTTCCTATGTTTATAACCAAACAATTTTCATTTACATTTCAAATTTTTGAAATTGCCAACAGGTCCAACCAGTGCCCTCAACTGCGGCAGCACCAATGCCGCAAACGATTCCCCACCATCTATTACAGTCAGTGAGACACCAGTACTTGAACCCTGTTGACAAAAAGCCAAATGTCCAAATTTTGCACCTGACTTCCCATTCGCAAAAAGAATTATTCAAATAGCATGTTTTAATTAAAAGTTAGCCTCACCAATTTATGTATTACCTTAATAAAGTGTTAACGCTCTACCCATATTTTCATTGGTAAAAAACGTCCCTAATGTCACAATACTTCAAAGACCTGGGACAGACTTGATAAGTCTCCCCTGCTCTTCGAATAAGTGACATTACATTTCCCATGATGCTCAACTACACTGCAGAGTGCATGAGCATCATGGGAAATGTAGTTCCAAAACATCTGGGGTGCCAAGGTTTGCCATCCCTGCCCTAGATGAAACCTCATATTGCCGCCTCCTCTGGCTCTGCCCCTGACCCCACCCCCTTTTCCAGTGTTAAATGGTTTGATTCAACCCTCCAACTGCTACATCTGCAAGACAGCTCGTTCTTTTGAAAAACAGACTTACTAGCAGGATCACCAGGTGAATATAAAAGAGAAAACCTAAAAACAAAAAAAATGCCACCCATCTAAGAATTGGTAAGCTGCGGTATAATTAATATTTAGCTTTAATACCACTTTAAGCGGATAAAGTTAATCAAGTAATTCTGTTATACATCAATGTATAGGCAGATGGGAAGGAAGGAGATAAACAGACTGGAGTAAAGCTACTTCCAGTGCTGGCAAGGAGAGGGGGGGCAGAGAGAGAGAGGTCAAAGAGAGAGCGGGGAGAGAGAAGGGAGCAGGCTCTGGTCAGTGAAAGTGGTCACTCACTTGGAATGGTCCCCAGGTGCTCACTGGTTCATTCCACAGTTTTTCAGTATGGCTGTTGGCTGCTTGTTTTTAATGTTCCAGCCCAATTTCCCTTCACAGACGGAGCACACAGGAGGGACGGACTCGGGAGAAGTGTGAAGCTGCTCGTTGCAGACATGCTGGAGGTGGATTGGATGGAGCACACAGGAGGGGCGGGACTCGGGATAGGTGTGTAGCTGATGTGACGACATGATATCAGAGCAGAGAGTGCCCTGATTGGGGGGGCTGGGTGGGTTGCTGGACACATGTCAGAGCGGAGAGCTGCTAACTAGGTGAATAGCTAGCTGGCAATCACATCTGCAAGCCTGCAGTAAGTGTCCTTACTTGTGCTTCCCTGTGTATAAGTAAAATAAAGCCTGCTGCTTTATTTTATTTCTGTAGGAGCTGTGAGCACTTCTACTGTATATAAGTGTAAACAAAAGCTGCTGGCTAGTGCTAACAGATTGCGATTTTTGCATCCCCGTACTTTCACTTTCCTGCTACTGTATTTTTGTCCCAGCCACATCTCCCAAACACTGCTAATCCAGAGCAACTCTCACACACCACCTTCCTTCGCTTGCACTTATCCCCGACTACCTCTTCCCCAGCATGCTCAAATCCTGGTCACCTCTTCTCCAGCCTGCTTTCATTTGCATATTTTTTATGTATCATTTTACACAAAAAATAAAAGCTTTAAACTTTAAATTTAAAAGGACACAAGCATATACCCAGTGTTAAGTGAAAAAGTTGCTCTTTGACCCTTTTTATCCCTAAATTATTAAGGCTCTATTGTGAATATACACACAAAATTAAAATTCATTTAAAACCAATCTTCTCTCCCCATTGTGTGCCGAAACTCCCGTATGTGGAGGTATTCTGGCAAGGTGCGCCAGGGCAAGGTGCACATTTAAAAGGAATGGCACTGTAAATTAGCCGTTGCCACAATTTACTGTATTTGTGAAGCTAGCCTCAAGGTTTTCAGCTTGAGTTGCTTATTTACATTTTGCATTACTTCAATTACTGCAACTTCACAAAATTATGTTTACTCAGTATGGATAGATTTAGCAAGAAATTTGGAAGTTATATTTGTGTATGCTAATAATGATTTTAGTTAATATTGAACAAATAGCTTTGATCAACATTTGTGCAGTTTAAAAGGTCCTCTGCTTTCAGAAAATTACAGGATATTTGACTTGATATTTATTTTTTTAAAGTTCATTAAAAGATGTATGGGATTTTTTTTAAGAATCATACTTATCAAGGTGGATGCAGCATCGGACTCCCGGCGCCTCGAACACTGAGAACCGAACTATTGAAAACCGCCATTTGCTCGGTTCTCACAGCTTCTTGAGTAGAGCGCTGCTGAGAGGCTGAGCCGGGTGCTAATCCAGGCATGTGGGCGGATCCAGACTCCATTGTCGCGATATTGCCCAAGCCTGAACAGGCTCTGTGATGTCAGCCAACAGCAGGCTTTCAATTGCTGAAAACTGGTCACAGGAGTGCAAAACGAACTGCACTCCTGTGATCCACAGGAGAAGTACACCTAAACCAGCTTTGGCTATACTTCTCTAAGGGACACAAAGCCAGAAGGAATTCTGAGTGATAACTCCCATCACTGTCATTCCTCAGTTTCATGAAAAAGCAGTAGGCGGAGTGACCATAAAATAAAGGGATGGAATGTGTTCCTGAAAGTGGTTGTAAATCCTTACATATACTCAGTGAAGTGACTGGCCTTAGGTGATGCACAGAGATCAAACAAATCATCCTGTTTATTTGGTCTTCTCTACATCCATTCAAAGTGCAGAATCTATAAAGCTTGTCTGAGTGTTGAGAAAAATGGACAGAGACCTAAAATTACATCTGCAGAGCTCTGACAGCTGATTTGTGGGAAGGAACATGGCAACACCACCACACAGCATATAGGGACAGAGTTGAGGCTGTCAATTAGCTGGAGCTCCCTCGTCACTTTTTTTTCCTCTTGGTGTCAGGAAAACTTGTCAGATGATAATGTTGATCGCAGAGGAATGGGGCAGCAGACAGAAATGACACTTGGTGCTCTTAATTGAGTGCACACTATAGAGGAATTTGCTTTGTTCATAGTTCATGTCTGAGGTTTAAAACCACTTTATTTAACTCCAAAGAAAAGGATAATGTGGTAAGTAAAAAAAAGTCTGTTTCCTTAATTGCTCTTAAGGGACACTGGTTTAGAAGAAATTCTGATACGTATAGAATATCCAAAAGCATTCCAAATGAGTGGTGGGCAACACAGCAAACAAATCGTTAAACCTACAACAGGGCAAAACTGGGGGCTACTTGTAGCTTTGGAAGAGCTGCTTGAAAGACCTTGCATTCAAAGCTGCTATTAGCAGAGGCCTGAACATTCAGCTGGTAAAACTTGTAGAACGTGGGGTATTGGCAAAAGAACTGGTAGTTTTGCAAATCTGAGAGAAAGATGGCTGATGCTGAAAACCCCAAGAAGCTGTTCCTGTTCTAGTGGAGTGTGCCTTGACAGAGAAGGGTGGAACCTTGTCCTTTTACCTCTAGGCTTGAATGATGAGCTTCCCAAGCCACCTATAAATTGTGGAATGGGAGACAGGTAGACCCTTTACAGGGACCCTAAGGACTGACAAAAACAGTCAGTCTGAAAGAAGCTGTAGCTGAGAGATAAACTTGCTCATACCACACTCAAACAATGGAAGGAAATCTCCTTGGGATGAGCTGGAGCAGGACAATGCAGTGGAAGTACAATGTCATGGTTAAGGTTACATAGTTAGGTTGAATAATGACACCAGTCCATCCAGTTCAACCTGAGTGAGTGTGCATGTCTACAATTATCCCTATTTATTTAAGGTACCCATATAGCGCCGTCAATTTACGCAGCGCTCCACACATACATCGCACACTCACGATCCCTACCCTCAAGGAGCCCACTATCCAAGGTCCCCAAACTCGCATCCATATACTAGGGACAATTTTGGACAGAAGCCATTTAACCTACCAGCATGTCTTTGGAGTGTGGGAGGAAACCCACGCAGGCACAGGGAGAACATGCAAACTCCAGGCAGGTAGTGTCCTGGTTGGGATTCGAACCAGCAACCCTTTTTACTGCTAGGCGAGAGTGCTACCCACTACACCACTGTGCTGCCCAGGTGAAAGGAAGAAACCACCTTTGGGAAAAAGGGGGCCTTAGGCCTCAACCTTGTCTCAGTTTAGCACAAGAAAAGATTCTTTGCAAGACCAGGCCAAGAACTCAATCTCCCATCTCTGAGGTGAGGGTAATGAGGAAGGCTACCTTGTGATTGAGAGTACACAAAAAATATCTCGGGTTCAAAGTAGGGGTTGTGAAGAGAGCCAGGTTGATCTCCTGGCAGTGCCTTTTGCCCAGTTCCACCAGGGTGACCCCAAAGGTCTAATGATGAAAGGTATTTATGTACTTAATCTACCAGTGAGATGGCATGATTTTGACACCATTCTTCAGAAGGAGAAAATGTGGATATATAATCTGGGATCGTTTAGTTCCACAAGGTTTGAACAATAAATGTAACTTACTGCCCTTTTTGGAGGCATAATTTCTATTTTATTCCTCCTCCTTTTTGATTTTCCTTTTTTTTTCAGTCTGTTTTTCTATTTTGATCCATTAAATACCTCCTGTAAGCCCCTTAGCGATTCTTCTTTCCATTTGTGGCTGTAAGCTAAGTAAGATTCCCAAAGGATTGCGACAAACCTGTACTCGGTATTTTTAACAAAGTTATCGCCAGCGTGATGAATGCATGACATCTAGAGGTGAGAAACCAGCACTACACCATTCCATAGATATTTAAGCCTGTTAGCAGATCCCTCCTTGCTCTGGAGAGGTTAGCGCTGATTGGTTAACGAAACGCGTCAGTGTGCCGTCATCACACACGTGACGTCATCACGCACGTGACATCTCTTGGGATCGCAGCTCGCAGGCATCCGCAGATCTCAAGGTGATGGTTGTTTGTAATCCTAAGCAGGGACATTGACACTGATGGCGCAGCAAGACGGGTCTGGAGTGACAGTGTATTCAACGACGCAGGAGCTGGTGAGATCCCCCATGTACCACGGTAATATTTATACCAGCATTCCAGCCTTGATTGGGACCTATCCCCCTGCCTTGCACCAAGAGGCCAATTTGTCAGTTACCAGCTTTAACATGCACCTCATCTACATGAGCATTAGCCCTTGTCTTGCCATAATGGAGACGTTACCAGTGATAGACTCAAATACAACTACTGTACATTCACTAATCATTAGGGCTGCTCGGGAAACCCCTGCTATCTGCCTCCTTGCACCTGACACATTGTTCCACTGCACATTTGATTTTTGTTTGAACACAGGATTACCATGTTTGAAGTCTGCTGACAATGGACTATCTAAGTTTTTTGTTTTTACTGCCATTTTTTCACTCTACGACTGGCGCAACTTCATCTCCTAGGATTTCCATAAATTTTGAGTGTGATTGGCCGTGTGTATGGGTGAATGCGCAGCTGCAAATCCCAATTTTAGACCATGTTGTCTTTTTTAATAGTGGTTGGTGATGGTTAATTCACTGGTACTTTTGTATAGTGCAATTTTCTACAATGAAGCGTTTTTTTAAAATAACCGTAGTGTTCCACTCATGTGACTTGCTTGGAATGTCCTTTTTCCTCCCATCAGTTTGCTCTTGAACCTGGAAGCCAGGAGGTTTTTGTCTGACTTTCCCCACTTGTGACAGAGGTCTTGAAATAGCCGTGTGAAGAAACAATTTCTTTGTTGCCTACTAAGGAAGTTCACCTGCCAATTTTCCATGTCTGGAATGTGCATGGCAAACATGTTTGGAACTTGAAGTTTAAACCCAAGCCAGAATCTGGCTGACTTCTTTTTAAAGATTCCTTTGTGGTTGATGGTACAGTGCCTTGAAGTATTCACACCCCTTGAAATTTTTCATATTTTGTCATGTAACCAAATATGTAAATGTATTTTATGTGATAGACCAACACAAAGTTGGCACACAATTGTGAAGCGGAAGGAAAATAAATGGTTTTGAATTTTTTTTTTTATTTACAAATATCTGAAAAGTGTGGCATGCATTTGAATTCAGCCCCCCCCCCGTGAGTCAATACTTTGTAGAACCACCTTTCACTGCAATTACAGCTGGAAGTCTTTTTTTGGGTATGTCTCTACCAGCTTTGCACATCTAGAGTGAAATATTTGCCCATTCTTCTTTGCAAAATAGCTCAAGCTCTGTCAGATTGAATGGAGAGCATCTGTGAACAGCAATTTTCAAGTCTTGCCACAGATTCTCAATTGGTTTTAGGTCTGGACTTTTGACTGGGCCATTCTAACATCTGAATATGCTTTGATCTAAACCATTCCTTTGTAGCTCTGGCTGTGGTGTTTAGGGTGGTTGTCCTGTTGGAAAGTGAACCTCTGGCCCAGTCTCAAGTCTTTTGCAGACTCTAGTAGGTTTTTTTCTAAGATTGCCCTGTATTTGGCTTCATCCATCTTTCCATCAACTCTGACCAGCTTCCCTGTCCCTGCTGAAAAAAAGCATCCCTACAACATGATGCTGCCACCACCATGTTTACGGTTGGGATGTAGTGTTCAGGGTGACGTGCAGTTTGTTTTCCGCCTCACAAAGCGTTTTGCTTTTAGGCCAAAAAGTTCAACTTTGGTCTCATCTGACCAGAGCACCTTCTGCCACACGTTTGCTGTGTCCCCCACATGGCTTCTCGCAAATGGGATTTCTTATGGCTTTCTTTCAACAATGGCTTTCTTCTTGCCACTCTTCCATAAAGGCCAGATTTGCACAACTAATAGTTTTCCTGTGGACAGATTCTCCAACCTGAGCTGTGGATCTCTGCAGCTCCACCAGAGTTACCATGGGCCTTTTGGCTGCTTCTCTGATGCTCTCTGCCCGGCCTGTCAGCTTAGGTGGACGGCCATGTCTTGGCTGTTTGTCTGATATGCTAGAATGTAGCGTCTGTGTTCAAGGAATACAATTTGCGTTGACACTACGAAACTAAACATAAATATAAATGATTGGTCGGACAAGTGAGAAAAGACAAAATATTAAAACTGAAAAATGCATTAACTCTGCAAAATACTTTTGTGAAGCAGAAACGGCTAAATATTTCATCACTGCAAGCAAGTTTTCAATTTGCCAAGCTAATAGCATGCACTGGTAGACCATTCGTAGAGGGAGAATTGTGCAACAGAAAGAAGGCATTCTTTAACAAAGATGTGTCCAGAGAAGGCTGATTTATTTAGTACAGCAAGTCTTTCAGGACCTACAATTTACACAAAGGATTGAAGAAATGGGGGACAATTTGCATCAGAATTTGCAAAACTCAAAAAAACTTTCTATTTTTTGTTCGCACTCGACGAAGGCAATGATTGTGATTCTGCACAGCTTTCATTCGTGGGACAAATTATTATTTTGAAGTCAGAGGAGCTTACTGCACTGAAAAGCATCAAAGGAACAGGAGAGGATATCTATGAAAAGGTTTGCCAAACTCTGAATGATTTGGAGCTGGACTGGACTAAACTAGCCAGTGTGACAACTAATGGTGCTCCTAGCATGGTTGGGGTCTAAGAAAGGAGTGGTTGCATGCATTAACTAAGGGATGGACAAACGCAACCATTCGCATCCTATAGTCATACACTGCCTCTCCACCAACCAAGTGCTGTGTTGTAAATCCACTGAAGTGGGACTCTATTGAAAATTGTGGTATCTTGTGTTAATTTCATTAGCTCTCATGCACTAAACCACAGTTTCAGGAATTTGTCTGAACTAAATGTTGCCTATGAAGATATTCTGTACCATACAGGTCTGTTGGCTGAGTCGAGGAAGAGTTTTGAAATGTTTTTATGACTTCCACAGATTTCTGCTTTCAAAAAACAGAAGTACCAGAGCTCAAAGATGCAGAATGGAAATAGTACCTTGCCTTTCTGACAGATGTAACAGAGCTACTCAAACGTTTCAGTGTGCAACTTCAAGGAAAGGGGATGCTCATCTGATATGAAATCACATGCAAACATTTAAAATAAAATTACACCTCCTCATTAAATGAAGGAGGACAACTTCTGCCATCTCCCCACAACTCAAAACCTGTTGGAAAAAACAGCAGTTGCATTACCAAACAAAATGTGTGGATTCACTGGAAAAATTGCAAAAGGAGTTTCCATTTAGATTTAAAGAGCTTCATCTCCATGAAGAGGACATGCAGCTTTTCCGGAAGCAGTTATCTGTTGACATTGAAATTTGTTGATCCAATTTAACTGGCTGAACTACAGAATTGTGACTCTCTGAAAGATGCATTCAAGTCAAGCAGCCTTACTACTGTCTATGTATTTCTGCCCTCTGGGACATATCTTAATCTCGGTTATATTCTTAGAGGAGAGCCATTATGGAGATAAAACTCCATTTATTGTTGCCACCATCCCATTAGATCATGTACAAAAAGGTAAGTACCCCCCTATACTAAAAGGGACTTTACGGGCAAACTTTTTGAAAAAAGTATACAAATGTTTAGAAAAATGTATTACATAAAAACCCTGTCATAAACAAACATGATAGTGATATAAAATATTCATGTGTAGCATATGAGCAAAAAACACTTCTCCTGTAAACCGACGCATTTCGGGATGTTTTGAAGTAAATCCCTTCTTCGGGGGCATGAAGGAGACAATGGTTGGAAATGCTCTGAAACAAAAAAGGATCAAATCTAGACTTACAGAAAGAAAGGAAACTATGTCGAACACGGAAAACCTCATGACCAAGAATGTACATCCCGATATTGTTTCATGAAATTTTAACTTTGATAATTGCAGGTGATACCAACTGGGTATAGAGACCAATAATCCAGGTGGGAAAAAAGATTACACAAGTGGAAAAGCATGGATCCTTGAGACATGCAAGATCCCTCACAAGGGTCCCTAAAAATGAAGTAGGTCCTCTCAATAAAAAGGGAAAAGTGTAGACTGATGTATAGCTGCACTTATTGAGGGAACAGTCCTATAAATGAAAAAATATGCCTAATATTTTCAAAAAAAAGGGGCAGAGCAGAAACATATAACATGCATCTGGTAGTGCCCATAAAATAAAAAGCTTTTTACTACCTCTCATAAAAGAGGGAAAAACAGAGAAGCAAATTAATGATTATATAGTCAAAAGTAAAAAGGACTACCTTTTAATGAGAAAATGCCGTCGTTTGTCTCACAAACACAATCCCAGAAGGTAGCAACCGCATGGATCGGGTGCACCTACCGGGATTATATAGGGACGCCGGCGCATGCGCAGTTAGAGACTTACTAATGTACCATGTCATCGCAGTGGATCACAGGACGGGCATTAGGATGCCACATCTGGCGTCTATCGCAATCACATGATCAGAGCAGATTGTCTAAATATAAATACACAAGGACCGAAACGGACCTGATAGGATTGGAATCATATATGTTAATACTGAGATTGACAAAACAATCACTTCAAGCCAGATGAAAGACATAAAGAAGGGGAAAAAAAGTAGTGAAAAAAGACAATTACTGGAAAGAGTTTATAAAACATTCACGGAGGACATATACATGGTGAACCTCAAAGCAGGGTTTGCACAGCGCGACCCCAGACCACCCGACTGCAAGCGGGGGGGCTGGGGAGGCGTCATGCAAAAGAAGCTCACCAGCGCAAATAAGGGGTAAAGGCACACAGAAATTGGAGGGCACTAAACCATGTTGGGACCCTCTCAGATCATCCGCCAAACCCATAAAATGGAGGCCCACCCCCAGGAAAAAGGGGTGATGAGCCTCCATGCGCCAGGTGGGGAGCTGATAGGTCACGAGGTTAGAGAAGAAAAATTTAAAAGGAACAATGGGGATTGTCATTATTTATCCTGACTCTGTAAAGGATCAATAAAAAAACTCTTAAATATAGTCAAAGATGATTACCTAAAAATAAACATTGTGAAATTAAATTTTAGGTATGTACATAAACATCACAATGCATACATGTCCGACTTACATGCGGTTACCAGAGAGGTGGAGCAGGCTAACTATAATACAAAGAAATAAAGTTAAGTAATTCCAAATATCATATGCCAAAAAACAAGCCATATTACGTAATAGGAGCGAAAAGGGAATTTTTATCAGTACTAACTTTTAGAGGGGAGAAAGTCACTAGGCGAGTTTATTCTTTCTCACATCCTCCTGAGGCGAAGCCTTCTAGGAAGGGACGATAGCTTAATTGTGTGTTAAGGCCTGGAAAAGAGGTGGCGTTTAGCTCAACAATCCAACGCACCTCGCGTTGGAGCAGGAGCTTGTTCTAATCTCAGGAACCATGCGCTCAAAATGGCAACCAACTTTGGCAGCACCTATGTCTGTGAACAGACTTTTTCCCCGAATGAATCCTCTGAAATCTCCAACCAGATCCAGACTAACTGATGCACACTTGCATCACTTGTTACGACTAGCAGTGACAAATATAGAACCGGAC
Source organism: Lithobates clamitans (assembly GCA_037952925.1). Lineage (NCBI taxonomy): Eukaryota > Metazoa > Chordata > Amphibia > Anura > Ranidae > Lithobates > Lithobates clamitans. The sequence goes on along the minus strand of JBBGZY010000504.1, from coordinate 1,962,086 downwards.
ATTGACCACCTCATTAGCCAAAAGCAGGCCCATACTTCCCATTGAAATACTATTAAGTTTTTTGATTAAAATTGTTCTTAATTTTTTAAATATTGTGGGGTTTTTTTTTGCGCTACAAATAAGATGTGTGCATAGGAATTTGTTCATATTTTTTTCAAACTATCGTCTGGCCTCGCAACAGTCTGAGGGATAGTGAACTGGCCCCCTGTTTAAAAAGTTTGCGGACTCCTGGTATAAATCTTCCAGACTGCTGGAAGTAAGTATTTCCTCAAATTCAGGGCCAGATTTGTGAGCCTTTTTGGCCATAGATAACTTGATATTGAATTGGCCGGAGAATGTGCTTTCTTGTTCCGGGTAGTCACAATGTTGCAATGGTCTAGGGTGGAATTGGGTGGAGCGAACTGCCTCCAAAGGAGGCCACCATCAAGTCAATAATTCTCTTGCAAAAGCAGAGTTGGACGTCTTAACTGCAAAGTTTGCACATTAGTCAAGATTTTGTCTTATGGGTCAAAAATCCTGGACGGAGCAGTATCCAGAAGACCCATAAACTCCAAGCAATGGGTTGATTCCAGGGCTGACTTCTAGAGGTTCAGGATCCAACTGAACTTGAGGAGAGTTTGCACAATTTGTTGGATACTGACTGATAAGGCACATGTTTGGCTGTTCCCACAGTAGGTTGTCATCCAGGTATCCCATTATGGGGATCCCCTGCGAGCATAGAAAGGCTAGCACATGGGCTATATTTTAGGTGTAGTTGAGCGACAAAGGGGAAGACCAACAAACTGGTAGTGTTGCAGGTGGCATTGATAAGATGGAGGCATACAAGCAGGCGTCCTTAACCTCCCTGGCGGTATGATTATTTCGGATTTTAGGTGCTGAAAGCGGTACAATTATTTTGCATGGAAATTTGGCGTTTTATATTGTAGGTCTGTAATTCTTAACAATAACACACTTAAATCTGTCCAAACAAGATATCCCGGGTATGATAAAGTTCGAAACACAAAAACATAAATTATAATATAATAAATAAAAATAAATAATTAAAAAAATAAAATAATAATAAAATAAATTTCCCCACGATTCACTATCGCTCAATTCTGCAAGTGTTCTAATTTACTATCGCTGTTTTCTAGCTGGTCTAAAACCATTTTTGACGTAAAGGGACACTTTTTGGTTGCTATGGACAATCCAGTTTCCAGCCAGAAAGAACAGTATATATAATATAGAACTGCATGCAGGGCATAGGACAAAGCACTGGGGACAAAAGGGATGTGAAATAATGTCATACAGTACTGTAATCTGTAAGATTACAGTACTGTATGTGTTATGCTTTTTACAGTTTTTTGAATTTGCCGCCAGGCTCCGCCCCCATGCGTCGTGCCACTCGCAGGGAACGGAGCCTGGAACAGAGAGGCTTCGGGCAGAGGACGGAGCCCACGGACACTGCGGGGGACATCGCAGGATCCCGGGGACAAGGTAAGTAACGCCGCCCCAGGATCCTGCAATGCGATCCCGAGTGTGGCTCGGGGTTACCGCTAATGGGACTGAATTTTAACCCCGAGCCACACTCAGGAAAACCGCCAGGTGGGCTACTGTTCACAAGTGCCAGAAGGTGAACCCTAAGGTTACAGTAGAAACCTTGTATGATGGCAATGACTTGTTGAGAGGGGAATTGTGTCAGGGCATCGGGGATGTCTGCTAATCTGTTGCGAGGACATTGGTCGTGAGACAGAAGTCTCATACTGTACTTATGCTTGGAGGTCTGGGAGAAACAAAAGGAACACTTAAGAGAACAGGTTTTCCTATCTGAGTCTTAACTTTCTATTTACTGGAGTAAACGGGTAATCTATTCCCTAGTCACATCTTTAAGTGTTTTTATGCACTTCTGTTCAGCAGAAAAATGTTTAAACCAAAGTTCTTTGCATGTGTACAGAGAGAAGGCTCTGTATATGAGACATACAACATCCAGAAGCCCATCAACGCCAAATTAAAGGACAGCAGGCACAATTTCCAATTAACTCAATGATCTTTTAAGATCATTTTAGATACTCAAGACATATCACGATGACAGGAATGGTGGGTTGCAGACCAGGGACTGCCAGGTATAACAGGGACTTTGAAAGGGTTTTTTTTTTTTTAGTCTTTTGTCGGCTGAGTCTTTAAGCATTGAAATACCCTCAACTGGAAGGGTCAGGGTTCTGTTAAGGTGAGAAATTGGGAGGGCACAATACTTAAATTACTCCTCAATGGGATATTGCACAGCAAAATGCTTGTGAGGGGAAAACACAAGTTGCCAGAGGACCAGTCGCCATGTAAAATCATAGTAATAGTAATTACATATAGTAATGTAATTACATAGTAATAGTAATTACATATAGTAGTAATGAATGTATTGGAGATCCAAACAGACTATGATGGAGATTTTAAATACGAGCTGCTCAATATCAAAGACGAATGCACTGCATCGAAAAGAACCCAATAGTGTTTTTTAAAGAATTTCCATTTTTTATTCAAATTTTATACCCCCCCCCCACTATAGTGTATGTATGGGTTCTGCATTGAATGTTATACACTTTTAAGTGCACTAAAAGGGAATAGTCCTGTGATCTGTAACCTTTTCAGTGTTCAAATCTAGCTTACAACTGTAAATTAATTCTGCCAGCACAGTAAAGGCAGGGTTAATTAGGTTAAATAATACTCCACAATCCCCTCTTTAAAATAGGATAGCAAGGGAGAACTTGGTAGGATTTTTATGCAAGTAAAAAGATACAGTATTTAAATATGCTTTAGATTAAGCTACATTAATGGGAACATGTAACGAAAAGAAAGTAGTTATTATCTAAATTTTGGCTGCAAAATAATCAAACACACTTTAAGCCTAGGAGTTCCAGAAGACTGCACTTCATCTGATACAAAAAACATCCAGAAAGGTTAAACTGTTCACCGTCCTCAGTGCGTGTGTGTGTGTGGTAATGCAGAAGCAGTTGCATCATGGACTCTGGAGGAAACGGCATAAACAGACTCATGTTTTCTAAGTCAGCCATTATGGCAGTAATTTTACTCAGAAATTTTCTGCAACTATTTCAGATTTTATATGTAACGCAGAAGCTGGAGCCACGCTGGACTGAGTCAGGAAAGACTGAGGAATATGTGGACTGAAGCAAGGGGTAATGATCCAGGCTGACACTGTCAGGTCCAAGCAGAGCAGTGGTGTCACTTGGGGGGGGCAGAGGGGGCTATGCACCCCCAAGATTATACTGTGCCCCCCAATTTAACAGTGGTGTTGCTAGAGGGGGGCCGGGGGGTCACTTGCAGGGCCGGCGCTACCTAGCTATGTGGAGAGCGCGTGCTGAGATCAGATGAGCGCTCTGCTCTCCAGCTACCTACATGACAATAGTGACACTGCAGTCACTACCTGTCATTCCGAACCAGGCGCAGGCTGAAATGGCTGCTGGAGGGATGATTTTGCTCACCCCCCTTTCTCCAGCTACGGGACTGAATCTCCTCTGGCTATCAACCAGGCTCTTGTGTGGGCGGGATGGGGATGCGGCTAGCTTTGCATATCCCGCATGTCTGAACCGCTCACCTGAACTACCTGCCGCATGTCTGAACTGTCCACCTGCCCACCCGGCCGCACTCTGAAGGAGGTGTTGGCCAACCAGGAGCAAGTGTGTGCTGAGGTAAGCTCAGCTGCCTAATTGCCAGAGCACCAGGGGAATGGGACTGGAGCAGGCAGGAAGGGGTTAACATTGCCGTGTGCACCGCTTTTAACCCACCTCCCCCCTTCTGCATTTGTGGTAATGTCAGTATTAACCCTCTTCCCCCACATTGGTGGTCATGGGAGGGGTTACATTTCAATGCCACTGATCACCAATGTGGGGGAGGGGGTTAATAATACTGACGCGTGTTTGGAGTTATTAATGCATCCACTGATACCTGTGTTGGGTTTTTTTTTAATGCGTCCGCTGACACCAATGCGAAGTGTTAGTAGTGCATCTGCTGACACCAGTGCTGGGGGTTAATAGAGCGCCTGCTGACACCAGTGCTTGGGGGTTAATAGTGCATTTAGTCCTAGTCTTTGCTGAAATTGCTTTAAACTATAAAGAAAAGCTTTTGAGATCTTTCCTCTTTCTGAGTTCTGAAGCAATACCTGAGGTAGAAAGAAAACTCTTGAAAGCTTGTCTTTTAGGCTACTTTCACACTAGGCAGGTGGGCGTCGGCGGCAAAGTGGCACTTTTTTTAGCGCTGTTTTAGCAGCGCTTTTCAGTTGAAAAAGGGTTAAAAGCACCGCTGTGGTTTGGCAGGGCTGCCCCATTGATTTCAATGAGCAGGTGCGCTTTAGGAGCGGTGTATACACCGCTCCTACAGCGCTGCAAAGATGCTGCTTGCAGGACTTTTTTTTACCGTCCTGCAAGCGCACCGATCCAGTGTAAAAGCACTTGGGCTTTCACACTGTAGAGACAGGAGAGGCTCTTTACAGGAGCTATGCAGGCGCTATTTTTAGAGCTAACAAATGGCCCCTACCCCCACCTATAACTGGCCTTCACAGCAAGAAGCACATGGAAGGGCTATCACATGCAAGTAAAAAAACAGAACATTCCATAGCTCAACTCACCAACCAGTCTGCCAACTGACCAAATTAACCTGTCCAACAGTCTGCGTTAAAAATAGGGGTTTAGTTAGCACGCATTTGCAAATGCATGCATAAGTTGCAAGGCCTCGTCACTGCACCCTGTGTTTGCTTGCAGAGCTGTAGCTGTAGAGCCTGAGTTGTAGCAGAGCTGTAGCTGTAGCGCCTGTAAAGCGCCTTAGTGTGAAAGTAGCCTTAAACTGGTTGTTAACCCACTTCTTTCAAATCCTCCCATCCCCTCTGGACCATAAGTGTGCCTGTGTATTGTAAAAAAATCTGCCGGATTGTACCTATATAAGCTTGGTTCCCGGCACTCAGCTGACTTGTCAGTTCTCTTCTCTCTCGGCTCACAGTTCCAGTGGGCAGTGTCAAGCCCTCTCGTTGACATCGACTGGGGAGAAGAGAGAGCTGACAGTCAGCTGAGTGCTAGGAACCACAATCATATAGGTACAGATCAGAAGATTTTTTTTTTTTTTTTACATTACAGGGACACTTACAGTTGTGCTCATAGGTTTACATACGCTGACAGAATTTTGATTTCTTACCTGTTTTTCAGAGAATATGAATAACACTTTTCTTTCACTCATGGTTGGTGTTTATCATTTATTATCAATCAACTCTTTTTAAATCATAATGGCAACAAACTACCCAAATTACCCTGATCAAAAGTTTACATACCCTGGTGATTTTGGCCTGATAACATACACACAAGTAAGGTAACCATCCTCACCTGTGATCTGTTTGCTTGTAATTAGTGTGTGTGTGTGTGTGTGTGTAAAAGGTCAATGAGTTTCTGGACTCCTGGCAGACCCTTGCATCTTTCATCCAGTGCTGCGCTGATGTTTCTGGATTCTGAGTTATGGGGAAAGCAAAGGAATTGTCAAAGGATCTGCAGGAAGAGATAGTTGAACTGTAAAAAAACAGGAAGGGGATATAAAGATATCAAAGGAATTGAGACTGCCAATCAGCACTGTTCAAACTCTAATCAAGAAGTGGAAAATGAGGGGTTCTGTTGAAACCATACCACAGTCAGGCAGACCAACTAAAATTTCAGCCACAACTGCCAGGAAAATTGTTTGGGATGCCAAGAAAAACCCACAAATAACTTCAGGTGAAATACCGGACTCTCTGAAAACATGTGGTGTGGCTGTTTCAAGATGCACAATAAGGAGGCACTTAAAGAAAGATGGGCTACATGGTCGAGTCGCCAGAAGAAAGCCATTACTACGCAAATGCCACAAAGTATCCCGCTTACAATAAGCCAAACAGCACAGAGACCAGCCTCAAACCTTCTGGCACAGTCATTTGGAGTGATGAGACCATTATTAATTATTATCTTTTTGCCCACATATATAAATGCTACATTTGGAGAGGAGTCAACAAGGCCTATGATGAAAGGTACACCATCATGTGAAACACAGAGGTGAATCGCTGATGTTTGAGCTACAAAGGCACAGGAAATTTGGCCAAAATTGATGGCAAAATGAATGCAGTATGTTATCAAAAAATACTGGAGAACATTTTCATTCATCAGCCAGAAAGCTGCGCATGGGACGTACTTGGACATTCCAATATGACAATGTTCCAAAACACAAGGCCAAGTCGACCTGTGATTGGCTACAGCAGAATAAAGTGAAGGTTCTGGAGTGGACATCTGTCTCCTGACCTCAATATCATTGAGCCACTCTGGGGAGATCTCAAATGTGTAGTTCATGCAAGACAGCCCAAGAATTTACAAGAACTGGAGGCTTTTTGCCAAGAGGAATGGGCAGCTTTACCATCTGAGAAGATGAAGAGCCTCATCCACAAGTACCACAAAAGACTTCAAGCTGTCATTGATGTTAAAGGGAGCAATACGCTGTATTAAGAACTGGGGTGTGTAAACTTTTGATTAGGGTCATTTGGGTAGTTTCTGTTGCCATTTGATTTAAAAAGAGTAAACACAGTTGATAATAAATGGCTTCAGCCAAACAGTAACCATGAGTGAAAAAAGTTTATCATTCATTTTCTCTGAAAAATGGCCAAGAAATCATAAATTCTGCCAGGGTATGTAAACTTTCGAGTACAACTGTATTATAGTAGAGCGCCTGGAAGGTTTTAGCTGCAAATATGAGCAGCAGGAGCGGTGGGGGGCAGGCACTGATACAAGCAGACGGAGGAGGGGGATGAGGAGAGCAGGGCAGCGTATGTCGGAGGCACGTACGCTGACAACGGTGTCAGGGCTCAGTAGCTTTGATATATTGGAGTCAGTGTACAGGGGGAAGGGTATAGCCAGGCAGGATCAGTCTGGTATTTCAGGTGTTACAGGGGGCCAAATTACACAGCACAACCACTGTGCTGTATGACATGCTTGAAGGAAACAGGATCTATTGTTTTTTAGTTTTTTTTTCTGGGTTAAAGGATTTAAGTGTTAGGTTAGCACAATAGAAAGGTATCATTGCATACTGCCTAAGGCTGGCCATACACTATACAATTTCCTTTTAGATTTACCTTCAACTTAGTTTAAAGGAAAAAGTTTGAGAGTTACAACAGTGAATAACACAAGGTGAGTAACACAAAGTGAATAGCTCTTGATTTCTCTGTTTATCTGTATTGTGACTAAGAAGCTATACTAAATTAAATGAAAGCCGTCATTTCTTATCCACGTTTCTAGGACTGTCAGGGGTGCAAGCTTTACCCGTCACAAAGGACACAACCCCAAGGAGGTCTTAAGGGTCTGGGAACCATAGAGATGGACCACCACTGTAGACATGTATGTAAACTACACACAGTGCACTTCATGCCAAGGTGGGTGCCTAATGTAGGATCCAGCGTTAGAATAATCAGAGATTACCAAATATAGCATAGTGATGTTACAAATAGTGTGGCCAATCTACAAAGGAGATATGGTTACAATTGACGTACACATGCTACCAAGGTATTAAGGCAAATCCTAGGATAGAAAAAGTTAGAGAAAAAAAAAGGGAAATAAGATAATACAGATACGTTACATAGACAGCCCTTACGTAACCATGCTTCATTTAGACCAGCCTTTCTCAACCTTTTCAACACAGAGGAACCCTTGAAATAGTTCTCCAGTCTCGGGGAACCCCTGCTAATAATAATAGAAATCTACAACTCATGATACATAAGTGTAATGCTCAGTGGGAAGAATGGTCCTTACACTTGTGGTCATTGGGAAGAATTGCCCCCTTACAGATCGCTAAAAAGATCAATGGTGTAGGTCGGAACTTATCCGAGAGGCAGAAATGGCCCAATGCTGAAGGAACCCTTAGCAACCTCTGGAGGAACCCTGGTTGAGAATCTCTGATCTAGACCATGAACCTAAGCAAGAGAGCATCCCTGGCAGCTTTGATTTTTGTTCTCTCTCTACCTATCCCCACCAGTCACACAAATGGACTGATTTAATTGGTTCAGAGTTGGCATTGAATCCTGATTGGCTGAAATTCAAGTCTAGTTGGTCATCATGCTTCTCACATAAACTAGGAAACGATGGAAAAGTTTTCTTGATTTTACGTAAATCTGTTTATGGTTCCAAAGCCAAACCGACTTTGGCCACTTTTGGACCTGAAGAGTCAACAAATTTCTCGGGGGGGAAGAGGTTTCGAATGGAGTCAGTGCGCACTGTCATTGCTTTGCTGCAGCCAGGGGATTTCCCAACATCAGTAGACCTAAAGGGTGTTTACATGTCCCAATTTTGTGATTTGCAAAAGAAAATCAACATTTTGAATTCATGGAGCTGCCTTTTGGTCGGTACATGGTGAGTTGGTTACAAAACTCTTAGCCCCAATTTTAGGCCTTTTGATGGTCCAGGTGCTTTTGGGATACCTGGATAATTTTTTGCTCAGGAATCAATCTCTTCATTGGGCAAAGGAATACAATGGATAGTGGCGCAGGTTATAGTAATTAGCATGAAAGTCCATACAAGAGTTCTTTTGAGCTATTGAGCTCTGTGTGAGAAAACGGTCTATGGAGACAGGGCAGCCTTGCAGGGGGAGCCGAAGCACACTCCAAGCATGTAAAAAGAAAAACAGGAGGCAGGCGCCTCTTTGATAAGACTGTAGTATTTAATAAAAAAGCACATTAAAAACACTCATGTTTTAGTATTGTTAATCGGGCACAGTAGAGTCCGGTTACACCAATCTCCTTCACAGCTTTCAGCAGGGGTCACATCCTGTGGGTCTGTGTATGGCCGGCGTCCTGACCTGCAGGAGTCTTTTAGCGTGCAAGTGGAGTCCAAAGCGAGGCTTGGATGGCAGCTGGTGGATCACAGGAGAGCGCTGGAACATAGCATGTGGAGTGATGGCGTCACGGACATAATTGTGTCGCATTTCCGAGTATGCGCGCTAGGGAGATGTCTTTAGTGCACGCTCCTTTCTCAAGCTGAATTGAATAGGCTGTGATTAGCCTTTTTATGTGCCATCCAGGGGGGAGAATTGTAATAGCACTCTATACATACAAATAGAGGCTTACAAGATCTTGATTAGATAAAAGCACACTGTGAAGATATGTACATACATATCCCTCTGTATATTCAAAACACAACAGTATAAAACAATAGACATGGATCTCCAGTGCAAATATATATATATATATATATATATATATATATATATATATATATATATATATATAAATGTAAAAATATGTAAACACTTTAAAAACAAACATGAGAAACCATATTACACGATTGTAAATTAATTATATATGTGCTGAGAATTATATCTGCTTGGGATAAATAGGACGGTGTTAGATGGATGTTTATTAGAAATGTATATTGCTATAATTGGTACTATATAAGGAGATTGATATATAGACAAACAAGCTGCCAGTGCATACCTACATGTTTGACGTATATTCATGATGTTTATTAAAATTTGAAGGGAATAATTTAATCTTATGGGCATAATGATATTATTTTACGGAAATATTTATTCTTATTTTAAATCTAAAAAAAATATATATTGTCTCCCATTTTTTATTCAAAAAAAGGGAAAAATACAATTATACCAATAAAATAAGGGCTAATGTCTAATTGTGTGTGTGTGTGTGTATGTATGTATATCACTGGATAGAAGGGGGAGGGGGGGTAGAGTAAAAAAGGAATGGGAATAATCCATTTTTTTCTTTTGAGATTACTTACTATAAAATGAAGTGGTCCACCACCCCCGTTATCTGATATATATATGTTTTGTGTGTGAAATCACATATAGAACATCACCTAAAAAAAGGGGGAACGTGTGAGTAGACATTTTATAATATAATGGATATTTCTAATTCTTCATTCCTTCAGGATTTAAAGTATCTAGTGAATATATCCAATATGTCTCACACTCACATAGTCTATGGAATCTCTCAGCCTCAGATTTTTCGGGATTTGTTCTATGATCCAGACTTCCAAGCCCTCTGTGGACTTGTTATGATGTTTAGCAAAATGGCGGGGGACACTGTGTTTGTCCTTGCCCCAGCTCTATTTTCCTTTTGGTGTTCACTAAATCTTTGTCTAAGAGGTCGTATGGTACAACCCACATATAGTAAGTGGCAAGGACAAACCAGGTCATAAACTACAAAATCTGGACCACAATTATAAAAGTCACCTAGAATATAGGTCTTTCCTTTTGTGGTAAATTATTTTTTGTAGCATGTTTGACAAAAACATGTTTTACATAAAGGCTTTCTACATTGAAACATACCCTTTAAAGGGATCAAACAGGTATGTGTAGAAAGTTTTTTGAAGTGGTTTTAATTTACTAGGTGCGATTTTTGTTTTTTTATGTTGGGTGCCTTTCTATAGGTTACCCTAGGGGTATCTGGTAAGAGGGGTTTGAGGTGGGAATCTTCTAGTAATATTTGCCAATGTTTTCATTTTTTTGGAGTTGGTATGGAATTTTGTAATAAAACGAGTGGACTGATCGAAACTTTCTTTTTTGGTTGTGGGGAGATCGTATTGTAGATAATGCTTATATGCTTGATCAACTAAAGACTCCGGATAGCCTTTGTCCTTAAATTTGTTTTTGAGTGTGAGACTTTGTTCCATGTAATCAGATGTTTTCGTACAATTGCATCTTAATCGACAGAATTGACCTTTGGGAATTTTGTTGGTCCATTTATGATAGTGGCAACTTTTGTAATAGAGCAAAGAGTTGCCAGCCGTAGGTTTGAAATAGTTTTTTTGCATGTATCTCATCCATTTATATGGTATAGGTCAAGATCCAGGAGCGCAGGTTTCTCCTGATCTGCAACATAAGTGAAGGAAATGCCATATTATTATATTACAATGAGAGATGAATTAATTGATGACACCACCAGCACCATCCCAGATGATGATTATGCCATCGATGTACCTCCCGTAAAATATGAGGTATTTTAAATAGGGGTTGTTTTGCCAAATGTGTTTGTTCCTATAGGCCCATGGCCAGGTTTGCATATGATTGTGCAAAATTAGCGCCCATTGCTGTCCCTTGTACTTGTGAATAATAATGGTTATCAAAACAGAAGTCGTTATGAGTCAGGCAAAATCTGGTACAGTCTAAAATAAACTCAGCTTGCCCATGACTTGTATACGCATCTTTGGAAAGAAAATGGTCAAGGGCTGCCAGTCCAAAAACATGAGGGATAGACGTGTATAGCGAGTTGACGTCCAATGACATCCAAATATACTCACTTTCCCACCTGAATGCCTTAAGTAAGTTCAACAGGTGAGTTCCATCACGGATATAGGACTGTAAGCCCTGGGCTAAGGGTTGTAGATGATGGTCAGCACATTTGGATAGACCGGAAGTAATACTGTCCATTGCAGCAATAATATGTATAATATATATATATAATATATTTTTATGTATTTTTGGAATATGATAAAGATTTGGAGTATGGTAGTGGTCTCTGCGCAAAAAGGAAGCTTCACCTTTTATTAACTTTTTGTTGGATAGCACTATCAATTAACTTGTTGATTTCTATCTTATATTTGGGCAATGGGTTCGTGCTTAATTTACAATAAGTCAGGCGATCCGCGAATAGGCAGTCGGCTTCCTTAATATAATCGATTTGATTTTAAATAACAATTCCGCCGCCGTTGGCGGTTTTGATGATCGATTCATCGTTTTTAGTTAAGGATTGTAAAGCTGCATGTTCTTGAGTGTTAAGGCGACCAAGATCAGTGGTCTGTGGTGTTGTGTAAGAACATATTTTTTTGACATCTGAGAATACCATATTATAAAAAGTGGTAAGATGTGGGCCTTTTGATACGGATAAAATATGGATTTAGGTTTTAGTGTGGAATGTACAACACTGGAGATGTGTGTAGATGTTGTGTGTATAGATCGAGACCTGTATAAGAATCGTTGATAGAGTTGTTCTAACATCTTGATCACGTCAGTGTCAAAATCAAATTCATGTGACTCCAATGGAGGTGGAATTGTAGCAATGTTTTCCACATTGTCTATGTTGGGAGCATTTTTTGTATTTCTTATCTGAAAAAAATATTTTTAAAGTGAGGTTTCTAATGTACCTATTCAAATGCTTGAATACTACAAAGGGATCAGGCTTATTTGAAGAGGCAAAATTGAGCCCCCGACTTGGCAAAGATGTTTTTGCAGGGGATAAGGTGTGTTGGGACAAATTAAAGGTTTTAACAGTTTGCGATTTTTGGACGGGTTTACATCTGTCTACCTCTCCCCCTTCTGCAGCCTCTCTGGTGAACTTTCTTTTTATTGGAGCGGCTAGAAAGGGGTGTGACAATAAAAAAAGAACCATCTAGGGTGCTATTTGATCCAAAAGTGATGGTTTCACTATTAGTGACCCCCAAAGCGGTAGTGGACGATGGAGAATTCTGCTAAACTACCCCACTCCTTGGCATCTTCAGATTCAAAAAGGAGCAGTTTTTTAGAATGTGAAGACCTCCTAGGTGAGATTCTGTTATCCAAATATTTAAAAAAAAATATTTGTCCCACCATTGCAAATTAACAGAGTGCATGAGGCGTTCAAGTTTTTTGAATTGCCCACATAACTTGTACCGTATATTTTTATTTAATGAGGCATTCGCGAACACTGAAGGAAAATAGAGACGGGCAAGGACAAACGGTGTCCCCCGTCGTTTTGCTGAACATCAGAAGTCCATAAAGGGCGTAGAAGTCTGAATTATAGAACAAATCTGAAAAATCTCTGAGGCTGAGAGATTCCATAGACTATGTTAGCGTGAGACATATTGGATATATTCAGTAGATACTTTAAATCCTGGAGGAATTAATGAAGAATTAGAAATATCCCCACTATATTATAAAATGTCTAATCACACGTTCCCCCTTTTTTTAGGAGGTGATCTATATGTGATTTCACACACAAATACTATATATATATATATATATATATATATATATATATATATATATATATATATATATATATCAGATAACCGGGGTGGTGGGCCACTTCATTTTATAGTAAGTAACCTCAAAAGAAAAAAATGGATTATCTGTTTGTATTACCTTTTCCACCCTAAACCCCTCCCCTCTTCTTCCCCCTTTTTTTTCCTTCCCCCCCCCCCCCCACACACACACACACTTGCTCCCCCTTCCTTCTTCCCAGATGATATTTCTACTGTACCCATTTTTTTATTATCCATTAATAATTTTTAAATCATTCCTTATTTTCTATTAGTCCTAATTAGGTACTGTATCCATGATTGTTTATATTTATATATTTTTTTAAATATTTACTATTAGACATTAGCCCTTATTTTATTGGTATAATTGTATTTTCCCCTTTTTTGAATAAAAAAATGAGATTGAGATTTGAAATTTAACATGTCTATTTCTAACACAACAATTCCCTTTTTAGACAGATTGTTGCATATACAAGACGATCACCTTGTGAGCCACTTGTATCGAAAACCCACGGATCGGAATCATTTGCTACATTATTCTAGTTTTCATCCGCCTGGGGTATTTAAATACATACCCAGGAGTCAATTGAAACAGGTGTCTAGAATTGTAAATAAAGCAGATACAAGAGAAGAATGATTGAATGGGATGGAAGACAGATTATGCCAGCGAGGATACCCAAGGGTTATGGTTCATCAAGAACGTATCAATTTACATCATGATAGAAAAAAGGATGTAGCTCGCAGGCTGCCTTTCATCTCAGTTTCACCCATTCTCAAACCAGATCAACAATGTAATTAGAAAACATTGGTCTATATTAAATAAAAATTATCCTACCATTCCTGAATTTTATCATCTTCCACTACCCTCTTATCGTAGAGGTAGAACGTTGCGTGACAGACTGGTTAAATCAGATCAATATAGCACCCCTGTCCCCTGCATGATGTTTCTGGGTCCCCCTAATTATGGTTCTTTCCCATGCCTCTCTTGCACTCAATGTACTAGTATGATAAAAGGGAAAAAGTTTTTGTCATCCGCACAAAGGATATATTATTAATATTAAAGATCATTTTACTTGTCAATCATCCTACGTTTTATATATATACATTATTAAATGTCCACGTGGACTTGTCTATGTAGGAGAAACAACTCAAAAAGTACGGTAAATGATAAAAGTGCAAGACATAAATATTCAGTTTGGGACAAGTTAGAAAAATTACCATTATCTAGACATTTTGTAGAAAAAAAAGCATACAGTGTTGCAATTAAGGTATATGGTCATTGATGGAGTACCCATAAACAGACGAGGGGGGGGGGGACAAGGAATTTGCTTTAAAGAAACGTGAGGTTCATTGGATTAACCGTTTGGACACATTGCAGCCCAAAGGGTTAAATACTGATTTTGACCTGTATTTGTTCCTTTAGAAATCATAAGTGCATACGGGTGATTATATATATCATCAGATATGACATGTAAGGGATATTCCATTTAGTATCAATAAGTTTGTATTATAGTGATGAACGATGTTATATGAATTGGATGATGGATCTTTTTTTCCTGTAGATGTGTTAACGATTCTTTTTATTTATTTATTTTTTTTTTTTCGTTTAGTGAGGAATCCAGTACACCTGTGACCGATAAGTCGCTCCCACCACTTGAAATAATTAATTGAATAGTTGAGAACATGTTGTTAGATGTGCACTAATTGATTCCAGCTTAGCTTAATGTGGTAATTAATGATTTTTTGTATATATACGATGTGATCTGTGTTACCAGTTGCAGACATATGATTGTGAGAAAGGGCGTTATCTATTGAAGCCCGAAACATCGCTGCCAGCTGCATCTGGTGCTTTTTTGATACTTTGAATTGATGTAATTTATTCTTCGGAAATAAATCTTCTTGTGCCGCAATCCTTGCCGTTTGTTTCTACATATTGGTCCGTGAGAAGGACTAGATTGCTGGCACTAATTTAATAAACATCATGACTATACTTCAAACATGTAGGTATGCTCTGGCAGCTTGTTTGGCTATATAACAATCTCCTTATATAGTACTACTTATAGCAATATATATTTCTAATAAACATCTAACACCGTCCTATTTATCCCATGCTTGCGGAAATAATTCTCAGCACATATATAATTTACAATCGAGTAATATGGTTTCTTATGTTTGTTTTTAAAGTATTTACATATTTTTACATATTTTTTGTATATATTTGCACTGGAGATCCATGTCTATTGTTTTTTATACTGTTGTGTTTTGAACATACAAAGGGATATGTATGTACATATCTTCACAGTGTGCTTTTATCTAATCAAGATCTTGTAAGCCTTTATTTGTATGTATAGAGTGCTATTACAATTTTCCCCACTGGGTGGCAGCACTACCAAGGCACATAAAAAGGCTGATCATAGCCTATTCAATTCAGCTTGAGAAAGGAGCATGTACTAAAGACATCTCCGCAGTGCACATGCTCAGAAACGCGTCGCAATTACATCCATGACGCCATCACGCCACATGCTGTGTTACAGCGCTCTCCTGTGATCCACCAGCTGCCCTCCAAGCCTCGCTTTGGACTCCGCTTGAACGCCGAAAGGCTCCTGGTCAGGACACCGGTCATACCCGGACCCACAGGCCGTGACCCCTGCTGAAAGCTATGACGGAGATTGGTGTAACCGGACCCTACTGTGCCTGATTAACGATACTAAAATGTGGGTGTTTTTAATGCGCTTTGTTTAATACTACAGTCTTATCTAAGAGGCGCCTGCTTCCTGTTAATCCCTTCATTGGGGGCAGCACAATATATGTCCCTTGTTCTTCACTTGCAGAGGTTTGGTTGGGTTCTTAAGTAAGCCTGACTGCATCACAGACAAATGACACAGAGCTCTGTACAGAGGGAGTCATCTGCAAAGCAGGGATGAGAAACCAAGATTGTTCGTAAAAAGCAGCACACTTTACATACAGGCACACTTTTTAACCCTTTGATTGCCCTAGATGTTAACCCCTTCCAAGCCAGTGTCAGTACAGTGACAGTGTATAGTAGTATTACTGATCACTGTATTGTCATTAGTGACAGTCAGTTCCCCCAGCATCCCTTTTGGGTTTAGCGCTGTCATTCCCCGCCTGCTGTGGTGAGGAATGGGCTATTGAAGCTTGATTCGGTGCAAGGCAGGGTACATGTAGAGTCTGATGGAATAAGATAAAGAATAAAAAAAATCCCCAAATTATTTTAAAGCCCGCTTCCTCAACACCTTCAAGTACACATGCATATTTACATGAACTTTGGTGCTCCTGTGTACCAAAGTGATCATTGTGCCGCATGTTGGATATTGCCACACACGTCTGAGTAAGGGCAATAATTCTAGGGCCATCATTTATTCATACACCCTGTTTCAAATTCTATTTCAGTGTCACAAAGATTAAATATTTTGTTTTTCAGTTTAACACATGAATGGCATTGTGTCTCAGAGCTCTTTTGATCACTGAAAACAATCTCGGACACCTGTGATAATTAGATTGCCAGGTGAGCACAATTAAAGGAAAAGCTACCAAAGGAGGGTGTTCCACATTATTAAGCAGAGCACCATTTTCAAGCAATATGGGGAAGAAAAAGGATCTCTCTGCTGCAGAAAAGAGTGAAATAGTTCAATGCCTTGGGCGAGGAATAAAAACATTAGATATTTCGCGAAAACGTAAGCGTGATCATTGCACTTTTAAGAGATTTGTGGCTGATTCGGAGCACAGACGGGTTCTGTGCAGATAAAGGCACATTGAGGAAGATTTCTGCCAGATCCATGCATCGGATCAAGAGAGCAGCTGCTAAAACACCATTACATAGCAGCAAACAGATATTTGAAGCTGCTGGTGCCTCTGGAGTCCCACGGACATCAAGGTGTAGAGTCCTCCAGAGTCTTGCAACTGTGCATAAACCTTCCATTCGGCCATCACTAACTAATGCTCACAAGCAGAAACTGCTGCATTGGGCATAAAATACATGAAGACTCATTTTCAAACAGTCCTGTTCACTGATGCGTGCCATGCAACCCTGGATGGTCCAGATGGATGGAGTAGTGGATGGTTGGTGGACGGCCAACCTGTTCCAGCAAGACTTGTGAAGCTAACAAATAAGGGGTCCTATGTTAAAATGTAATGTGACCTGTTAAAATGTTCAAAGTTTGATTGAAATAGCTTTTGATTTCAGTAAATATGCTGCAAACACAACAAATTACAATTTTCAGTTCTTTACAATCTATAAAGTGTTTTGAAACTTACTGTGCGTAATAATTTGGAACAGTGCACTGTAAGTTTTTTTTATTTTGGAAAAAAAAAACTTATTAGGTTTGTTAAATAAAATTTGAATTGTACTCAATAGTTGATAACATGAGAATTATGCTGACGACTGTTTACATCAATTATTTAGGTAAATGAGAAATATCATTGGCATAATAATTTAGAACAGGGTGTAATTTAAGCTAAAGACCTGTAAAGGCTTTTAAAGGGTCACCTTTGGACAATTTTATGGAGCTGGAGTTTGTCACTTTTTCATGGGTTTTGTGTTTGTGCTCAAAAATTAACTTTAGTGTATTTTTCTCTAAAATTTGGGTCTGATAAACATGTAAGCTAATGTCATGTGACCTAAATAAATCATTTGCAGCTACCACCAAAGACTATGCACACTAAAGTATTTTTTATATACTGAGCAAACAGAAAACACACTTTAAAACAAGCCCTCAGTAATGGCCCGTACACACGATACGAAAATCGGATGGAAAAATTTGTACGCCGATTTTTGGATCGTTGGTACGGTGCTTTCAACAGACGATTTTGCTTTTTCGTCAGACAAAAGCTGGCTGTGCAGACTATATAAAATTTTTGTCGGATGTGAACTCAACGTCCGATTTTTGTTTAATTGGTACGGTTTTCGTTCAAAAAGAAATAGTAAGAGCAAGACTACGCATGCTCAGAAACGAAAGAATACATACAAAACTATTCAACACTTCACGTCACTTCTGATGTATTCTGTCGTACGAAAATGTTTATATTGTGAGTAACCTCTTCACTTTCGACATGAGACTAGCATGCCATAAAACAACGGACGTTTGGTCATCCGAAAATCTAAGCGTGGGTAGGAGGCTTTAGTCGGGGTTTTTCAACCAGTCCCAGGAGTTTCTGCCACTGAAAGCTGTTGCAGTGGTTTTATATGCTTTCATTGGTGGCTTTAGTGTTCCCCTTGTGCTTTTTACATAGTACCTCTGGTTGATTTCAGCCCATTGGTACTTTTCGAGTTTCAGCTCCCGATGTGCCCACACTGAGCAGTGCTAGATCAAAAGAGCTATTTTTACTGAGCTACCATTGTGGGACAAAAGGACTGTCTAGTAGCCAAATACCATCACGCCAGTGTGTCCCTGTAAAGGCATTTTTGATTGCTTTCTATGGTTTGGTGCATCTGTTTCTTACTCAATATTTAGCCAATCAGCTAATTACCTGCCAGCTTCTAATTTCACCTGTCTCTGTTGCCCTGGGGGTAATCTGCTTGCCTTAATTTATAGTTTACACATTTCAAAGTGTGTGTATGGCGGGACATTCAAATGCCCAAACATCTGGGTGTGCGCATGGAACAGTTTGTCGACCAGTACACCGAGGCAGGGCAGCACGTGTTTACTAACGCATGTGCTTTTCTGGCATTGGCTTTTTGCATCCAGTGGCCTATTAGAAGTGGAACTTCATGCAAAAGGGCAAGTTCCACTTTTCCTCCTCTCCCTTAATTACAATGTATTTTTTTTCTTTAGGGAAGCAAGTACCTGATTTTGACAGTTACATAGGTGAGGTTGAAAAAAGACACAAGTCCATAAAGTCAAGCTTATGTGTGTGATTATATGTCAGTATTACATTGTATATACCTGTATGTTGCGGTCATTCAGGTGCTTATCTAATAGTTTCTGGAAACTATCAATGCCCCCCGCTGAGACCACCGCCTGTGGAATTCCACATCCTTGCCGTTCCTACAGTAAAGAACCCTCTACATAGTTTAAGGTTAAACCTCTTTTCTAATTTTGATGAGTGGCCACGAGTCTTGTTAAACTCCCTTCTGCAAAAGTTTTATCCCTATTGTGGGGTCACCAGTATGGTATTTGTATAATAAAATAATATCTCCTCTCAAGCATTTCTTCTCCAGAGAGAATAAGTTCAGTGCTCGCAACCTTTCCTCATAACTAATATCCTCCAGACCCTTAGCTTTGTTGCCCTTCTTTGTACTCGCTCCATTTCCAGTACATCTTTCCTGAGGACTGGTGCCCAGAACTGGGTAGCATACCCTAGGTGCGGCCGGACCAGAGTCTTGTAGAGTGGGAGAATTCTCATTTTATCTCAGGAATTCCATTTTTTAAGCATGCCAATATTCTGTTTTCTTTGTTAGCAGCAGCTTGGCATTGCATGCCATTGCTGAGCCTATCTACTAGGACCCCCAGGTCCTTTTCGATCCTAGATTCCCCCAGATGTTCTCCCCCCAGTGTACAGATTGCATTCATATTTTTTCCACCCAAATGCATTATTTTACATTTTTCTACATTGAACCTCATTTGCCATGTAGTTGTCCACCCCATTCATTTGTTCAGATCTTTTTGCAAGGTTTCCACATCCTGAGGAGAAGTTATTGACCTGCTTAGCTTAGTATCGTCCACAAATACAAAGATTGAACTGTTTACCCCATCCTCCAGGTTGGTTATGAACAAATTAAATAGGATTGATCCCAGCACAGAACCCTTGGGGACCCCACTACCCACCCCTGACCATTATGAGTACTCCCCATTTATCACCACCCTCTGAAAACTTGCCCTTATAGCCAGTTTTCAATCCATGTACTCACCCTATGGTCCATACCAACGGACCTTATTTTGTACAGTAAACGTTTTATAGGGAACTGTGTCAAATGCGTTTGCAAAATCCAGATACACCATGTCTACGGGCCTTCCTTTATCTAGATGGCAACTCACCTCATAGAAGGTTAATAGATTGGTTTGGCAAGAACAATTCTTCTTGATTCCATGCTGCTTACTGCTAATGATACCGTTCTCATTACTAAAATCTTGTATATAGTCCCTTATCTCCTCCAAGAGTTTACATACTATTGATGTTAGGCTAACTGGTCTGTAATTCCCAGGGATGTATTTTGGGCCCTTTTTAAATATTGGTGCTACATTGGCTTTTCTCCAATCAGCTGGTACCATTCCAGTCAGTAGACTGTCAGTAAAAATTAGGAACAATGGTCTGGCAATTACTTGACTGAGTTCCCGAAGTACCCTTGGGTGCAAGCCATCTGGTCCTGGTAATTTATTATTGTTAAGCTTCCCAAATCTAATTTTAATTCTGTCCTCTGTTAACCATAGCTGTGCTTCCTGTGATGTGTCATGAGGATAAACACTGCAGTTTTGGTTACTGAAGCCCTCCGATTCCCTCGTGAAGACTGAGGAGAAGAATAAATTCAATACCTTCGCCATCTCCCTATCCTTTGTAACCAGATGTCCTTCCTCATTCTTTATGGGGCCAATATAGTCCGTCCTCCCTTTTTTACTGTTTACATACATAAAGAATTTCTTGGCATTTTTTTTTGCTCTCCTCCGCTATGTGTCTTTCATGTTCTATCTTAGCCGTCCTTATTGCACCCTTACATTTCTTGTTGCATTCTTTATAAAGTCTGAATGCTGATGATGATCCCTCAACCTTGTGTTTTTTGAAGGCCGCCTCCTTTGCTTTTATATGCATTTTTACATTGGAGTTAAGCCATCCAGGACTTTTGTTCACTCTTTTAAATTTATTACCCAATGGGATGCATTGGCTAATGCCCTTATTTAATGCTCTTAAAGCAAACCCATCTCTCCTCCGTGTTCTTTGTTCTTTGTTGTTTGATTTTATCCCAATAAATGCCTTCTAGCAAGGTTCGTAGTTTAGGGAAGTTGGCTCTTTTGAAATTCTGTGTCTTTGTATTCCCCTTATGTTTCCTATTTGTGTGATATATACTGAAGCCAATTGACGTCTGATCGCTGTTGCCTAAATTGCCCCGTATTTCCACATCTGTGATCAGGTCTGTATTGTTGGTTGTGACAGACCTAGCCAGGACAGACGCTTTTGGAGGGGACTGAATGCTAGCCTCTTGCCTACCAATCATGGGCCCTGACATTTGGGGGAACGATGCTCTTTGTGAGCTGTATGCCTGGGGACCCTTGAGGTGGTGTTATTTGGATTCAGGTCCATATCCCCCCAAGACACACAGACTCTGGGAATCCTTTATATGCCATATTAGAAATAGTGACTTCATACTGTTGGGACACATACTATTAGATGCTAATGTCATCAACTCCAGCCACCTGTCTGTTGTCTTCTATAATGTAAATGAGTCTAGTCTGGCTTGCCACAGCTTCTAAGAGTCTTTCACCCATTGTTGTTTGTTCTAATTAACCCTGCAATTGTATGAAGGAGTTCTGTGTTTATACTTATAATCTACTGTGTGAAGCTCGGTGACAACAAGTCTGACCTGTAGTGAAATCTTGATTAATCATAACAATGCCCAGGAGGGCACATCGGCTGCTTTAACCACTTGACCACTGGCCACTTAAACTCCCTTAATAACCAGACCAATTTTCAGCTTTTGGTGCTCTCACATTTTGAATGACTATTACTCAGTCTTGCAACACTGTATCTATATGAAATTTTTGTCCTTGTTTTCACACAAATAGAGCTTTCTTTTGGTGGTATTTAATCACCGCTGGGTTCTTTATTTTTTGCGCTATAAAAGAAAAAAGACCAAAAAATCTGTAAAAAACAAAATGCATTTTTCTTTGTTTCTGTTATAAAATTTTGCAAATTAGTAATTTTTCTTCATATATTTGGCCAACATTTATACCCCTACATATCTTTGGTAAAAATAACCCAAATCAGATATTATTTGGTCTTCGTGAAAGTTAGAGTCCAAAAGCTATGGTGTCAATATCTGAAAATTGATCACACCTGAATTACTAATTTCTTGAGACCCCCTTTTGGAAAGAAGACATTTCAAGGTATTTAGAAAGATGTATGGTGAGTTTTTTGAAGTTGTCATTTTTTTCTCACAATTCTTAGCAAAATCAATTTTTATTATTTTTTTTTTTCACAAAATTGTCATATTAGCAGCATATACATACCACAAATTACACCCCAAAACACATTCTGCTATTACTCCCGAGTATGGCGATACCACGTGTGAGATTTTTTCACAGCCTGGCCACATAGAGAGACCCAACATGCAGGCAGCACCTTCAGGCGTTCTGGAGCACCCAGGCCAATTCTGACATTTCTCTCCTACATGTAAAAATCATAATTTATTTGCTAGAAAATTACATAGAAACCTAAAATATTATATACATTTTTTTAACAAAGACCCTAGAGAATACAATGGCGGTCATTGCAACTTTTTACCTCTCACGGTATTTGCGCAGCAATTTTTCGAACGCGTTTTTTTTAAAAAAAGAACGTTTTGTGCTTTAAAAAAAAACAAGAGAGTAAAGACAGCCCAATGTTTTTGCATAATGTGAAAGATGAAGTTACGCCGAGTAAATAGATACCCAACATGTCACCTTTCAAAATTGCACACGCTTGTGGAATGGCGCCAAACTTCGCTACTTAACCACTCCCTGCCCGGCCCATAGCAGATGACGGCCGGGCGGTGGTTCAGTTATCCTGACCGGGAGGTCAGCAGGACGACATGCCGCCGTGCGCCCCGGGGCACGCATCGCGGAGATCAGTGGAGCGGTGTGTCAGCCTGACACACCGCTCCACCGATCTTGGTAAAGAGCCTCTGGCGGAGGCTCTTTACCACGTGATCAGCCGTGTCCAATCATGGCTGATCACGATGTCAATAGGAAGAGCCGTTGATCGGCTTTTCTTCACTCGCGTCTGACAGACGCGAGTAGAGGAGAGCTGATCAGCGGCTCTCCTGACGGGGGGTCTGCGCTGATTGTTTATCAGCGCAGCCCCCCCTCAGATCACCACACTGGACCACCAGGGATCGCCACTAGGACCACCAGGGAAGGGGCAACATGTGGATGGCCAGGTATGTACCCCATGGCCATCTACATGTGCCCAATCTGTGCCAATCAGTGCCCACAAATGGGCACTGATTGGCACCAACATGTTTCAGGTCTGCCCAGCAATGCCACCAATCAGTTTATTCAGTGCCACCCATAAGTACCCATCAGTGCCGCCTATGAGTGTCTATCAGTGCCCGTCGTGCCACCTCATCGGTGCCCGTCAGTGCAGCCATATCAGTACCCGTCATTGAAGAAGAAAACGTACTTATTTACAAAAAATTTTAACAAAGAAAAACTTGTTTTTTTTTCAAAATTTTCGGTCTTTTTTTATTTGTTGCGCAAAAAATAAAAACAGCAGAGGTGATCAAATACCACCAAAAGAAAGCTCTATTTGTGGAAACAAAATGATAAAAAATTTGTTTGGGTACAGTGTTGCAATTGTCATTCAAATTGCAACAGCGCTGAAAGCTGAAAATTGGCCTGGGCGGGAAGGTGTCTAAGTGCCTGGTATTGAAGTGGTTAAAAATCTCCATAGGCGACGCTTTAAAATTTTTTACTGGTTACATGTTTTGAGTTACAGAGGAGAGGTCTAGGGCCAAAATTATTGCTCTCGCTCTACCGATCGCAGCGATACCTCACATGTGTGGTTTGAACACAGTTTTCATATGTGGGCGGGACTTATGTATGCGTTCGCTTCTGCATGCGACCACACGGGGACAGGGGCGCTTTAAATTTTTTTTTTTAATTGTTCATTTTACTTTTATTTTAGTTTGACGCTTTTTTCCCAAAAAAAATTTTTTTGACCACTTTTATTCCTATTACAAGGAATGTAAACATCCCTTGTAATAGGAATATGGCATGGCAGGTCCTCTTTACAGTGAGATATGGGGTCAATAAGACCCCACATCTCACCTCTAGGCTGGGAAGCCTGAAATAAAAAAAAAAAAAAAGATACTGGCTTCCATCGTAGCGGTGAGTTGGTAGAAGCGCCGGAGGGTGGCAGGAGGGGGGGACGTCCCCTCTCGCCTCCCATAAGAATGATCAAGCAGTGGAACAGCCGCTATGATCGTTCTTATGGTGTAGGGAATCGTCGGCTGAAAAAGCTGATATCTGAATGATGCCTGTAGCTGCAGGCATCATTCAGATATCCCCACACAAAGTCAAGGACGTCGTATGACGGGGGGCAGGAAGTGGTACAAACACTCTTTTCTTTTTTTTTCTTTTTTTTTTTTTTTTAAAACACAAAGTTGTCCAATATTTCTAACACATAGCATGTACATACAAAAAATGACACCCCAAAATAGATTCCACGTAGTAGTACGGCGATACCACATGTGTAAGACTTCCACAGCCTGGCCACATAGAGGCCGAGTACAGCCGAGCATGGCTGGGTATGGCAGGGTATGGCAGAGTTTTGCAGGGTATTGCACAGTATTGTGGGGCATTGAGGGATGGCTGAGCATGGATGGATGGCAGTTGTCATTGAGCAGCGCTGTGGGCACTACAGATGCAGCCCACAGCGCTGCTGCCATCCGATCCCTCCCCCTCTCCGCTCACACTGTACCGATCGGTACACAGAGGGGAGGAGAGGAAGCGGCATCATGAGATCACGCCGGTTTGACGGAGCGATCACATGGTAAACGGCCGCGATTAGCGGCCATTTACCGGGATCCGTGATGCGCTGGGTCCTCTGGACCCGGCGGTCACGGATGTTCTTGAGTGCGCACGAGAGCAGAATTCTGGGAGGACATCACTGTACGCCCTCCCAGAGTTAAGCAACCGCCCTGTAGCCTTCATTTGGCTATGGGCTGGTTGTTAAGTGGTTAAGGGATTAGTTAATTAGCTCATGTTAATTCTGTTACAGTTGTATTGTTAGAGTAATATGAGGAGGAGGGGGAACCTCCTCTTTAACTGTATATAAAGACTTGTATTTTGGCTCTAATAAAAGAGTCCATGTTCAGCAGCTAAACAAGTATCACCCTTTTTTGTGCTTGTGAGCGGTTGGAATATCTGATATCTATATTCAGACTGGGAGGAAGCGGTATATGACGAAAGCACTCAAGCGGAGTGTGGGATGTTCCGTTACATTTTAGGGAAGTTGGCTCTTTTGAAATTCAGTGTCTTTGTATTCCCCTTATGTTTCCTATTTGTGTCATTTATACTGAAGCCAATTGACCTGTGATCGCTGTTACCTAAATTGCCCCGTATTTCCACATCTGTGATCAGGTCTGTATTGTTGGTAATCAGTAGATCCAGTAACGCTTTATTTCTAGTTGGTGCGTCTACCATCTGACCCATAAAATTGTCCTGCAAGACATTTAGGAACTGGCGAGCCTTAGATGAATGTCTATGTCTGGATAGTTAAAATCCCCCATTATGATAACACTTCCCATCCTTCCTGCTAATCCAAATTGTGATAGGAGATCTGTCTCCCCTTTCTCCCTCAGGTTAGGGGGCCTATAGCATACTCCCAGTATTTTTTCCTTAGCTTCATCCCTTTGGAGCTCTACCCATAAGGACCATACCTCCTCCCTAGCTCCCTTAGTGATGTCATCTCTCACATTCACTTGTACATTATTCTTGATATATAGGCATACCCTTCCCCCTTTTTTTACCCTCTCTATCCTTGCGATAAAGGATCGACTCTTGAATGTTTGCCAGCCAATCATGAGAGCTGTTGAACCAGGTCTCTGAAATCCCCACAAAATTCAAATCCTCCTCGTACAACAGTATCTCTAGTTCACCCAAATTCTGTCCGCCAGGCTCCTGGCATTGGTGAATATGCCACGTAACATATCTGGATAAAGTGATCTCACTCAAAAGATAAATATCACTATAAATCAACACTGTAATGGGATAATAAAAATGCCACAAAAAATTATCTCCATGGAAGGTGAATAAGCGAATAACTGTAACATACAATGTATAAATAAATATATATATATATATATAAAAGAACAATGTGCCAAAAATTGCAATAGGGATCAAAATGTGCAAATATTAATTGTGGATGTGCAAAATAGCAATAAAGTGTCAAAAATGTTCCTAAATGGCCGGGATATAGACACACCGGAAGTGACGTAAGAGGGCAAGGAACAACGCCGACGTTGTTCCCTGTTTTATTTTTATGTTTTAAATGCATTTCCTTTGAACTAACTGGGGTATTTGAGTGGATCATCTTGCCCATTGGAGGAATACCATGAGAACCCACCTACCCATAGAAGATAGTGGAGATCTTTGTTTATATATGGATGCTATTTAATTCTACTATTAAGGTGAGAGTTCTGGGAGACCTTAGCATTAAGAGGCTATTCACTAAACATTTAGGAACATATATGGACACTTTTTCTTTCAACATGATGTTTATTGGTTCCATCAGGATGTGAGGACGGCAAAAGTTTCCTTTTTTTTATCCACCCATTCAGAGGACTATTTAGCCCCACTATTTATTATTACCTTTTTTGGGGGGGATTTATTCAAATCTATATGCTTCTTGGATTTGGGACGCATTCTACTTCACATTAATTTAGGAACACTTTTGACACTTTATTGCTATTTTGCACATCCGCAATTAATATTTGCACATTTTGATCACTATTGCAATTTTTGGCACATTGTTCTTTTGTATATATATATTTTTTATACATTGTATATTACTGTTGTTCGCTTATTCACCTCCCATGGAGATAATTTTTTATTATCCCTCATCACCTCCTCCCCATGCTCACCTCCAGGACTTTTCCAAAGCCTCTCCAATCCTATGGAATGCCCTACCCCAATCTGTTCGCTTATCTCCTACTTTATTAGCTTTTAGACGATCCCTGAAAACCCTTCTCTTCAGAGAAGCCTACCCTACCCACACCTAACATCTGTTTTTTTCATTTTCTCCATCAGCTCACCCCCCACAGTTATTACCTTTTTGTTTCCACTTGACCCTCCCTTCTAGATTGTAAACTCTAACGAGCAGGGCCCTCTGATCCCTCCTGTATTGATTTGTATTGTAAGTGTACTGTCTGCCCTCATGTTGTAAAGTGCCGTGTAAACTGTTGGCGCTATATAAATCCTGTATAATAATAATATAGGCCTCAAGCACCTGTGACCAATTAACCACTACCCTTAGTAAGCTGAAGGAAGCAAAGAAAGAAAAAGCTGCTTAAAAAGTGTCAGAAAAGGCTATTAAAAAGCTACAAGGAAAAGCCCCAAAAAGAACCTAAAAATGCAACCCAGCAATCACCAGCAGTCAAAAAGCAAGACTTGTTCACTCTCCACTCAAGGTCCCCACTGTTTAGCTTCCAACCAACCAGGTACCCACTCCCACATCCAGTCAGACCTCCTGCAGCGATCTGAGCAGAAGTTTGACCCCCTCCTCCTTCCCCCACACTCTTGGGATACTGCAAAGGTCTCGGTAGAGTGCGGGACCATTCACAAGGTCAGCTGTGAAGCCACAAGGAGTCAGACCGCTGCCCAAAGTTATGATCCCGTCACCTGGACCCGAAGACTGGAAAATTGCCGGTTCGGGTGAGGACAACGCTGGATCCTGGGACAGGTAAGTATGGGGTTAATTTATTAAAGACAAATATACTGTACACTTACAAGTGCAGTTGCCTAAAACTGAGTAAATGAGGGGAAGCTCGTCTGACTTCCATCATCCACTTATGTCCAAGCAAAAATTCTGTATTTTTTTTTTTGTTTTTTTTCCTTGCATGTGATTGGGTATTTTTTGCAAAGTGAAGCATTACCTCATTTACCTCATTTACTAACTTACAAAATACAGTCTATTTGCCTTTAGTAAATCAACCCCTGTGTTTTTTAAAAGTCAGCAGCCAAAGGATTTGTAGCTGCTGACTTTTACATTTTTGTTTACAGGGTGAACCTCCTCTTTGAGATGCATAACCAAACTAGGGAAAGCTGCTGAAGGGTTGTCAGCTTCAGTGACTTAGGACCAGAACTCCATCCTGATTATTCTTTGTTCTGACCCAGGTTGCCTCCTGACTCTGATTCTGATCTCCTATTGCTGACCTTGGCTTGTGTTCTAATTCCATCCTCTGCCTGCTGTTTTTGTACTTCCCCCGCCTATGTGATGTTGACCCAAGCTGGCTTCTAACCCTGCTTCTGCCTTTCATAATACATTGTCTGTCCAATTGTTGACTGTGATTTGTTCTGACTTATGGCTTTGATTCCTGCATCTGCAAGTTCCCGTGCTCTATTTGCGTGACAGTACAGTATTTTGCACAAGTTCCAATCTAGGGAAAGCTTCGGGAGCTGAGCGGCAGGGATCAGGCAGACCAGGTGTTACTGGGACTACCCGGAGAGAAGCCAGAAGCCGTAAACGGTAAAAAGTATAACTCCATTTAACCAAGAATTTCAGAGAGAACAGGTATGCGTATGGAATTTTATTTTTAATATCTATAAACTCTGGTAATAAAACACTCAGAAGGATTCGCTGAAATAGCGAAAGAAAGAAAGATAAACAAGCAGAGGAAAGGCGAGCTTACCAATCTTAGATCCAGAATCATACACTAAAACTGTCAGTTACTGGCGGGATAAACAAAGCTAAAAAGAGACTGCCAAAGGCCATTAAAGAACTATAAGGAAACTAGTCCTCTTCTAGTCCCCCCCGACCCTGTATATCACTCAATAAGTATATTAAAAAAAGGGGAAGAGAGAAGAAAGGGGAAGGGGAAGGGAGAGGAAGAAAGGGGGAAGAGGAAAAGAAAAGAAAAAGAAAAAAGGGTAAGAGAGGAAGAAATGGCACCCAAGAAAGGCAGCAAAACACCGCAAAATCAAATAAACAAAAAAGATAAGGGAGAGGGTAAGAGTAAAAACACTACAGGGGCACAACCACTACAAACAACTGATATCAAGGAATTCTTCCAACAGTTACAACTACAATCCCCTCACGTAACACAGGAATTACAGACATCACAGGAACTATCGGGTTTGGCAGAGTCATCGGTAACTTCCAGATCATCTGGGGAGGAACAAACAAGCCACCCTAGAAATAGCTCACCAATTGATAAAATAACAAATAAACAGAGGAAGATAAAGAAAAATGGGACATCAGGGCGCACATTCGATCGCTCCCAACTAGGGCAGATATGGATCAATATATACATAGGTTGGAGGAATCATATAAACTGGAGATACAAGAACTAAAAACAACTACCAAAAATACACAAGAAAAAATAGACACAATAGATAAGCAAGTCTCAAAAACAGAGCAAGACCTAAAAAGGATAGAGGAGAAGATTCAGAAGCAAGAAAGACAACTTAAACAAGTAATAAACAATTTAGATGAACAAGAGAATAGAAATAGAAGATCAAACATAAGAATTAGAGGATTGAAAGAAGAAGTAAGCTCAAAAGAACTAATAACACTACAGAAAATCTTTCAGGAAATTGCCCAAGATATAGATATAAAAGATCTAATTATCGATCGAGCACACAGAGCTACAGGGATAAGGAAGCCAGATCTAAAAAAGCCTCGAGACATTATCTGTAAGCTGCATTTTGCCCACATAAAGGATAAAATAATGATGGCGGCCCGGCAAAATAAAAATATTCAATATGATGGAGAGCCCCTTTTACTTTTCCAAGATCTATCGAAATTTACGCTGGATCGTAGAAGAGCGTTAAGGCCCCTGGTGGAACAATTAATTAAAAACAACCTTCAATATAGATGGAAATTCCCATTTCAACTGCAAATTCGGAAAGAGGGTCGTATTATTTCATTCAGAGACTTGGAAGATTTGCCGGAGTTTTTGGATATTCTTAAAACCCCGGAACTAGCATTACCGGACTGGCCCATTCCGTACACGCAGTAGACTTAAGGGAGGGGAGGGAGGAGGGAAAGGAGAAACAAAATGGAGTAATGACTTAAAAGGAATGGGAATTGTTGGGACTGGGGGATTGGAGGGGGAGGGGTAGGCTGGGGGGAGTGGGGGGAAGGAGGGGAAGAACAAGGTTTATTATTCTTGACTAAATATAAATTTTTTTTTTTTTTTTTTTTTTTTTTTTTTTTTTTTATTATTACTATTTTATTTTTTACTTTTTTCTTCTTCCTAAGCATATATTACGGTTGATTATAAAGGACTAAGAGGTGACATTATTTTGATGGTCTATATATTGGGATAATGAATGAGAGGTATTCACAGGGTAATGTACTTAGGTACTTATAAGTCCATATAATTTATCAATTCAAAAAAATTAGTGCTTAATGGTAGAGAATCTGAGATATTCTTAGCTTTAATTATCTAGAACTAAACAATAGATACAGAAACGACAACAATAGGGATAGGTATAAAGAAAATATAGTATACATCGTGGCATCACTGAATTTGAATTGATGGATTGTTCGGATTTTTTTTTTTTTTTTTTTTTTTTTTTTTTTCTGTGGTCAATAATAAGATATAAGGGAATAGTTTATGCACTAAGGTATCACTATATTTAAATCGACGATTGTTGGGTAATTTTTTTTTTTTTTGGTTGTAATAATAATATACGGGACGAAACGTTAATGAAACAATGGATGCACTGAGATATCACTGAACTTAAAATGAGGCATTTATGTATTAGAAATTATAAAGGGAACTAACAACGAATGGGTTCACACACAAGGGTAACGGAGGGGGGGAGGGAGGGAAAGGAAAGGGAATAGGGGGAGGAAAAAAGGAAAAATGTTAATGGAATGGTTTATGCACTATGGTATCACTATAGATAAATTGATGTTTGTTGGGTATTTTTTTTTTTTTTTTTTTTTTTTTTTCTTTTTTTTTATTATGACATTTACTATGGTTGATTATAAAAGATTAAGAGGTAGAATTAATTGGACGCCTCATATATTGGGATAAAGAGGGAAAGATTTTCACAGGGAAATGCACCTATACACTTTTAGATCCTTAAAAATTTATCAGTTTAGGGCCTAATGGTAGAGAATTGGAGATACTCATAACTTTAAATATCTAGAACTAAATAATAGAGACAGAAAAGATAACAATAGGGAAAGATATAAAGAAAACATAGCATACACTGTGGCATTACTGAATTTAAACTGATGGATTGTTCGGATTTTTTTTTTTTTTGATTTTTTTTTTCTTTTCCTATGTATGATTTATGATTTATTGTCTGTGGTCAATAATAAGATAAATGTTAAGGGAACGGCTTAGGCACTACGGTATCACTGTTCTGAAATTGATAACTGTTTGGGTTTTTTTTTTTTTTTTTTTTTTTTTTTTTTGAAATATTAATTGTTGGTTTATACATTGTGACAATGAGGGAAAGGTGTTCACAGGGAAATGTACTTATAAATCCTTATAAATTTAACCATCTAAAAGATGACGTTTCATGGTAGGGAGTTTGAGATATTCCTAACCTTAATTATTTAGAACTAAATAAAGGATACATAAGCAATAACAATAGGGACAAGTATAAGTAAAATACAGCAGGGTAGGGAATGAAGGAAAAAAGAAAAGAAAAATTTTTTTTTTTTTTTTTTTTTTTTTTTTTTTTTTTGTGTGTGTGGAGGCAAAATTAGGCAAAGTAGAAAGGAAAAGGTTAAAGTACGGATTTTATGGATCTGTTGCACATAAGTAATTTAATCATCTAAAATGAAATAATAAACATTGAAGGTTTTTTTTTTTTTTTTTTTTTTTTTTTTTTTTTTTTTTTTTCCCCTCCTTCCCCACTCCCCCCTTTTTTCTTTTCCTCACTGGGTAGGTGGAGAAAACGGAAGATCCTAATATAGGGGTAATAGCAGATAATAGGTAATAAAATGGGAAAATATTGAAAGTAGATAGACCGTAAAAAAGAGGAAAAATAGTGAAGAAAGAAGAGGGGAGAAAGAGGACTAAACTAGCAATTAAAACAAGGCATGTGGATGATGATCGGCGTGGCAAGTCAAGGCCAGCAGGCTCAAAACCCCTTATAGTAGGGAGCTTACTAAAAATAGTAAGATAGACTTTATTTATCCAAGTCAAATAGAAGTAGGGTAGATTGAGTGTGAGGGGTGCGTGAGTGTGTTTATTTTCAAATTTCTTTTTTTTTTTTTTTCCCCCTTCTTCTCGGTAT
The DNA here is from genome assembly GCA_037952925.1 of Lithobates clamitans. Taxonomy (NCBI): domain Eukaryota; kingdom Metazoa; phylum Chordata; class Amphibia; order Anura; family Ranidae; genus Lithobates; species Lithobates clamitans. Next base: position 1,929,946 of record JBBGZY010000504.1, on the reverse strand, counting down.
TGGGGGGATTAAATTCTGCTCCTTTAATGCAAGAGGCCTTAACTCTCCTAATAAAAGAAATCAAATTTTAAATTTTCTTAATAAACAAAAAGTGGATATTATACTCTTCCAAGAGACTCATTTTCGTTCAAATCACATACCAAAACTTAATAACCGATATTACAACAATTGGATACACGATACATTTGCTTATTCTAAATCAAAAGGGGTATCTATTGCCTTCCATAAGAATGTACCTTACCAAATAACACAAAAATATATGGGTAATGATGGTAGATCCCTGGTGATAAAAGTGACAATATACGGGAAGATCTTCACAATCATTAACTTGTATTTACCAAATTACGATCAGATAAGGACAGGGATAAAGGCCCTAAATAGTAGCATGGAAAAGGCAGAAGGCATAGTGATCATGGGTGGGGATCTTAATTTTGTTATGGACGTAAAAATTGATACAACTAATACCCAAGCATACAGAAACAAGAGCCAATTAGAAGAATTTAAGGGGTTATTAGAGAAATATCATATGGTGGATATTTGGAGAGCCCAGCATCAAACTGAAAAAAACTACTCATATTACTCGAATATACACGATTCCTATCATAGGATAGATTATTTTTTTATTAATCATTCAGGAATGTTATTGACTCCATCATCGGATATAGGGGGGTTCTTATGGTCAGACCATGCCCCGGTGTTTTTGGAAATCAGGGTAATAGAGCAAGTAAAAACAAAAGGGAATTGGAGATTGAATGATAACCTGTTGAAAGACAAAGAGTGTATAGAGGATATACGCAAAACAATAAAGGATTTTGCAGAAATTCACGAGAAGGATGAAACATCAATGCCCATGCAATGGGAAACATTAAAATGCGTAATAAGGGGGACACTTATTAAGCATGGATCAAGATTGAAAAAAAATAAGGACCAAAAGAAATCTCAGCTGATAAAAGATATAGAGGAACTGGACAAAGAACACAAGCAGAATCTAAAACCATCAGATAAAATAAAGATAAAAGAGAAAAGAATGGAAGTACAATCCTTGCTGGATGAGGAATCCCTTAGGATTAGGGATCGTAAGAGGGCACAATGGTATCAGTATGGGAATAAGACAGGAAAAATGCTTGCTAAAACACTAAAGGAGCAACAGACCCTACCATCTATAAGCAAAATATTAAAAACAGATGGGGAATATACATATGAGCCAAAGGAAATAATGGAAGAATTTCATGCATACTACTCCAATCTATATAACATTAAAGCATCACAGAGGAACAAAGAGACGGATTGGAATAGAGAGAAAATTAAAAAATATATAGAAGAAACAGCCCTTCCTAGATTCCCGAAAGAGATATACGAGGTAATGGAAAACGATATCTCGGTGGAAGAGATTCAACAAGTGATTAAAGAACTAGTCCCGGGAAAAAGTCCAGGGCCCGACGGATACACTACTAGATTCTATAAGAATTTTCAAGAAATAATTGCCCCTATACTGGGAAGAACCATATAACTCTATATCAGATAAGCAAGGTTTCGTACCACAAAGCACAGAAGCTCATATTACCTTGATTCCAAAAGCAGAGAAGGACCATACACTATGTAAAAACTATAGGCCAATTTCTTTAACTAATATAGACATACGTATATATTCTAAAATAATTGCGAATAGAATAACACCAATCCTACCTAACTTTATAAAATTAGATCAAGCCGGATTTACAAAAGGGAGAGAAACTAAGGATAACATTATAAAAACCTGTACATTGATGGAATTTGCTCAAAGAACAGCTATCGAAACATGTATGCTGGCCGTAGATGCAGAAAAGGCATTTGATAGGATAGGGTGGAGTTTTCTAGAAGAAACACTAAAACAACTTGGTATGGGCCCGAAAATGCGTAATAGGATAGCGGCCCTGTACTCCAACCCAAAAGCAAAAGTGAGAGTAAATGGTATGTTATCAAAGGACATAAAAATATCAAATGGTACCCGTCAGGGGTGTCCTCTGTCCCCCTTGCTGTTTGTACTTACAATGGAACATCTAATCACTGCAATCAGAAACAACAAAGAAATTAGAGGGATAAAGGTGGGAGAGAAAGAATATAAAATAGCGGCGTATGCGGATGATCTACTAATATACATAACTAATCCCAGTAAAACTATACCAAATCTAATGAAAGAATTTAAGAGATTTGGGGAATTAAGCAATTTCAAAATAAACTATGATAAATCAGAGATATTGAATATATCAGTAAGTAAAGAGGGTTTCTCATGATTGCAAAATGACTTCCCATTCAAATGGAAGCAAAACGTAATAAAATATCTGGGAGTCCTTATAACAAAAGATTTAAAACAACTACAAGGGATGAACTATGAAAAAGCAATCCGAGACGCCATTAAATTATTACAGAAATACGACAGAATGACATACTCATGGACGGGAAGAGTTAATATTGTGAAAATGGATATTCTGCCAAAGCTATTGTATACTTTCCAAACAATACCACTGGAACCCCCAAGAAAATTAATGAAGGAGTTAAGAAAAGCGATAGTCGAATTTATATGGGCGCACAAAACTCCCCGGATAAAAAGGGAGAATCTAATCAGGAAAAAAACGAATGGGGGGCTTGCGCTACCAGATTGCATGAAATATTTACAGGCAGCATCACTGACCAGCATAGTAGACTGGTACCATAATAGAGAAAACAAGCAGTGGGTCAGTATAGAAGAGGAAATAATTGGGCCCCAATTAAAAGTCCTTCCATGGGTGGAACCCCACCTAAGACCTAAAAGAAGTGAGCTGACACTGTTCGTAAGTGCTACGCTAAAGATAGGGGACGGTATAATGAAAGAAGGGAAGCTTTCTACAATAATGGGACCGATGACCCCAATGTTTTATAACCCGGAATTCCCTATAGCAATGATGAGTAAAAATTTCCTAAAATGGGATAGATCGAAAGATATAAGATTAGCCCAGGTCCTGGAGAACGGGAAAATACCTACACTAAGGGAAATGGGAGAGGGGAATAAAAATAAATGGCTGCAGCACCAACAATTACAGGCCTTTATAGAACCAAAAATAGCCAGGTTAAACAGACCATTGACCAGATTTGAAAAATTGCTGCTGGGAGAACAGGCCCCGATCAAGAACTTATCGAAGATATATGACGAACTAATCCCGAATAGCCCCCTTAAAGAATTAAAGAGTGTAAGGAAATGGGAAGTAGCAATCGGCAGACCCTTATCAGAAGGAGAATGGGAAAAGATTTTTAAAACCATACATAGAACAACTATATCAAATAAATATCAAGAGAGAAATTATAAAATTGTAATGAGGTGGTATAGAAGTCCTGTCACCTTAAACTTAATTAACAAAAGAAATACAGATCTTTGCTGGAGATGTAAAATAGAAAAGGGAACAATGGAACATATATGGTACGGATGTCATCGAGTAAAAGAATTCTGGAACAAGATATACGAGATCTATCATAGGATATCGGGAGTAGAGATAACCCCGAGTTTGGAAATTTCATTATTGTCTTTGTTACCAAAGTCAATAAAGGCAACGAAAAAAGACATCATTCATTATATGACATCAGCAGCAAGAACAATAATAGCAAAAAACTGGAAAAAAACAGAGAAACCAGCTATAATAGATTGGATATGTGAAATGAATGAAATACAATATATGGAAGAGCAAATTAGAGAGGAAGGGCATATAACAAACCAATTACCTGAAATTTGGCAAAAATGGGAAGAGTTTCGGTCATCACAAGAAATATCAGAGTTTATATAAGGAAGGAGGAGAGGAAAGGGAAAGAAGGAAGGCCTTTTTTTTTTTTTTTTTTTTTTTTTTTTTTTCTCGTTTTTGTATGTATGAGAAGATATGGATGGGGAGGAAGGGGAGGGTAAGGGTGAGTAGGAAGTGGGGGTTCAATGTTGAACTATGTAGATGTTTAAAGCCTGTTAAGTAAAAAAAATCTTATGTATTAGGAGTAAGAAAAACATGCTGTATTATGTCATGGTTAAATGGAATGGTATGTTATTTGTGATTGTTTTAAATGAAGTGGAAAACTTAATAAAATGAGATTGAAGACAAGTTCCAATCTAGCATCCACTGCATTCCAGCAGTATGCAGACTATCAATGATATCAGGACCTACCAGAGGCACCCGTGCCACTCCTCCTGTTACATGTCCAATACCTCCTGAAGTTGGTAAGGGAAGCCCTCATCAGCTTGACCTCTAGCAGGCACATGGCAGTGTACTTTACAAACCATTCAGTAATGCAAGCAAATCGCCCCCCAAGGCAAATGAGATGAAGTTTCGAAGCCAACAATTACATATCCGATTGGCTAAAAACTGAATGAGAAACACAGATGCTTCAATGTAAAGTTAGTGTTGGCATGAAATGCCAATGCAAAGCAGCAAACCTTAAGCTCAACACTTATGCCCCGTACACACGGTCGGATTTTCCGATGGAAAATGTCCGATCGGAGCGTGTTGTCGGGAATTCCGACCGTGTGTGGCCTCCATCGGACATTTTCCATCGGATTTTCCGACACACAAAGTTGGAGAGCAGGAGATAAAATTTTCCGACAACAAAATCCGTTGTCGGAAATTCCGATCGTGTGTACACAAATCCGACAGACAAAGTGCCACGCATGCTCAGAATAAATAAAGAGATGAAAGCTATTGGCCACTGCCCCGTTTATAGTCCCGACGTACGTGTTTTACGTCACCGCGTTCAGAACGATCGGATTTTCCGACCGTGTGTAGACAAAACAAGTTTGAGCCAATATCCGTCAGAAAAAATCCTAGGATTTTGTTGTCGGAATGTCCGAACAAAGTCCGACCGTGTGTACGCCCTATAAGAGCTTAAGAAAAGCTGTTAGAAACAGACTTAAAACCCATCTGTAAAGTCTATTTTAATGACCTTTTACTTTACAGCACAAGCAGTTTTAAAGTTCAGGGATAGCTTGTTCTCTAGAACTGTGAAAAGCATTGGTGGAAGTTCTGGTGCTCTGTGCCAAAGTAGTTCAAGCTATTTTGTCTCCATGTATACACATTTTCAGTGATTAACTGATGCAGTCCAAGCCTTCTGCACCTCCTCTTACCCAATCAGTAGAGATCGTATTATTTGACCCCCCCAGATAATACAATGGAATCTAGCGGAAGCAGCCACTTGCAATGTTAGAAGGACACAGGACTTAAAAGCAAAACTGAAAAAACACACCTCACTTAGTAGGCTCTGCATTTTATTTCTGGAAGCTGTTTTTATTTTTTCTATTTTTTTCTATAGTAAAAGTCATGCTGGACTATACAGTTGCATCCATACAGGTGGTTACAGTCTGGGTAGAGTTTAACAAAAATGTAGCAAGTGTCTATATATTACCTGAATCTTCTATGGACTGGAGTGTTTTACTGACTTTACTGACAAAACTGTTTACAGAGCTGCCTACAAAGGTGCAGATTCAGGAAAATTTCAGCACAGCGGGCAATAGGTAAATAAAACTGACATCAAGGCAAAAAAATACTTTACAAGCACAAGTTATAAACGTCAACTTTTTTTTCAGGAACACATAGTGCATGGAGAAAATATGGAAGGGCGTTGCCATTTAATGGAAACTGCAGTACTGGATTTTCTCCATGAGGTGGTATCTGTGCACTGTTTTTATTTGTTTACCTGACTGCTTCTCTCCAAATGCCTAGTGAGTCCTAGTGAGCTACCGGTGAATCTTAGATTTATAGGCTTCAAATACGCAAGTACAATTTTTTGTAACTTCTTTCTTTCTTTTTCTTTCTTTCTTTCTTTCTTTCTTTCTTTCTTTCTTTCTTTCTTTCTTTCTTTCTTTCTTTCTTTCTTTCTTTCTTTCTTTCTTTCTTTCTTTCTTATTAGAAACATTTCCTATTGCGACTTAATTTTGTACACATAATTTGGATTTATTACAATGTCTACAGTACAAAAGTGAGATTCTAATTTTCGTGCGTTTTTTCTTTTTCATTGCATTATCCTACCGATATAAATCCTACTTTAAAGTGCTTACGGTAATTTTGTATTGCTTGTTAAATTCTATGGCTGTGAGTCTCAGCTTACAAAGATCTCTATTCCTACCTTTTCATTATAATCTCAATGTAAATTCTAGATGTAAAAATGTTACTCTTTTGTATTATTATTTTGTGATGTTCAATAAAAATGTCATTGTTAAAAAAATAAATAAAAACCTAATTACAACTGTGTGAATATGTGAATTTAACCTGGTATTAGAATGCTGATAGGAAGGAAGAGAAATCAGAGTCTCATCATGGTGCTGCTTCTCCTTTCGCTGTCCAGTCCAGGCTAGGGCAGGTCCAGGCCAAGCCGTGCCCAAAGGAAGTGACCTGACTGATGCTGGCATAAGACTGAGGACCTTCAGTGGCAGAAAAAGAAACTGCAGGAGAAATTTCTGCATTGAAGGTTAATTTTGCAGCAAAAGCTGGTTTTGTCATTTTTATCTTTTTAATAGCTATTCATTTTTTTTTATCTTATTCTTGCAAAAGCTCCTGGCTAGTCTTCCTTTTTGCGGTGAAACAGCTATTTGGGGATGTTTTGGATAATACATCCAAAGAAATTCTAGTAGAAAAAGTACCCCTTTTGCCATTTAAGAAAAGGAGTAAATGTATTTTCGTTTTACAGCTCCTTCTCCTGTGCCAGGGGCATCAGCCTCTAGGCAGTCACGACGGCTTCTGCCATCAGGTTCAAAAGGTAATCCTCAGGGTTAACCCCAGGGACTAAAGAGGTTTTGGGGGAGGAAACCTACAAGATACTGAAGCCTCCTTATAAGAAGGCGCCCCCACTCTCTCAGTAGGGGGAATTCTTCTGCAGTTCTCAAGGATCTGGCAGGAAGAGTGTCAAGACGAACGGGGGACTTCCTCAATAGCTCCAAGGTACAAACTGGAGTTCGAAGAGTTCCCGTCTCCACGTTTTCTCAGATCAAACATTCCTAAGGATCCAGAGAAAAAGAAGTCTTTCTCTCAAGCATTGGACCATCTTTTGGCAAAAAGTGATTATGGTGGCCCCCATGTAAGAGCAGAGGTTGGGGTTCGGTTAAATCCAAATGGACATTCTGGATCCCAAAAATCTAAATTCAATTCCTGAATATAACCACTTTTTTTTCGCATGTAGTCAGTTATCTCCATCCTACAAGGAGGAGAACTTCTGGCGTCAATCGACATCAAAGATGCATACCTCCATATGCCTATTTCCTTACCAGTAATATCTACTTTTCAAGGTGGAAAATCTTTATTTTCAGTGTGTAGCTCTGCTTTCCGTTCTAGCTACTGCACCTTGAGTGATTACAAAGGTTCTGGCCCCTCTTCTAGCCAAATTAAGGGCCCAAGGTATAAAGTTATTAAAGTATGGTCACCACATTCAACTACCTGGAATATCTAGGTTGGATTCTCAACCTAGGAGAAATCTTCTTTAAAACCATGAAGGCTAAAATACTTGGGTCTGATCATAGGTACACCCAGAAAAGGATATTCTTGCCCCAGGCAAAGATCAGTGCCATAAAGGAACTGATTTAGGTGGTCGAAGCAAGATGAATTCTTCTATTCAACTTTGCATGAGGTTGTTGGGAAAGATGGTGGCTTCATTCGAGGCCATTTCTTATGCTCAGTTTCATTTGAGACTGCTGCAAAACAGTATCCTATCACCTTGGAACAAAGGGTTCAAGCTCTAGATTCCCAATGTGTCTGACTCGGCCACATCAACCTGAAAGCGCTGATCTCGTCTGATCTTGGCGGTTAAGCAGGGTCAGGCCTGGTTAATACCCGGATGGACCACCTGGAAATACCAGATGCTGTAGGCTGGGTACGCCGGAGCCAAAAATCTGCTAAGGGGAAAATCCTTCCTTCAGTTACCTGGGAAGTGGTAACAACATATGCCAACCTTTCTTTTTGGGTTGGGGAGCAGTCCTGGAAGAGGCCACTGTCCAAGAGAAGTGGCCTAGATCAGAAATGGCCTTGCCCATTATCGTTCTAGACATTCAGAGCACTTGGTTCTGAGGGCCTGAGCATTCAGTTTACGGTATTGTCCTACCAGGATTCAATCCAACAATGCAACAGCAATGGCCTATATTAATCACCAAGGGGGGCACAAGAAGTTGTGGGGCCCAGAGAAAGGTGAATCATATCCTATCTTGGGCAGAAAACAATGTACTTTGCCTATCGGCGGTCTTCATTCTAGGAATAGAAAATTGTCAGGCGGACTACTTGAGTCGCCAGCAGTTGTTCCCATGAGAATGGTTCCTTCACCCTGATATCTTCCTGTCAATATGTCAAAGATGGGGGATCCCAGACATAGATCTGTTCAGGGGCATTCTTAGGGGGTGGCTATTGGGGCTATAGCCTCGAATCTGGGGCCCATAGTCCCGAGTCTCTTGCCGCAGGGTCCCTGCCTAACCAGTGGATCGGGCTGCTGCGGCGGGCTGGCTGCATGAGAGAGGCGGAGGAGAGGAGAGAAGCGAGCAGGTGGACGTACAGAGATGACATCTCTCTCTGCCCGCTCCACATCGGCACTCTTCACAGCCGGGTCTCTTCAATTTGGCAGCGAGGTGCAGCGAGCAGCAGAGAGATGACATCATCTCTCACTGCCTGCCACACATCAGCACTCTTCCGCCCTCACAGCGTGGTGGAGTGGAGGTCACGTGCTTCCTGTCATCGGTGGAGCTCCACTTTGCAGCCAGACCCCCTTGCTTCACTGTCGGAGGTGCCGCGGGGAGCTGCGAGATGACATCATCTCTCACTGCCCGCCCCGCATTACCGCTCTCCTGCTCTCACCAAATGGACCAGTGCTGCCAGTCTGCCACCAATGCAGTGTCAATGCACATTTGGTGGCACTGGCTGGCATGGCAAGTGACAATCCACATCAGTTGGCAAATGACAACCCACATCTGGTGGCCGGTGACGTGGCAAGTGACAATCTGCAAATGGTGACAGGAGATGTGGTAATCTGCAAATGGTGACAGGAGACGTGGCAAGTGACAATCTGCAAATGGTGGCAGGTGACATGGCAAGTGACAATCTGCAAATGGTGGCAGGAGACGTGGCAAGTGACAATCTGCAAATGGTGGCAGGTGACAATCTACAAATGGTGGCAGGTGATGTGGCAAGTAGCAATCCACATCTGCTGCCAGGTGAAAATTGCCAGTTGGCAAATAACAACCCACATCTGGTGGCAGGCGACATGGCAAGTGACAATCCACATTTAGTGGCAGGTGACGATGGCAAGTAACATGCTGCATCTGGTGACAGGCGATGGGGGCAAGTGACACGCTGCATCTGGTGGCAGGAGATGTGGCAAATGACACGCCCAGGGCTCCCACTGATTATGCATTATGGTGAGTTGAACCACTTCATTATATATTAGAATGAGAATGTATATTAGAATGTAACGATAGAAATAATGCACTTCAATGACTCTGACACCATATCAACCATGGTGCCATGATGATTGAAGCGCCAACACCAGCCATCGCCCGCGAAAAATTCCTTAGCATTGCGTGCCTCCCCCCCGCCGGCATGCAAAAAGGTTGGTGACCGCTGCTATGGGATCTAGCCACAGATCTTTTGCAGACCTAGCAACACCCCTGGATCTGTTTACGTCCAGGTTCAACAAAGAGATCGACAACTTTGTGTCAAAAACAAAGGATCCGCTAGCATGCGGAACAGATGCCTTGCTATTCCCGTGGAATCGGTTCTCACTGATTTATGCATTCCCTCCTATTCTGCCTGCGTCCACGACTTCTTCGCAGGATCAAGCAGGAAGGTCCGGTATTCCATCCTGCTTTACAAACGCTAAATTTAACGGTTTGGCTATTGAGACCCACACTCTGAAGAAACGTGGGCTGTCAGGTTTGGTGGTTTCTGTCTTGGTTAATGCGAGGGAGCCGGCCTCCATAATTTTATATATTATGGAGTCTGGGAAGCATATGTCTCCTGGTGTGAAACCAGGGGTTGCACCCCAGGAAATAGGTCAGAGGTAGAATCCTTGACTTTCTGCAGATGGGGTGAGAAATAAAGCTGGCCTTGAGTGCTTTCTAAGGACAGGTCTCAGCCTTAACGACCACTTGCTTCGCATTCTTTGGTTTGTAACTTTATTCAAGGGGAACACGGCTTAATCCCTGTTTAGGTCACCCCTGAACCCTTGGGACTTGAATTTAGTTTTGTCGGCATTACAAAACAGCCTTTTTTTGGGCCGATGCGACATATTCCCTTGGTCCTTTTTGACAAGGAAACTATTTTTTTTGGTAACCATATCTGCTGCAAGAAGGGTATCAGAATTGGCTGCTTTTTCTTGTAAAGAGCCATATTATTTTTCATATTTTATTTTATTTGAAAGGAAGAAAGGCATACATTTTACCAACATCACATACCGGTACAACATATTATCCATATCTATATATTAATCTAATATACAAATAAATTCATTTTCTTCAGGAGCATAAAGTCATGCACTCTAGGTACAACAAAATCAACTATCTCATTTTAGTCCCCTGGGTCCATCAAAACGGAGGTCACCTCCCACCCAGAGCCAAGATATCTCTCAGGCTCCGCCCTGGGGGGCTCTCCCTATAAATTCGTAAAGCTCTCTCTTACCTCCTATATTTATAAACAAAACAAATAAAACATAACAAAACAAATCAAAACCCAACAAACAAAATAAAAGAGAAAAAAAAAAGGGGGGAGGGGAAAGGCAGAACCCCCCCCCTCTCCCACCCCCCCCCTCCTCCAAGAGCCATATTATTATTGTTCACAAGGATAAGGTAGTATTGCGTCCTCATCCTAACTTTTTACCAAAGGTAGTATCAGGTTTTTATCTAAACCAGGATCTTCATTTTTTCCAGAACTCTGTTCTATGGAAGAAAAATCACTACATTCTCTTGATGTGGTGAGAGCAGTCTACTTAAAGACGACTGTTCCGATTCGGAAAACAGATGTTTTGTTCATATTGCCTGAAGGTCCTAAAAGAGGACAGGCAGCATGGAACTATTCTAAATGGATTAGACAAGTTCCAGCTTATTATTTAACCACTGCTATAGCCGAAAGACGGTTACAGCGCAGCGTTCAATTGCCAGGAGGGCGTCCCTGGACAACCTCCTATTTACATTCTCCCTGTGCGCGGGCGCATGGCGGGGGAAATCTGTGTTGGCTGTGTCCCTTGGACACGGCCAATCACAGATCGTGCTAAATGGCCAATCACAGCGGCCATTTAGCACTAGATCGGAGTGTCCAATGAGAGATGATCTCATATCGCCGGCTCTCCCTCCTCACACAGACGGCGTGTGAGGAGGGAGAGCTTCCGTGCTGCAGCGGGAGTGAAAAAAAAATCAGGTACACTAACACAACACAGTGCCATCTGTCCCCAGTGCCACCTGCCTCCAGTGTCACGTGTCACCAGTGCCACGTTTCAGTGCCACCTGTCAGTGTCACGTGCCATCTGTTAGTGTCACGCGTCATCAGTGCCATCTGTCATCAGTGCCACGTATTAGTGCCATCTGTCATCAGTGTCACGCATTAGTGCCATTTGTCATTAGTGCCATCTGTCGGTTCCACATATTAGTGTCATCAGTGCCACATATCAGTGCCATCTGTCATCAGTGCCACATCAGTGTCAGGTGTCATTGTCCTGGTGCTCCAGGGCCTTCAAAAGTGTAATAGGTAATCAACAAGTTAGATGTGTAATTTATGCTCCTACACCATCCTACTGATGGCGCTCCCTGCATAGTGGGCTTCTGTATGTGGCTAGGCTGTGAAAAAGTGCCACACATGTGGTATCGTAATACTCAGGAGGAGTAGCAGAATGTATTTTGAAGTGTCATTTGTGGTGTACACATGCCATGTGAGAAAAAATAACCTATTACAATGCCAATTTTGTGGGGAGAAAAAAAAAACTAATTTTGCAAAGGATTGTGGGAAAAATGACATCAAAAACCTCACCATGCATCTCACTAAGTACCTTGGAACGTCTACTTTCAAAAAAGGGGTAATTTGGGGGGTATTTGTACTTTCCTGGCTTGTTAGGGTAGCAAGAAATGAGATAGGCCACCAGTACATCAGGTGTGATCAATTTTTTATGATTTGCACCATAGCTTGTAGACTTTCTAACTTTCACAAAGACCAAATAATATCCACTAATTTGGGTTATTTTTACCAAAGATATGTAGCAGTATAAATTGTGGTCAAAATTCATGAAGAAAAATTAATAATTTGCAAAATTTTGTCACAGAAACTAAGAAAAATTAGTGTTTTTTTTCAAAATTTTCAGTCTTTTTTCATTTATAGCGCAAAAAATAAAAAACCCAGAGGTGATCAAATACCACCAAAAGAAAGCTCTATTTATGTGAAAAAAGGACAAGAAATTCATTTGGGTACCGTATTACATGACTGAGTAATTGTCATTCAAAGTGTGAGAGCGCTATAAGCTGAAAATTGATCTGGGCAAGAGGGGGGTTTAAGTGCCCAGTTGTCAAGTGGTTAAAGAGGTAGTTTCTACCCTCTCAAATCAAAACGCACTCCTCTACGGCTGTTAGTGCTTCGTGGGCAGTGCATCACCTAGCCACCTGGCTCAAATCTGCAAGGCCGCAACTTGGTCTTCAATCCATATATTTACCAGATTCTATCAGGTGGATGTAAAAAGACATGAGGATGTCGCCTTTGGGCGCAGTGTACTGCAGGCAGCAGTATAAGTCCTCTGATCTCATGGTGCCCTACTTTTGTTGTGTCTCCCTCCCTTCAGTTGGCATTGCTCTGGGACATCCCACATAGTAATTACTATGGCTCTGTGTCCCTTGATGTACGATTAAAGAAAATAGGATTTTTATAACAGCTTACCTGTAAAATCCTTTTCTTTTGAAGTACATCACGGGACACAGAGGTCCCGCCCCTCTTTCTAGTATACACGGGTATTGCTTTGCTACAAAACTGAGGTGCTCCCGGTATGGGAGGGGTTATATAGGGAGGCAACTTCCTGTTTAGGGTGTGCCAGTGTCCAGCATATGAAGGTGGACTATAACCCACATAGTAATTACTGTGTCCCGTGATGTATTTAAAAAGAAAAGGATTTTATAGGTACGGTAAGCTGTTATAAAAATCCTATTATTCACAGAATTCCAATAGATCATGTTTAGAGAAATAGACAGTTGGAGAATCCCAGCAAGGAATCATAACAAAATGTATAACCATACCATAAGTAAGTGTAGTGCCAGTTATTCCAAAAGGCAAGCCATAGCAGAGGACATAAGGAGGAAGAGAGAGAGATGAAGGGTAGCAGTGGAAGGGCACAGGAGAAAAAGAAAGGGGGAGTGAGAGTTGTAGAGAAATAAGTATGTTAAGGCTAGGGTTTACGCCAAAGGGCATCCAAGATGCTACATAAGAGATGTTTGAAGTAGGGCTCCCCAAAATAAAGCCCTTTAATAAGTAAGAAATAAAAACTGAGGAATATCTGAAATGAGACCAAACCATCCAAGTAATTTTAAAGGCATCCGATTTGCCATTTTCCCAAGAGATCATCCACTCCATATCACAGATGGCATCCATTTCACAAGCTCATTCCACTAGTGGGGAATATTCAGTTTGCGCCGATGTCTGGCGATAATAGTACAGGCAGAGGTGCGGAAATATTGTAGCAACCCCTTCCTAATTTGTTTGTAAGACTGCAGTATTAGAGAAATGACAGTGAGTTGAGCGTGTTTGGGATCCTTTGCCCCTTGAGTAAATGATATAGCCCCAATATCTTGTCCCAGAAAGTGAGAATCAGGGGGCACGTATCCCACCTATAAGTCATGGTTCCCGGGGCGGAAAGACATCTCCAACAGGCATCTGGAATAAATAGATTTATACCACTGTGAGAATTTTATAATTGCGTTTCTGTGCTCTAGACGAAATAGAGGTCTTATGAGTCAATATCTTTTCCCAATGCATGTCATCGTAAAATACTGCAAGTTCATCTTCCCATTCAAGGAGAAAACACAGAGTTTGAAAGTACAATTCCCTTAACAAAAGTTGATAAAGCAAAGAAAGAATGTTCTGCTTTGGCAGATTGAAATAATACAATTTCAAGGTCTGTATTAGGTCTAGTGATGGAGTCTAAGGAGGGTAGAGATCTCAAGAAATTATGTAGTTGAGAATATTCCATCCAAGCTTTAGAAGGTACATGGCAGGAAATTAAAATGTGTGCTAAGGATGTCAATTTCCCTAATGTGTGGGTCTGATAGGGTGTTTCTCCTCTTTCGTCCAGGATAGAAAATGTATTTGTAAGGTGGGGACAAATGCAGAGTTAACGTAGAGAGATGCTAAGGGAATAGACTTCGACAAGACTAAAGCCTAGTACATGTGGGCCAAATGGCGAGCGGCGCCATTTGGCCCCTGTTTACTTCAGTCGGGCCGGCTTCTGTAGAAGGGGAATGACAGAAAAAGGTCTGCTGATTAGCGCGCTGAACCAATGGTTGAGAGTGTTGACTGAAGTGTTCTGATGGGGGCCACATCCCTGTCTGAACAATAGCACAGCAGAGGAGATCGTTGTACTAACATTGGATTGTTAGTACAGCAGCTCCAACCTGAGCTGCCAGTGTGTATGAGGCTTAAGCCCTTGAACATGTAGCAGTCTCAGATCTGCAGCATATTAATGGTTAATACAGAAGGAAATTTTTAAGGGGTCTAGACAAAGGCGATGATCACAGTAAGGAAATTAAATCAAAGATAATAAGATCCTCCTCCAAGGTAGTCCATTGTTTGGTGGCCTTACAATGATACCAGTCTATATTCTGATCAGAGAAGATGCATGAAGATAAAGCAATACATTTGGCAGGGAGATGCCAGCCTTAAGCCTGCTACACACTACTAGTTTATTTTTCCTTTAACCCAGCGGCTCAGGTCGGAGCTGCTGTACTAGCAATCTGATGTTAGTACAGCAATCTCCCCTGCTGTTCTAATGTGTTCTGATAGGGGGACAGCCCCCTGCCAGAACACTCCGGTCAGTGTTTTCAGCCACCGGCTGACCCTCGATCATGACCCTTCGACAGAAGCCAAATGAACAGCCGGCTTCTGTCAGACCGGCCGATGTACACACAGGCCAAATTTCGTCCAGTTTCTATCGAACCAGCCAATGCCACCTGACGTTCAGCCCGTGTACTTTAGGCTTGGGCAAGGATAGGATCATACTCCCTTATTCTGTTTGTTTTTTTTTTGTTTTTTTGCTGTGCCATAAAACAAAAATCATGTATAGGCTTACTGAGTTGACAAGTGCAGCCAGAGGGGGAAGAAATTGGTATCATCTGGAAATAACAATAATAGCTTGGGTAGGGTATCCATTTTAACAATGTTATGCCCAAACCATAAAGGTAGGCTTATCATAAGAGCATAAACATGGCTGGATCATACTCACCAGGGGCTTGTAGTTCAAATCTGCTAAACTAGAGAGGTTAGTAGATATTGGCCTCCAAGATATTTGATGGATATTGGTTGCTACTTGAAAGAAAATGTATTCTGAACTTGGGAGAAGTCCCATGGGGGTAAATATATATTCTGAGCCTCAGTTTTCTCATAATTTACTTTAAAATTTCTAACCCGTCCAAACTTCTCAAATTTGCATATAATTGATGTAAGGAGGTATGTGGGCTAGTGACGTATAAAATAAGATCATTTGCATATAACAACTGTTTGTATTGGTGCTCTGAGAAGTTATATGACCATATAGATTTTGGTCAGAAGTGTTACGTCACCGAGTGACCCCGCCCCCCTCTGACGCTACGGGGAAGGCATAGGGATGTCCCTGTGTGTCAGAGGGGGTGGGGTCACCCGGGATGTCACCGTGTGTCCCCGCCCTCAGTTATAAAAGAACTGTCACCTGAGAGGACGGTCATTACGGCGGGTGCCTCCCATGGAGGTGGATCGGTGGCGGCGTGCAGGGTTTTTTTTTTTTTTCTTTTTCGGTCCATCGGCGGAGCAAGAGAAAAAAAAGACTTCGTGGTTCATTTTTATTTTTTCATTTTTTTTTCACACTTTTTCTGAAATAAGGGTACATTTGTACCCCGTTACCATTTCACACAGGGGGGGAGGCTGGTATCTGGGGGTGCCCTTGTTAAAGGGGGCTTCCAGATTCCTATAAGCCCCCTGCCCACAGACCCCCACAACCACCGGGCAAGGGTTGTGGGGATGAGGCCCTTGTCCCCATCAACATGGGGACAAGGTGCTTTGGGGGGGCTACCCAAAAGCACCCTCCCCATGTTGAGGTTATGTGGCCTGGTACGGTTCAGGAGGGGGGGCGCTCTCTCGTCCCACCTCTTTTCCTGTGGCCTGCCAGGTTGCATGCTCGGATAAGGGTCCGGTATGGATTTTTGGGGGGACCCCACGCCATTTTTTTTATTTTGGTGTGGGGTTCCCCTTAATATCCATACCAGACCTGAAGGGCCTGGTATGGAATTTGGGGGGACCCCCACGCATTTTTTTAAAAATTTCGGTTCGGGGTTCCCCTTAATATTCATACCAGACCCAAAGGGCCTGGTAATGGACTGTGGGGGAATCCCATGCCATTTTCTTCAATGACTTTTATGTGTATTGCCGGGACCGACAATTCATTATAGCCACAAGTACTTTTAAATTACTTTTTTTCCTTTAGAAATGTCATTTTGTGCAGGGACTGTTGTAAACACGGGAAACATGCGCCACTTTACAGGCATACTATAGACACCCCCAGGTACGAAATTTAAGGGAATATTTCACTTTTATTGTTTCACTTTAAGCATTATTAAAATCACTGCTCCCAAAAAAAGTACGCTTTTAAAACTTTTTTTTGCATTGATACATGTCCCCTGGGGCAGGACCCAGGTCCCCAAACCTTTAAAATTAGCACTTTTGATTATTCATGTTTGTGTCCCATAGACTTTAACGGTGTTCGCGCGTACGAACAAATTTATTACCTGTTCACATATTCTGCTGCGAACCGAACTGGGGGGGGGGGGGGGGGTGGTGTTCGGCTCATCCGTACTTCACTGTGCAATGCACTGATTCAGTTGGAAGGCTTTTAGATCCTTTAGTCCAGGGTTCTCCAAACTCTCTGAACAAAGGGCCAGTTTACTGTCCTTCACAATGCTATTTTGTATCTCTCAATGGGTACTTTCACACTACCCGCCGTTAGCGGTAAATGCCGTTGGTTTTAGTGGCGCTTTTTGGCCGCTAGCAGGGCACTTTTAACCCCCGCTAGCGACCAAAGAAAAGGTTAAAAGAGCTTCGGCAGCGCTGCCCATTCATTTCAATGGGCAGGGCATTTTGGGAGCGGTGTATATACAGCTCCCGCACCAAAGATGCTGCTTGCAGGACTTTTTTTCTCGTCCTACTAGCGCACCACCCCAGTGTGAAAACACTTGGGCTTTCACACTGGGGCGGCATGAGAGGCGCTTTTTAGGTGCTATTTTTAGCCCTTAAGTGCCTGAAAGGCTACTTTCACACTGAGGCGCTTATCTTGCATCTGAAAAATTGTTTATAAATTAACCACTTCAATACAGGGCACTTAGACACCTTCCTGCCCAGACCAATTTTCAGCTTTCAGCGCTGTCGCAGTTTAAATGACAATTGCGCGGTCATGCTACACTGTACCCAAACTAAATTTTTATCATTTTGTTCCCACAAATAGAGCTTTCTTTTGGTGGTATTTGATCACCTCTGTGGTTTTTTATTTTTTGCTAAACAAATAAAAAAAGACCGAAATTTTTGAAAAAAATAAAAGTTTTGCTTTTGTTTCTGTTAAAAAAAATTGTAAATAAGTAAGTTTTCTCTTTTACTGATGGGCACTGATAAGCACTGACAGGCACTGATACGGCGGCACCGATGAGGTGGCACCAATGAGCGGGCACTGACGATGGGCACTGAAATGCGGCACTGATGGGCACTGGTAGGCGGCACTGATGGGTGGCACTCATATGCAGCACTGATGGGCATTGATAGGCGGCACTGATGGGCACTGATGGGTGGCACTGGTTGGCACTGATGGGCGACACTGGGCAATGAAAGGTGGCACTGCTGGGCACTGCTAGGCACTGATAGGGTGGCACTGATAGGCGGCACTGATAGGCGGCACTGCTGGACACTGATGGGCACTAATAGGCGGCACTGCTGGGCACTGATACGTGGCACTGATGGGCACTGATAAGCGGCACTGATAAGCGGCACTAAAATGAGGCACTGATGGGCATCCCTGGTGGCACTGGCAGTGGGCACTGACTGGCAGCTGCCTGGGCACAGATTGGCAGCTGCCTGGGCACACAGTGACATTTCCCTGGTGGTCTAGGGGCATACCTGGTGGTCCAGTGTGGATCGCTTCCCTGGTGGTCCTGGGCGGCATCCCTGGTGGCCCTGGGTAGGATCCGAGGGGGGGCTGTGCTGATAAACCATCAGCACAGACCCCCCCTGTCAGGAGAGCAGCCGATCGGCTCTCCTCTACTCGCGTCTGTCAGACGCGAGTGAGGAAAAGCCGATCACCGGCTCTTCCTATTTACATCGTGATCAGCCGTGATTGGACACAGCTGATCATGTGGTAAAGAGTCTCCGTCGGAGACTCTTTACCTAGATCGGTGCTGCAGGGTGTCAGACTGACACCCCGCAACAATGATCGCCGCGTTGCGCGCCCTCGGGGGCGCGCAGCGGCTAGATATTCCTGATCATGTCATATGACGTCCGATCAGGAATATCAAACCACTTTGCCGCCGTCATTCTGTAATAGGGCGGGCGGCAAGTGGTTAAACTACGTCTAAACTATGTGGCATGTTCACCAATGCCAAGAGCCTGCCGGACAAGATGGGAGAACTAGAGATACTGTTGTACAAGGAGAATTTAGGTTTTGTGGGAATTTCGGAGACTTGGTTCAACAGCTCTCATGATTGGCTGGGAACCATTCAAGGGTATTGCCTTTATCGCAGGGATAGAGAGGGTAAAAAAGGAGGGGTATGCCTGTATATCAAGAATAATGTACAAGTGAATGTGAGAGAAAACCTCACTAAGGGAGCTAGGGAGGAGGTGGAATCCTTATGGGTAGAGCTCCAAAGGGATGAAACTAAGAGGAAAATACTGGGAGTATGCTATAGGCCCCCTAACCTGAGGGAGGAGGGGGAGACTGACCTCCTATCACAATTTGGATTAACAGCAAGGATGGGATGTGTCATCTTAATGGGGCATTTTAATTATCCAGACATAGACTGGGTGGAAGGAACTGTGCATTCATCTGAGGCTCGCCAGTACCTAAATGTCTTGCAGGACAATTTCATGGGTCAGATGGTAGACACACCAACTAGAACCTAAGTGTTACTAGACCTACTGATTTCCAACAATACAAACCTGATCACGGATGTGGAAATAAGGGGCAATTTAGGAAACAGCGATGACAGGTCAATTAACTTCAGTATAAATCACACAAATGGGAAACAAAAGTCCTAGATGGCTTAACTCCAATGTAAAAATGCATATAAAAGCAAAGTTGAAGGCCTTGAAAAAATACAAGGATGAGGGATCATCATCAGCATTCAGACTTTACAAAGAATGTAACAAGATATGTAAGGGTGCAATTAGGGCGGCTAAGATGGAACACAAAAGACACATAGAGGAAGAGAGCAAAAAAAAATCCCAAGAAATTCTTTAAGTATACAAACAGTAAAAAAAGGTAGGACAGACCATATTGGCCCCATAAAGAATGAGGAAGGAAATCTGGTTACAAAGGATGGGGAGATGGCGAAGGTATTGAATTTATTCTTCTCCTCAGTCTTCACGAGGGAATCAGGGGCTTCAGTAACCAAAACTGCAGTGTTTATCCTCATGACACATCTCAGGAAGCACCCTCATGGCTAACAGAGGACAGAATTAGAAATAGACTTGGAAAACTTAACGTTAATAAGGCACCGGGACCAGATGGCTTGAACCCGAGGGTCCTTGGGGAACTCAGTCAAGTAATTGCCAGACCATTGTTCCTAATTTTTATTCGGTCTACTGACTGGAATGTAGGGATGAGCTTTGTGTTCGAATCGAACGCATGTTCGACTCGAACATTGCCTGTTTGGTCGTTCGCCGAATTCTGAATGATATGGGCCGTTCGCGCCAAATTCAAGTGGCGCGTCATGGCCCATAATTCACTGCGGCATCGCAGTGCATTGCTGGCTGATGATTGGCGAAGCATGCACTATGACCCGCATGCTTGGCCAATCACAGCGCTGTCTGTACAGAGAGCCGTAATTGGCCAAAGCGAGGAGTACCTCGAACTGTTTGACCACAGTGTTGGGTACATGCTCCAGGAGGATGCCCAGCGTTTTGAAGGCTCCGATGATGGTACCTAGCTAGAGGAAGGCAGTAACGTGAGCCCAGAGAGAGGGGGTGCCCAAGAAGGACAGCAATCTGGCAGTCATGTTCCCCCAGCTGCAGCATACTGCCAGCTTTGCTCCAGTGATGAGGAGGGAGGGGATGATGAGGTCACTCCACGTGGGTGCCTGATAGGAGAAAGGAGGTGGCACATCACCAATGAGGTAGGATGCCCTCCGGGGGCTAGCTTAAGGGCAGCACACCGACTGCATCACACCGCAGAGCTCCGCATGTGCAGGGAGCTGCTGTCTCTGCGCGTTATTCCAAAAGTTCTTTGGTGTGGGCCTTTTTTGAGACGAGTGCATCAGATCCCACCGCTGCTATTTGCAACATATGTCCCAAGCGTATCTCTCGTGGCCAAAACATCTCCCGCTTGGGCACCATATGCTTGACCAGACATATGTTGACCTGCCATGCAGTTCTTTGGCAAGCGTACCTAAAAGACCCACACCAAAGAACAAAGAGGACCTCTCCTTCCTCCTAATCAGCTGGGATCTCCAACCCCACTATACCTTCAGTCCTCTCTGAGACCTGCACTGAGAGGAGTGTGTCACAGCCAAGTACGGGCAATCTGCTATCAGTACACCGACGTCAGATTGTACCAGGCAAATTTCCCTGCCCCAGCTGCTGCACCGCCGAAAGAAGTTTGCTCCCAGCCATCCACATGGCCAGCGGTTGAATGCTAGCTTGGCTAAATTGCTAGCACTTCAACTGCTGCCTTTTCAGTTGGTAGACTCTGCCCCCTTTCGTGAGTTTGTGGAATGTGCGGTTCCTCAGTAGCAGGTTCCCAAACGCCACTTTTTCTCACGGAAGGTGATTCCGGCTCTCTACCGGCATGTGGAAGGCAATGTCATGGCCTCGCTGGACAGGGCGGTCAGCGGTAAGATGCATATTACCGCTGACTCATGGTCCAGCAGGCATGGACAGGGACTTTACCAATCTTTCACCGCGCACTGGGTGACTCTTCTGGCAGCTGGGAAGGATGCAGGACAGGGTGCAGTAGTGTTGGAGGTTGTTCTGCCACCACGCCTCCAAAATACTACTAGTGGTGATTCTGCCACACCTCTCTCCTCCACCCCCTCCTCTTCTTCTTCCTCCATGGCCTCTTCCTGTGCTGATTTGACTTCGGAACCAGCGGTGCTCCGTAGGCGTTCAAGGGGCTACGCAAGCACACAGGCCAAAAGATGCCATGCGGTGCTTGAGCTGGTGTGCTTGGGGGACAGGAGCCACACTGGGGCAGAGATTCTGTCAGCTCTGCAGGGGAAGGTTCAGAGGTGGTTGATGCCATGCCAGCTTAAGGCAGGTATGGTGGTTTGCAACAATGGCACCAACCTCCTCTCTGCCCTCCGACAGGGACAACTGACCCATGTGCCCTGTTTGGCTCACGTCCTTAACTTGGTGGTGCAGCGGTTCTTGGGCAGGTACCCGGGCTTACAGGATGTCCTGAGGCAGGCCAGGAAAGTCTGTGTGCATTTCCGCAGGTCATATAATGCCAGTGCTCGGCTGGCTGACCTCCAAAAGGAATTCTAACCTGCCCAAGAACCGCCTAATCTGTGACATGCCCACCAGGTGGAACTCAACGTTGGCCATGCTGCAGCGGCTGCACACGCAGCAGAGGGCCATTAATGAGTACCTGTGCGACTATGGCACCAGGACAGGGTCAGGGGAGCTTGTTTTTTTTCCCCACGCCAGTGGGCCATGATCAGGGATGCATGCAATGTCCTGTCACCATTTGAGGAAGCCACGAGGATGGTGAGCAGTGACAGTGCATGCATCAGTGACACTGTCCCCCTTGTCCACCTATTGGAGCACACGCTGCGTGGAATAATGGACAGGGCACTTGAGGCAGAACAGAGGCAGGAAGAGGAGGACTTCCTTAGCTCTCAAGGCCCCCTTTATCCAGACAGTGTTCCTGCCTGCCCGCCGTTTACACAGGAAGAGGAGGAGGAGGAAGAGGAGGATTGTGTCAGCATGGAGGTGGAGCCTGGCACTCAGCATCAGCAGCAGTCTTTAAGGGATCATTTACAGTCCCAAGAAACCCATGGGCTTGTACGTGGCTGGGAGGAGGAGGCTGCGGATCATGTCGTCCTTAGTGACCCAGAGGACTCCGGACCGAATGGCTCAGCAAACCTACGCTGCATGGCCTCCCTGATCCTGCAAAGCCTGCGGAAGGATCCTCGTATTCGTGGTATCAAGGAGAGGGATCAATACTGGCTGGCAACCCTCCTTGATCCACGTTACAAGGGTAAGGTTGCGGACCTTATCTTGCCGTCGCAGAGGGAGCAGAGAATGAAAAATCTTTGGGAGGCCTTGCAGAAAGGTCTGTGCAACGCGTTCCCAGAGGCTGGGAGGTTACAAACTCATTAATTCTATTTCTCTTGGGATTACTAAAGAACACATTGTTTAGATGGAAGATTTTCATAGATTTTTTATAGTTATTTATATTACAACTGAAATAAATTGCACGATATTAATTGGTGTCACAAATGAGTTGGAATGTAAGGAGTTTTGTCATCGTTGCCGCTATAAAATAGGCTGCTTACCACTAGAGGGCCCTTTATGGGGATTTTTTCACCTAATTGATCTAGATTCAAATCTACCTAGCAACAAACGTGCTAATTTACACTGCCGGATTGTGATTGGAGCATCCGGGAGGTGATTGGACGCAGCGATGACTACACCTTAAATATAAGAAGTTGGGAGTGCCAAGTCACCTCCGCGTATCGTGGTTCCGGGAACCAGACCGGTGGAACGCAAGCGGTAGTTTTCCAACAGCGCTGCGTCCCTGGACTGTGTGGAGAGTTAGTGAGCCTGTGAGCTCCCTCTCCTTTTATTTAACGTTTATTTCTGAACTTTTTATTTGGTTTAAGTGGATTCAGTCGTATTGTTGGACTGCATTACACAATAAAATTATAGTTACCAACAAAGTTACGCTATGAAGCTATTCTTATTTTTTATCTAACGTATGCAAGTGGAAGCCTGGTTGGGATATGTGCTGCAGCAAGGGGCAGTGAGTCCCCCTCCCCTCCTCAATGAGTGGTTCACCTGGATTGAACTAAGTGGAAGGTTACTGGCACCGGTGGGATCGGAGCGATTAGAGGCAGAGGACTAACATCACACGCTCATACCCCTGCAGGGGCAGGGAGCTCCGGTGAGTGCAATCAGATTGGGGGGTAATTGCCAAAAGTATTGCATGGATCTCCATTGATAAAGAAGAATCTTCTGGGAAATGCACTATACGATCTATTGCACTGTATATTGTATCACTATATGAACTATTTGGGACTACATATATATTTTTTGATACATATTTTTTATACACATTTTTATATATATATTTTTGATATATCTTTGATACACATTTTTTGATACACTTGGTTTATGGACTGGTTTTAATTTTTAACGTTTTTTTCACATAATTGTAGTGTGTGTGTTGCACTGGGGTCTGACAAACAAACCTTTTGCAGCTTTAACACTTGTCACTTTGCAGTTTTATTAACACATGCTTTACAATTTAGATACAATAAGGATTGAGGTTGCTCAATATATATATTAATGTATTAGGAATATAATTACCTGCAATTGCAATAAGGATTTATCACTTCATAATATGTATTAGTTTTTGGTTCATTCACATCTTTTATTATAATTTATTTTTTTCATCATAATTAATTTTTATATTTTATAATTTATGCAGGATTGTATCATGCACCAAAGCACCTGTCACTTTAAAAACACTCACTTTTACACTCTCTGTTTACACAGCGCCATCCCCAGAAAAATCCACTGCCTTGAATTTGGCAAAGTGTCAGGGCTGGGCTCAGCCCTTCCTTCTCTGAGCTGGCCACTCAGCTGTCGGTTGATTGCCAGCTCCTTTCTCTCCACAGTGACTCAGCTGTTGATGATCTGCTCGTCAGTGCTGCCTACTTAAAGCCGTCCAGCTCACTTCATCTCTGCCTTGGCCTTTGGTCACATCTCTGAGACTTTCTCCTGCATTCCTGTTAAAGACTTGCTCAGCTGATGTCCCTTCTGGCTCCTGATCCTGCTTGCTGTACTACTATGTTGATCTCTGGCTCTCTGACATTGGCATTGGCTAAATACCCAATCTGGTTACTGAACTCTGGCTATGTATTGACTACCTTTTTTATTATTAAACAAGTGTGATTAACTGTACTTCTGTCTCAGTCTGATTCATGGTTTCTGACAGTAGGCGAAGGCCATGAATTCAGAAGATGCAGTCAATCCACTTGCTGGCAATAATTTTTCCAGATTGGATGACCGGGATCACCGCATGGATCAGTTTGCCTTGGCATTACAAACGCTCCTGAGTCGCACGGCTCACCTGGAATCTTCCACTATGGCCGCTCCTGTGTTGCAGGCTGTCCCTGCTGCTGCTCCAGTCTCTGTGCAGTCTCTGTGCAGGCACCCGCCTCGAGTATTACCTCTATAAGAGGCATGTCTGGTTCCGCTCTGCTTCCCCAGCGATTTGGGGCGATCCAGTTCAATGCAGAGGGTTTCTCAACCAGGTTGAGATATACTTTGAGATGCTGCCCTAGGCATTTCCCACGGACAGAAGCAAAGTAGGTTTCATGATATCTTTGCTTTTTGAGAGAGCCTTAGCCTGGGCAAACCCTCTATGGGAGATGCAAAAACCTGTGGTCCTGAGTTACCCAGAATTTGTGGCTTCCTTCAAAAGGGTATTTGACGTTCCCGCACACTCCGCTTCTGCTGCCAAGAGCCTCATGTCCATCAGAGTACGAGAACTGTTGCCGATTATGCTATTGAATTCCGTACTCTGGCAGCAGAGGTTGCTTGGAACAATGAGGCCCTCGTGGCTGCCTTCTCTCATGGTCTCTCGGATAACATCAAGGATGAGATAGCAGCCTGAGATATACCCACTGAGCTGGAGAGGTTGATCACATTTGCCATCCTCATTGACTCCAGACTCAGAGAAAGCCTCCTGTACATTTGTCTCTGAGCTTTTCAGTCCCACCCTTGCCTACCTCACCTCCCATGCCTCCTGGTACCGAGTTGGTCTGTGAAGATGAACCCATGCTCTTGGGCTTCACGCGTCTCTCTGCGGATGAGAAAGCCCTTAGGAGGAGGGAGAGATTGTGCCTTTATTGTGGCCAGGCTGGTCACTTTTTGAAGTCTTGTCCTACCCGTCCAGGGAACGCCCAAACCTTGAGGTCCTGTCACGGACAGACCTTAGGTGGCGTTGTTTTGTCTCCAGTTTCCCAGAAAGATAAGCCTCTGTTTTCGGTTACCCTGTCTTGGGCTGAGTCTTCCGTCAAGATACAGGCTCTAATTCGACTCTGGGGCTGCAGGCCTGTTCATTGATGCTGCCTTTGTATCGAAGCACTCTATTCCGCTGCAGCTGTGTGACACTCCACTTGCCATTGAGGCTCTTGACAGGAGACCTCTACAGTCTGCCCATGTGACTCATGAGACTGTTCCGTTGTCCATGGCCGTAGGGGCCCTTCACCATGAGATAATCCAATTCCAAGTTATTTCCTCACCTAAGTTTCCGCTGGTTATTGGTTATCTTTGGTTACAGAGACACAACCCTTCTTTTGATTGGCTCTGTGCTGAGGTTCTGTCCTGGTCCCCACAGTGCAGTGAGAGATGCTTCCAGAAGGTAGCCAAGGTCCTGTGCACCTCTTCACTCTCCTTCCTGCCGGAGGAGTACCACGATTTTAGCGATGTCTTTGACAAAGGTCAAGCAGGTACTTTGCCTCCACACCGGTCGTATGATTGCGCTATTGACCTTCAACCTGGTGCCATACCCCCTTGTGGCCCGGGTTTACCCTTTGTTGGTCTTGGAGGATAAGGCCATGGAGGAGTATGTTGCTGATGCACTTTCTCATGGTTTCATCCGCAAATCATCGTCTCCTGCTGGTGCTGGTTTCTTTTTTGTGAAGAAGAAGAGTGGCGAACTGAGACCTTGTATCGATTATAGGGGTCTCAATCGATTTTACGATTAAGAATGCCTATCCCATTGCGTTGATTATGGAGTTATTTGACCGCCTTAAGGGAGCAACGGTTTTCACGAAGCTTGATTTGAGAGGGGCATACAATCTCGTCAGGATTAAGGAGGGCGACGAGTGGAAAACTGCGTTTAATACCAGATCAGGTCATTATGAGTATCTCGTAATGTCTTTTGGCCTTTGTAACGCTCTGGGAGTTTTACAGGAGTTCATTAACGATGTCCTCAGAGATTTGTTGCAGTTATGTGTGATGGTTTATCTCGACGATATGCTCATATTTTTCAAGTCCCTGGAGAGCCACCACACAGATGTCTGTCGTGTGCTTCAGAGACTACTAGAGAACAATCCCTATTGTAAATTGGAAAAGTGCGAATTCCATTGTAAACAGGTGAAATTCCTGGGCTATGTCATTTCCACTGCTTGTTTTTTGATGGACTCAGAGAAACTTTCAGTGGTCCTACAGTGGCCCCGACCCATGGGTTTATGTCCTCTGCAGCGTTTTCTTGGCTTTGTCAACTATTATCAGAAGTTTATTCGTAACTTCTCGTCTCTGGTCAAGCCCCTGACTGATATGACCAGGAAAGGTGGCAATCCACAGACTTGGTCTCCAGAGTCCATTAAGGCCTTTGAGAGTCTCAAGGTTGCCTTTGTTTCTGCTCCTGTGTTGGCACACCCTGATCCTACATTGCCTTTTATCCTAGAAGTCAAAGCTTCCGAGACTGGAGTTGGCACCCATGTGGCTACTTTTCAAAGAAATTGTCACCGGCAGAGTGCAATTACAAGATTGGTGACAGAGAGCTGTTGGCAATCATTTTAGCCCTGAAAGAATGGAGACATCTCCTTGAAGGTACCACTGTGTCGGTGCTCAGTCTTACTGACCATAAGAATCTCACATTCTTGTCTGAGGCTAAGTGCCTCTCTCCCAGAAGGGAGCGATGGGCTCTTTTCTTGTCGAGTTTTAATCACATTGTCTCATTCTTACCCGGTACTAAGAATGTAAGGGCTGACGCCTTGTCACGACAAGTTTCCTCCACCTCCAAGATGGAGTCGGTTCCGGTTCCTGTGATTCCTCCTGATCATATTCTGGCTACGGTTCGCACCAGTCTTACTTCTCCTTTGGGTGACAAAATTCTTGCTGCTCAGGTCGATGCTCCTCCTGAGAAACCTTGTGACTGCTGCTTTGTTCCCAAGAGTCTCCGTATCTCCGTGCTCCAGACTTGCCATTCTCCCAAGGCTGCTGGCCATCCTGGGAAGAATCAACTCTTTTGGGCCATTTCCCAACAATTCTGGTAGCCTAGTCTACGTGCTGATGTAACCACCTTCATAGCTGCCTGTTCCGTGTGTGCTCAGAGTAAGACTCCACGGCACCTTCCAGTGGGCCTCCTACAACCCATACACAATGGAGAAAGGTCCTGGACCCACCTGTCTATGGATTTCATTGTGGAGTTACCCAACTCCCAGGGCAACACAGATATCCTTATGTTGGTTGACCGATTCTCGAAAATGTTGCATTGTATTCCACTCAACAAGTTGCCTACTTCTAAGGAACTGGCTTCTGTTTTTGCTCGGGAGATTTTCAGCTTACATGGGCTACCCAAGGTGATTGTCTCAGACAGGGGTAGTCAGTTTGTGTCCTGGTTCTGGCGAGCCTTTTGTGCACAGTTGGGTATTCAGCTTGCTTTCTCTCTGCGTATCACCCGCAGTCTAATGGGGCGGCAGAACGAGCCATTCAGTCCTTGGAGCAATTCCTACATTGCTATATTTCTGGCCATCATAACAACTGGTCAGACCTCTTACCGTGGGCGGAGTTTGCTCACAATAGTGCCTTGAATTCAGCTTCCCGTTTGTCCCCGTTTATGGGGAACTATGGTTTCCAACCTTCCGTGTTGCCTGCCTCGTTTTTCCGCAGAGTATTCCTGCGTTAGAGGAGCATCTCCGTGGTCTTCGTTCCATTTGGGCACAAGTCCAGGAGGCTTTGCGACATGCTTACGATAGGTACAGACTCCATGTTGACCGCAGACGCCTGCCTGCGCCTTCCTACCAGGTTGGGGACAGAATCTGGCTGTCGTCTCGCAACCTCTGACTTTGTGTTCCTTCTTTGAAGTTTGCACCTCAGTTTATTGGGCCTTTCCGTATCCTTCACAGGATTAACCCAGTGGCTTACGCGTTGGACCTTCCTTCCTAGTATGTGCATCTCTAATGTGTTTCATGTCTCCTTATTGAAACCTTTGGGCTGCAACTGCTTTACCACCTTGGTGCCACGTCCTCATCCTATACAGGTTGAGAACCATGAGGAGTATGAAGTACAATCCATTGTTGACTCCCGTAGGTTCCGTGGGCACATACAGTACCTGGTGCATTGGAAGGGGTACGGTCCGGAGGAACGCTCTTGGGTCTTATCCTCGGACGTACATGCCCCTGTCCTCCTTTGTGATTTCCATAGCCATTTTCCCCTCAAGCCCGGTGGTCCTCCGAGGGGGAGGGGTCAGTGAGGAGGGGTCACTGTCAGGGCTGGGCTCAGCCCTTCCTTCTCTGAGCTGGCCGCTCAGCTGTTGGCTAATTGCCAGCTCATTTCTCTCCACAGTGACTCTGCTATGATCTGCTTGTCAGTCCTGCTTACTTATAGCCATCCAGCTCACTTCATCTCTGCCTTCACCTTTGGTCACATCTCTGAGACTTTCTCCTGCGTTCCTGTTGAAGACTTGCACGGCTGGCGTCCCTTCTGGCTCCTGATCCTGCTTGCTGTATTACTACGTTGATCTCTGGCTCTCTGACATTGGCATTGGCTGACTACCCGATCTGGTTACTGAACTCTGGCTATGTATTGACTACGCTTACTCTGTTTATATTTTTATTATTTTTAAACAAGTGTGGTTAAGTGTACTTCTGTCTCGGTCTGATTCATGGTTTCTGACACAAAGGATATCTAAAGGTTTTTGTGTGTATGTGTTAAGCCATACTTGTTCATGCAGATTGCAACACTTTTGCAAACATCCATGTCATTGCACTTGCACCAGTTGTGATATTTCCTTTTTCGATCGATCCCTCCTACAGGCACAAGACAAGTTTGTTCAGCAATACTAGAAAGTAGTTGAAAAATATAATATAAGATTGAAATAAATAAAATTAATTTGTTTAAAGATAGGGGAGTGGCAACAATGCTATTTGCAATGTCGATTCTGGTTTTAACATAGTATATTTCTGCAATAAGGGGTTTAGGGTGCATTTTATATCGGCTTTGTGCTACTATGGTGCAAGGTTGGGGGAAATTTATGAATCAAGCTTCAATCTTGTAGAGAATCTGTCATATTATATTTCACAGATGGCATTTTACATTGACTAGCTTTGGAGTAAAATTGATAACTTTAGGAATGGATTGCTAAATGACATTTTAACAGTGATGCACAAGTGTAACTGATCAACTATTCATAATCTTTAGTGATGATGCATTACTAATCCAGGATGTGCAGTGTGAGATTTAATACGTAATCTTGCTAATCTCTCTAAATTTACATGGAATGAGTGTCACTGATGCATTACAGAGAATTTACCATCATGTAAAAAAAAAACAATGTGAGAGTCTTAAGTAATATAACATTTACAATGAAATAACATCCTTGATGGGTTTGCATAGCAAAGCAGTTTGTTGTTTTCTTATCCGGACATAGCTATATCTTTCACATTCTGTCATAACAAAACAAAGTTTGTTAAATTAGAAGTGCTGCCTTTAGTTTCAATGCGCCTCTGATGGGCTACTTGGACAATATTACATCAACTAGGTATTCAGTATTGTGCAAAAGTGATACAATAAAGTAAAAAAAAACTACCAAGTGAACAGTGGTGTGCACCATCAACCTGTTATAAGGACCTAAAGCAAAAGTACTCTGATATATACAAAATCCATTAGAGTGAGTGTATCTAAGTGATCAAAAATATATAAGCAAAGTCCCAGGGGCGTAACTAGAAATCACAGGGCCCCATAGCAAAATGTTGTATGGGCCCCCCCCCTGCAAACTGCCTCCCCCTGCAAACCCCCCCCCCTGCAAACCGCCCCTCCACAAAAAAAAGAACTAATGCCATTGAACAACAGATTACAGCACCCATGTGGCACAGTACCCAGGCAACAGCTTATATTAATTTTGAACAACAAAGTATGCAGTATACTGTATGCAGCCCCTAAAGGACACACATTGCTGACCTCCAGCCTTCTAACCAATTTCTGTTCTGTTATATAAAATTAAATAGTTCAACTCACCATAATGCAGAATCAGTGGGAGCCCTGAGCGTGTCACTTGCCAACGTCGCCTGCCACCAGATGCAACTTGTCACGGAATGTCACTTGCCACATCACCCACCACACGTTGCGGATTGTCCACTTGCCACGTCGCCTGCCACCATATGCAGATTGTTACTTGTCACACGTTGCAGAATGTCACCTGCCACATGTTGCCGATTGTCCTGCAACGTGTGACAAGTAACGTGTGGCAACGTGTTTCCATAGTAACCACATTACTATGGAAAAATCTAGATACATGGATTAACATAAGAAAAATACTGTGTCCCAATTGACATGAACGGGACTGCTTGCATGCGAATACACCGGACATGGCTTTTCGCAAGGTTGTACAGATAGGCACGCCCGTGTAAATGAGGCCTTACTATCTGGTGTACAGAAAGCCACTACAAGAAGGAGCTGCACATCTACGTGTGGAAAATCACTGTCAGAGCAAGAAAATAACAAGGCGAATATAAATAGAAAAAACAGAGCAAAAATCATATTCCAGTGTTAACCGCTGAGATCATCCATAAGAAGAGATCTGAATCAAGGGTGATTATAACTGATCCTGTGTGTGGATTCCAAAAGGAGAGAGGAGTTAGCTTTGGTCGTTGAGAGTGATTGTAATCACGATCCCTGGATTGAAAGACAGGTGGAAGATTTCAATGCCGGCAGGCTGATGCAACAGGCTCCCATGATCTCTATAATTTGAGGTCCAACTGATCTGGTAAGCGGCAGTAATATCACAAGTTTTTGAGATCATGTCAACATGCTTTTTCCTCAGCAATGGAGTCTTGCATGGTGAGCATGCATACAGGTCATGGCGGTTGAGTGAGTGCATTGCTTATTGTTTTCTTTAAAACAATTGTACCTGCTATCCCCAGGTCTTTCTGAAGCTCTCCACAAGTGGTCCTTGGCTCTTGGACAACTCTTCTGATAATTCTTTTTACTCCTCTGTCAGAAATCTTGTGAGGAGCACCTGGTCGTGGCTGGTTTATGGAGAAATGATGTTCTTTCTACTTCCAGATTATGACCCCAACAGTGCTCACTGGAACATTCAGAAGTATAGAAATCCTTCGGTAACCAATGCCATCAGTATGTTTTGCAAAAATAAGGTTGCGAAGGTCTTGAGTGGTCTTTTACCCATCATGAGATGTTTCTTGTGTGACACCTTGGTAATGAGACCCCTTTTAATAGGCCTTTAGTTGAGAGTGAACCAGCTGATATTAATTTTCACTGACAATGGGCAGGATTGCTTTCTAACTACTGATAGATTTCAGCTGGTGTCTTGGCATTCCATGCCTTTTTTGCACCTCCCTTTCTTTATGTGTTCAATACTCTTTCCCTGTGTCATTTCATTTTATTACACATAACTTAATTTCTGAACTTTTATTTTTGGTTTATTTGTATGTATGGATTGCATGGGTTGTTACCGACATGTCAATAAGCACCTTCAGAAATAGATTTACAGTTTCTCACAAAAGTGAGTACACCCCTCACATTTTTGTAAATATTTTATTATATCTTCATGTGACAACACTGAAGAAATGACACTTTGCTACAATGTAAAGTAGTGAATGTACAGCTTTGAAGGGAGGGGATCATGCTTTGCTTCAGTATGTCACAGTACATGTTGGCATTCATGGTTCCCTCAATGAACTGTAGCCCCCCAGTGCTAGCAGCACCTATGCAACCCCAGACCATGACACTTCCACCACAATGCTTGACTGTAGGGAAGACACACTTGTCTTTGTACTTCTCACCTGGTTGCTGCCACACATGCTTGGCACCATCTGAGCCAAATAAGTTTATCTTGGCCTCAGACCACAGGAATGGTTCCAGTAATCCATGTCCTTAGTCGGCTTGTCTTCAGAAAACTGTTTGCGGGCTTTCTTGTGCATCATCTTTAGAAGAGGCTTCCTTCTGGGATGACAGCTATGCAGACCAATTTGATGCAGTGTGCGGCGTATGGTCAGAGCACTGACAGGCTGACCCCCCACCCCTTCAACCTCTGCAGCAATGCTGGCAGCACTCATACGTCTATTTTCCAAAGACAACCTCTGGATATAACGCCGAGTACGTGCACTCAACTTCTTTGGTCAACCATGGCGAGGCCTGATCTGAGTGGAATCTGTCCTGTTAAACTGCCGTATGGTTTTGGCCACCATGCAGCTCAGTTTCAGGGCCTTGGCAATCTTCTCATAGCCTAGGCCATCTTTATGTAGAGCAACAATTTTTTTCAGATCCTCAGAGTTCTTTGCCATGAGGTGCCATGTTGAACCTCCAGTGATCAGTATGAGAGAGTGAGAGTGATAACACCAAATTTAACACACCTGCTCCCCATTCACACCTGAGATCTTGTAACACTAATGAGTCACATGACACCGGGGAGAGAAAATGGCTAATTAGGCCCAATTTGGACATTTTCACTTAGGGGTGTACTCACTTTTGTTGCCTGCGGTTTAGACATTAATGGCTGTGTGTTGAGTTATTTTGAGGGAACAGCAAATTTACACTGTTATGCAAGCTGTGCACTCACTACTTTACATTGCAGCAAAGTGTAATTTCTTCAGTGTTGTCACATAAAAAGATATAATAAAATATTTACAAAAATGTGAGGGGTGTACTCACTTTTATGAGATACTGTACCTAAAAAAATGGTGACGTGTTCAAAACTTATTTTACCCGCTGTATATGGCTTTCTAATTCGTGATATCTATTTGTAAGTATAGTAGCTTAGTGGGTAGTATTACCATCTTAAAGGCTGAAGTCCTGGTTAAAATTCCATACAAGGCAATGCCATAATTACCACGTGTTCCCTAGTTTTTTTTCTTGCAGTCCAAATCATGCCTAAAGATTAATTTATTCCTGCCCAGATTGGGGTTCACAGTATGGGAATATAATTTTTTTTTAAAGTCCAATTGTAGCCATTTGCATTATCTTAATAGCTACAAAGCCTCACAAATATCTATTGTTCCTGCCTATAAAGTCCACTTATAAAAGCTTCCTGTGATGGTGTGGCGCACTGCTCCCAAATTCAAAGCAGCTTTGCCAATCTCATGTAGGCTGCGTCTGCTTGCACTCTACAGTGGGATAAAAAAGGTTATTAGTATTGCCACTGCTGATTGATAAGCCCATAGCTTGTCAATCAGCACCTGACCACATCTAGTCTTGCCCACTGCATTCTAGATTGACAGTACTGCTTCTGTTGCTGAAACCCTCCCTCTGTAGTGTCGGGGGGGGGTTGGACATGAATATTAAACTCGAAAGCAAACATTCATTATAATGCAGCTTACCGTTTCTTAGCTGTGATGGCTTCTTTCCTGTGTATTCATCTAGTATTCTGCCCAGGAAGTCTGTTGTTTTTTAACAGAACAATGTGACAGAGTGCTAAGACAAACCATTTACCACTCACAGGGGTACTTACATTGATCAGCTTTTATTTATTCATGTAAAACTTTTATCCCAAAAGGAAAAAACGAATGCCGTAACTGCAGTGTGAGCTAGAGTTTGGCTTCAATTTGTTCGTGCATGGAAATCTGCTAGTACATCTAACACTCCTTACCCCCTAGACTTACAATGTGCTCCTTTATCCAGAGTGGGTTCACTCCAATACAGGAGGTGTGTTACTGGCTAAATCACCAGGTAAAAACACAGGGGAAAAGGCTTAGAAAAAAAAATTATTGCAGCTATCACATCTAATAAATGGAAAGCTGCAATATATTATATTTTTGGTTTTGGGGTTTAATACGACTTGAAGGATTTGCCTCAGTGTGAGAGAGAGAAAGAAAGTATTTAGGGGGGCTTGGGGAGAACTGAACAGAGAGAGAGAGATTGCATTAAGGTAAAAAACTGTTATGCCCTGTACACACGACCG
The DNA here is from genome assembly GCA_037952925.1 of Lithobates clamitans. Classification (NCBI taxonomy): domain Eukaryota; kingdom Metazoa; phylum Chordata; class Amphibia; order Anura; family Ranidae; genus Lithobates; species Lithobates clamitans. The sequence goes on along the minus strand of JBBGZY010000504.1, from coordinate 1,895,431 downwards.
TTTTTCCCGTCGGAATAAACTCCTGAAGGTTTTTCCGACGGAGTTCCGACGGAATTCTGCTGAAACTGTCTTGAGTACACACAATCACACCAAAGTCCGACCGTCAAGAATGAGGTGACATACAGCACATACGATGGGACTAGAAAAAGGAAGTTCAATAGCCACTGAGCCACCCTTTGAGCTCCTTCTGCTAATCACGTGTTTATCTAGTGTTAGTAGAAATTTGGTTAGAGACGATTTGCGCTTTTCAGAATCCAGCTTTTTCAGATTGTTTTACTGCTGTTCAGTTTGTGCTTGTGGGTTTGTATCTGTTTTTCAGTGCGTGTAGTCAGTTCATATCTGTTTTACAGTGCGATCTTGTCCGCTCGTTGCTGATTTTCAGCTCGCTCTTCACAGGCCTTGCTGTTCTTCAGTGCGTTCTGTTAAGTTCGTTCTGACCAGCCGACCATTTTGAAACCATGTTGGGGGTACGTACTCGTCATAGAGTTCGTGCTGTGTGGGGGCTTGGTGTTGGAGTTTATACTTTGACCCATGTCAAGTCCATGAAGAGGGCAAGGAGGATTTCATGGACCAAGAATTGGTTACTCCAGCGTGACCAATTCTCGCACATGCCTTTGCTTCGTGAGATCCAGGAGAATAATCCTGATGATTTCAGGAACTTTCTCAGGATGACGGACCCCGTTTTTCACTGTCTGTTGGCTTTGCTGACCCCTTAAATCAGCAGGCAGGATACCTGCATGAGGCAAGCCATCACTCCGGAGCAGAGGCTAGTGGCCACATTGCGATACTTGGCGACTGGGAGAAGCCTGCAGGACCTCAAGTTCTCAATAGGCATTTCCCCCCAGGTTCTGGGAATCATTATCCCAGAGACCTGTTCTGCCATCATCCAGGTCCTGCAGAAGGACTATATTAAGGTAAGTTTTCTCCTTTAACATCACATTATATGTATTTAATGTTTGCTAATGTATTGTATTTCTTTCATCATTCCCTAATCACCATGATTGTAATATGCTGTAAATGTCCCCTTTATCCTCATGCGTGCTGGAAGCTTTTAATGCTCCTTTTTTGGCCTACATGCATATTTGCCTTCACTAACCTCCCCAGCATGCTATCCTAGGCCCATATACACCTATAGCCTAATCACTTATTAACAATGTATATTGCCAGCTCCAGTGTAGTGCTTTACCCAAAACACCCCTTAAAATGTGTACAAATGTTATTGTTGTCCTTAAATGCATTTATAACCCCCCCTTAAATGTGTTCAAATGTTATGTGTGTCCTTAAATTCAGGCAGAGTGCTGGAGGCTTTGTTTTTTTGGCTCCCAAAGTCACCTCAAACCCTCCCCCCCCCTACAATTTTATCAATGGGCCATCAGAGGGGGTGTGAAATCTGATAAGTGGGCCTTGTATTTTGGCCTTTAAATGCTCCTTAAAATAAATGTTATACTGATGTTGTGCAAGAATGTTTTTTGTGTAATCTGCTTGCAATGTTATGTGCAAAAGTACTTATATTTTTTTTCTTGATTGACTCCACAGTTTCCTTCAACGCCACAGGAATGGCAGACTGTGGCCTCCCATTTTGCCGACTGTTGGGACTTTCCCAACTGTGGAGGGGCTATAGATGGGAAGCATGTCCACATTGTGCCACCACCCCATTCGGGGTCTTACTATTATAACTATAAGGGGTTTAATAGTGTAGTGTTAATGGCGGCAGTGTCGGCACAATATAAGTTCCTCTATGTGGACGTGGGGAAGAATGGCCGGATGTCGGATGGAGGATTTTTCGCCCAGATGGAGTTTTACCAGCGTCTCCAGACTGGTGGCCTGGCATTGCCACCTCATGCGGATAACGTGGAAGGACTCCCCTTCATCATTATTGCAGATGAAGCGTTAGGTTTGGGCGAGCACCTGATGAGGCCATTCCCCCAAAGGACCCTCACCCTGGAGAGGAGGGTTTTTAACTACCGGCTGGCCAGAGTGAGAAGAGTCGTTGAGAATACCTTTGGGATAATGGCCAGCCAGATTCGCCTGTTTCTGACAGTAATCCATATGGCGGACTACAAAGTCAACCATATCATCCTATGCTGCTGCATACTGTACAATTATTTAGGAAAAATTAAAAAAATGATATAGCTTCAGTTGGGCCTGAGGTCGGACTTATTACAGAGAATCCCCCGACGGCCTGGATACTGGCTGTCCTGGCTTGGCCCCCCAAAGCACCCGTGAAGTTCGGGAGTAATATGTAAATTATTTTATGGGTAGGGGGCCCTTGCTATGCCAGACAATGTCTAAAAAATGTTTTAATAAAAAAAATATTATTTGATAAAATCTTGATTTTTCTTTATTGCTTGTGTTTGTTTTTGGCTGTATCCTAGGTTCTCCTAGTGCACTTGTAGTGCCAAGTGGATTTTCCTTTAGTAAATAAGGCCCATTGCCACTGTAAACACAAAATTCCTTAAAAAACTGGTATTGAGCATTGAAAGAAGAAGCCACACATTTTTGATTATCAAAAATTTTACTGTGTGCACATTCACACATGTGCGTTATTAAATTTTTGTTGGCAACAATTTTTAAAAAAAATATTTTTTGTTGTAAATAGGCATGTTTAAGAACATAAAACTCTGGAACTTACAAAGTTCAATGTAGAAAAATAGAAGGCAATATCAGACGTTCTAGTGTCCAAAGTGTCTTGATATTGCCTTCATCAGATGGGGTGATGTCACCCCTGTAAAAGCCAAATTTTGAAGATGCACACAAATTGGGGATTTCCCTCCTGATCCCATGCCTAATGTCAACATGCACTATCTCCCATCATGGGGGATTGATGGATGTGTTTTGGAGGGGCAACCCCTTCCTCTCACCTACTTCATTTGGGAGGAAGGGGTTGCACCCACCAAACACGTACATTGAAATCCCCTGATGGCAGATAGCACATGCTGACACACTGTGTGCATCTTCAAAATTTGGCTTTTACTATTTCCGAAAAAAAAGTGTTTTTAAGACAACAATTGAGAAAATGGTTGTATTTTGAAGATCTTTTAAATCCTCCCCAACACATCAATCATGTTCTTCATTTGTTGCTCCATAAAATTTAGTTTGTTTCTTATGATGTCAATTTCACGATTCCATGTCATGATATCCTGGATTAGGAAGTGTGCAATTGCACTTGTGAAATGTTGAGCTTGCTCTTCCACAACCAGCAAATCACCTAAAAAATTTGGGAAAAACATGTCTTATAAATATGCAGGCATACATATATTACCAGAAGCTGGGGTGTCAGGCACTCACTTGTTGTGGTGACAAGTTCGCCAAGTTCCTCCACCTCTCCTTCCTCCAGATCCTCGGGGTGTGGTGTTTGAAGTTCCCCTTCTTTCTCAGGTGGGGGGTTCCTGGTGTCCTCTGTTGAGAGGTGTCCTCTGAGACTTTGGTCCCCTATGAGAAGGAAACAAAAGGTATACTTGGCACACAGATATTTAGGCATGACCAAATGTATTTAGGCTGTATCTGCCCAAAACATCATATTTAATGAGCGAATTATGTTTACTATGAACGATTCCTGTGCTCACTAACCTGAAACGTGCCATTTTAAAATGTCCTACAGTAAAGAAAATCACAATGGCGCAGCTTGCAAGTAATAAGAATAATCGGAAGACACAACAAGTACTTTCTCAAAGCACCAGCGTTTCCTTATTTGCTCCTTTGATCGTCATACCCCAAAATTTATGTGAAGACTCTTCACAACTTTCGTCATAATTTTGGCCTTTCTCACATTCGGGTTTAGGTACGGTCCATTCTTCCCATCATAGTCGTTTCACACTGTAGTCAGTGCTTAATCATAAGCACTGACTGCAGTGTGAAACGCGTCAGTTTCCTGCTTTGTGATGCTGTGGCATGTATTTTTATGATTATACTTAAATAAAGATCGAAGATTACTTTTGAGTGCGGCTGTCCAGGATTTCTCGTTTACCTCTCAATTGCCAGCATTGCCTGCACCTGTTACTTTCAGCATGGAGAAAAAGTTTGTTCCTCACAGACCTCCTTCAGAGCGGTGATATTTTTCTCTCTCGTTCCTCTACAAGATTCCACCATCTCACCAAAGGACATATTTGAGGCCTTAAATCTTCGCCTCTGGGATCGGGATGTTTCTGCCTCCGGGCTTTCCTCCTCTTTGTTACTCCATTTAATAATACACACCTGCTGTGCCTCCGCCATGTCGCTCCTACTGCGCGCTGAAAAGAAGGGGTGGGGAATACACCAGAAAGAACGTGAGGGGTGGGCGACGCATGCGCAGTGTATATAAAGTAACACGCGTATGTCGTACGTACGTTCGATGTGCTGAGGAAGGAGGACGAATGTTCTTTAACTAAGGTAAAATGTTTTAACTTTGGAACATCAGTGGCCTATACTGCTTAAAGATTGAGGCCTATATTGGGATAAGATTATGAGAGTTTAGGCTGACATTAGTGTTTTTGTCTTGTGTATTGTCTTTACAGAAAATATGAATCACTTTAAGGACCCAGAATTTATGGCCAGTTTCATAGACAGGTACAGGGAAATGAGGAATTTGTGGTAGGTGAAACACAGCTTATATTATAATAAACAAGTTAGGAAGTCAACACTGGAGAAACTTCTGGAATTAGTGAAGACTCGGGTCCCCGATGCAACCATCCAGTTCTTGGAAAAGAAAATTGGGATCTTGAGGAACATGTATAAGAAGGAGCATAATAAGATCCAGAAATCACTCGGATCAGGAGCATCAGCAGCGCAAGTGTATGTACCCAGGCTGTGGTACTTCAACAAACTGCGGTTTCTGGATGACCAGACTGAAGCCAGGGAATCACTTTCTACCCTTCCCTGCAGCCTTCCCTCCACCCTTCCCTCAACCCCAGCAGAGGCTGACAAGGAACAACCTGGGCCTTCCATCCTTGAAGAAGTGGATGCGCCCAGCTGGAGCCAGGTATATTATTTTTAGACATATTTATTGTCCTAATATTAATGATGTTAACTAGATGTTATAATTAATAACTAATTAAAGATTTAAAACAAAAGGATTTACATATCAATAGATAGTAGTGGCCAAAAATGTTTGTGACCAGCTTGAAAAATGCTGGGCTTAGAATGATAGTCTTTTCTATTTATTAACATTCAATTTGCAAGTCATGAGCTGAAAATTGTGTGTGACTGATGAAGCAAAAACTAAAACTATTTTCCTTTTTTATACACAGGATGAGCTCAGCCAGGAGGAGGGTCTGGAAAGTGGCAGCCGGGAGGAGGCTGTGCCCAGTGGCAGCCAGGAGGAGGCGGGCCCAGTGGCAGCCAGGAGGAGGGCGGGCCCAGTGGCAGCCAGGAGGAGGGCGGGCCTTGTGGCAGCCAGGAGGTGAGCGGGCCCAGTAGGAGCCTCACCCAATCCCAGGTGCCTCCTATCTGCCTTACCACCAAAAGGCCCAGGAAGGGGACGATGACTGAGGAGGCGGCACTGGGCCTCATTAGGGAAGCCAGCAATGTCCTCAGGAGCCCCCCCCCGAATGTTGAAGAGGCCTATGGCTGCTATCTAGCCACGAGGTTGCTAGAATTGGAGAAGGGCCAACGCCTCCTCTGTGAGGGAATTATTTTTGATGCCCTTCGGAAGGGGTTGAGGGGCCAGCTGACTGAGAACAGCCACATATATGAGCAAGCCCATCCTTCTCCTCCTCCTCCTGCCACAAGTCCACCACCAGAGCCACAGCCTCCAAGGAAGGCTGCAGGGAAGGGTGCAGGGAAGCATGAAGGGTAGGCTGCAGAGAAGAAAGTGATGACCTGGGTTAAGTCTGGTCTGACAAAAGACGCAGGCTGTGGTAGTACCACAGCCTGGGGACAGATATGTCATCTGCTGCTGGTCCTGATCTCTGGGATTCCTGGACCAGATTGGGCTCCAAATTATATGGACTCCTCAAGCTTCCAATTTTCTTTTCCACAGACTTGATGTGTGCCCTGGGGGCCAAAAGGCTTCGCAAATTCAAAAAGTTTCTCCAGCGTTGCCTTCCTCTTTATTTTGTTACCCAGAATAAATGGATATTTTATTTTCAGAAAATACTTGCCTATGTGTTTTTCTTCAAATAGGACAGTTTGTTTGTGAGTAGGCAGGTACATTTCAAAAAGACAATGTCAAATTAACAAGGGACACCAACCTCGTTGAGGTTAATAAAAAATACAAGATAATGTTTCTGTGGTAACTTGACAAACAAAAAAAAAATTATATGGAGATCACTAGAAAATAATTTTTAATTAATCCTAAAAAAAATCTTGAGGAAATAAAAAATAAAAGATGACTATAAACAATAATTGTAAACATTATTATGGAGATCTGGCTTAAAAAAAATAGAATATTTTTCATGAGATCAGGAGAAATAATGAAGAAATAAGTTTGTGAGAACTCTGTGCGAATATGTGCGAATATGAGCAGCAAAACAACTTCATTCTTCTAGCATTATAAAGAAGAAAAGAATGCGCTGCGTTAAAAGATCACAGAATTAGCAGCGTGAGGAATGTGCTAGCTCCAATACGAACGCTAGTTTTACCACACCGAGCACTTCCGTCTCGTACTTGCTTCAGAGCATGCAACGTTTTTGGTCCGTCGAAACAGCATACAGACGAGCGGTTTTCCCGATAGGAATTGGTTCCGTCGGAAATATTTAGAACATGTTCTATTACTAGGTCCGTCAGAATTTTCGGAAAAATAAGCCCGATGAGGCATACACATGATCGGAATATACAATGAAAAGCTTCCGTCTGACTTTTTCTGTCGGACATTGCGCTTGTGTGTACGCGGCATTAGCCTTTACAACCACTTTAAAAGAAATCCAATAACATCAAATTTCGTAATAAGTTTAGGCCAGAATGTATTCTGCTACATGTCTTTGGTAAAAAGAAATCCTGATAAGTGTATGATAATAGGATTGTGTGAAAGTTATAGAGTCTACAAGCAAGGCTACGTATAATTGAAAATTGATCAATCCTGTTGTACTGACGGCCTATCTTATTTCTTGAGGGCCTAAAATGTCAGGACAGTACGAATACCCCCCAAATGACCCCTTTTTGTGAAGATGACAGCCCAATGTATTTAGTAAGAGGCATAGTGAGTTTTTTTTTTGCCCAGAATAGTTTGGAAAATAAAGAATTTTTATTTTTTTCCACAAAATTGTAACAATAACAACAAGTTATTTCTCATACATGGCATAGATAAACTTGCAATTACACCCCAAATTATATCCTGCTACTCCTCTTGAGTATGGCGATACGATATGTGTGATACTTTTCCACAGCCTGGCCACATACAGAGGCCCAACATGCAGCGAGCACAACGAGGTGTTCTAGGAGCATAAATTACACATTTAGTTTACATTTTTGAAGGCCCTGGAGCACCAGGACAATAGAAACGCCCACAAAATGACCCCATTTTGGAAAGAAAACACCCCAATGTATATTCTACGAGGCATAATGAGTCTTTTAAACATGTCATTTTTTTCCACAAGTTTTTGCAAAATGTGGAAAGAAAATTAAAACTTATTTTTTTTACACAAAGTTGTCAATTTATAAGATATTTCTAACACGTAGCATGTACATAGCAACAATTACCCCCCAAAACACATTATGCTACTCCTCCTGAGTATGGCAATACCACATGTATGAGACTTTTACACAGCTTGGCAGACTCTGACAGATACTGACAGACTCTGTGTGAGGAGAAGCAGAGCCGATCACCATTACAACGGCTGTGTTTACATTACATGATGGCTGTGATTGGACACAGCTGTCATGTGATCAGGAGGGCCAATCGCAGAGCCCCCCTGCCGAGTGGTGTTGCCCTGTCTCTGGGGGACACAGGCACATTGGGATTGCGGGGCTGCGTGGGCACGCCATTCCGCTCCTTGTGAGGTGACAAAGCTGTGTTTACATGCAAAGATAGTGACAGGAACTTTGTGGAAGAAGACAGCTTGCCCACATCCCTATAAGACTATACAGTAGAAAATTGTTTTCCTCTATTGGTACTTTGTAAGGCAAGAGTCTTCAAACAATATATCAAAAGGTGTATAATTTTATTATCAAAGGTTAAAACATGACAAAAAGTTGAATAAAAAAGGTGGATGCCAGCAATTCAAATGGTTATAGCAAAGGAGATATACATATCTGTTTACAGTAATGACACAAATAACCCCACATAGATTGTCTCAGTAAAGGCTGCACAACAGAAGACCGACGTGTTTCGAGGTTCTTGGAACCTCTTCTTCAAGAGATTATGGTGAGGCAAGTGGTTATCTAAACATGTTGCAAAGAAAGAACACATTAAGCAAAGCATCTAGAGGACAGACATGATATAATGTTCACATATAATCATGAGACATAGAACATGAAAGTCAAAATGAATTAGTACATTTGGAGGATATTCTCATCATGTTACTCCTAAACCAATATTAGATAGCATCCAACTTTAAGAGAAAATAGGGCAGAATGGTTTGCCAGCAGGGATTGGTCACATGAGCCAATGCTGTCATCAACAAGATCCGCACAGGTCCACAGCCCAAAAACAGGATACAAAGGGCATCCTACCACTTGCAGGGTGACACCACTGATATCAGCTTTCATGGATTGAAAACTGGCTACAAGGGCGAGTTCAGAGGGTGGTGATAAATGGGGAGTACTAGTACTCGGAATGGTCAGGGGTGGGTAGTGGGGTTCCCCAGGGTTCTGTGCTGGGACCAATCCTATTTAATTTGTTCATAAACGACCTGGAGGATGGGATAAACAGTTCAATCTCTGTATTTGCAGACAATACTAAGCTAAGCAGGGCAATAACTTCTCCGCAGGACGTGGAAACCTTGCAAAAAGATCTGAACAAATTAATGGGGTGGGCAACTACATGGCAAATGAGGTTCAATGTAGAAAAATGTAAAATAATGCATTTGGGTGGCAAAAATATGAATGCAATCTATACACTGGGGGGAGAACCTCTGGGAGAATCTAGGATGGAAAAGGACCTGGGGGTCCTAGTAGATGATAGGCTCAGCAATGGCATGCAATGCCAAGCTGCTGCTAACAAAACAAACAGAATATTGGCATGCATTAAAAAGGGGATCAACTCCAGAGATAAAACGATAATTCTCCCACTCTACAAGACTCTGGTCCGGCCGCACCTGGAGTATGCTGTCCAGTTCTCGGCACCAGTCCTCAGGAAGGATGTACTGGAAATGGAGCGAGTACAAAGAAGGGCAACAAAGCTAATAAAGAGTCTGGAGGATCTTAGTTATGAGGAAAGGTTGCGAGCACTGAACTTATTCTCTCTGGAGAAGAGACGCTTGAGAGGGGATATGATTTCAATATACAAATACCATACTGGTGACCCTACAATAGAAATAAAACTTTTTCACAGAAGAGAGTTTAACAAGACTCGCGGCCACTCATTAAAATTAGAAGAAAAGAGGTTTAACCTTAAACTACGTGGAGGGTTCTTTACTGTAAGAGCGGCAAGGATGTGGAATTCCCTTCCACAGGCGGTGGTCTCAACGGGGAGCATTGATAGCTTCAAGAAACTATTAGATAAGCACCTGAATGACCGCAACATACAGGGATATATAATGTAATACTGACACATAATCACACACATAGGTTGGACTTGATGGACTTGTGTCTTTTTTCAATCTCACCTACTATGTAATTATGTAACTTTGGATTATAACTATCACCTAGGAAACGAGAAGGGACAATATAATAAGGCCCATCCCATGGATATGAATAAAGGAGTAAAACTAGGATAGGCTTACACCTACTGTGAATTGGTGTAATAGGAATATCTGTATATCCTACACATACCTGTAAGTTTATAAGCAGTGAATCACTCCTAGTATGGTGTCACCTAAGGCACTGTCTGGTTGGAAATGGATGTTAATTCCTTCAGTGCGACAAAGTCGTACACCGAAGGAACAGTAGGCACATCTGCACGCGATAGCTGAAAAAAGAAAAAGTGCTGTGTGATTGATTAAAATAAACAGGTAGCAGTCATACTGTATATACGCCAACACTGCAGCAAGTCCTACTCAGGCGATCCACATTGCAATGCAGTAAGTGGGTTTACATGTATAAGCCTATTGCACAGTGCGGAGTGTCATGTAACAAAAATTCAGCGTGTGATTGTATAAAAAATAGGGATAGACAGTGTTACCTTAGAGATGACAGGGCTGCACGACCAGTCCGAGGCCTGTACCGGCATGGGACTGGCCATCTAGACGTGCAGCTTACATAGTATTACTCATTAGGGAGAACCTAGAAATAGAACATGCTCTAAATATTTCCGCCGGAACCAATTCCTATCGGGAAAACCGCTCGTCTGTATGCTGTTCCGACGGACCAAAAACAACGCTTGCTCTGAACCAAGTACAAAATGGAAGCTATTGGCTACTGGCTATTGAACTTCCTTTTTCTAGTCCCGTCGTACGTGCTGTACGTCACCGTGTTCTGGACGGTCAGACTTTGGTCGGACTTTGGATTGACCGTGTGTAGGCAAGACCGCTTAAATGGAATTCCGTCAGAGAAACCTTCGGAGTTTATTCCGATGGCTAAACCGGTCGTGTGTACGCGGCATTATACATTAGCAAGATCAGCAAAAAGCAGTGCATATAAACCTTGACTGCAATGTGAATAATACTATAACTAATCTAGAGTGCACTCTAAAAATGGCTAGGTTATAGTGCAATGTCCCCTGAGAGGGTACCTCTTTGCTTTAGACGAAGGTCTCTGTGTAGCAGCTGTAAAGAGACAGTCTTTAGTTCCAACCTTTCAGCCAGCTGTCGTTGAGGCCCAGTTGTACTGTTGGTGCACATGAGAATTGTCCCAGTCAAGCCTGCAGGAAGCAATATGTCTAATAGATGGCTGTATGGTCAGTTCCTAAAGTGCTTAGTCTCTCTCTCTAGCAGCAGATAGTAAATCCCCACAGCAGCAGCTCACCAGTCCCAGCAATATTGTAGCTCAAAACACAAAAAAAAAGTCTATAAAAAGGTGAATAAATGAATATAAAGTCCCAAGAAAAAAATCCATGCTCAAGAAGAAAAATATCTGATAGACCAACGGTGACACCCACATTAAGATCACACTGGAGGCTTACCAGAGAGCCCGCGATCTCCCTTACTCAGACGCAGCCAGACGAGTGAGGAGGCGGCAGCCAGCTAGCCATGCGGTATTGCGCTATGAGGAGTCTTTTGTTTTGCATATACCCTGCTCATTGAGTCCACACAAGGTATATTGAGGCAACTTCCGTGATTGATCCACTCTACCCAGATGTAGTCTGTTTGGGGCAATACCTAATGCTGTTTTGAGCCGATGAGATTGGATGTAAAGCCCTAAAACCACATGTGTATTGATCCCCCTGAGTAAGGGAGATCGCTGGCTCTCTGTTAAGTCTCCAGTGTGATTTTAATGTGGGTGTGATATCAGAAATTTTTTCTTCTTGAGCACAGATTTTTTTCTTGGGACTTTATATTCATGTATTCACCTTTTCATGGACTATTTTTGTTTGTTTTTTATGTATTTTAATTTACATGTTCACCATTTGCCACTGTAATTGATTTATATACACAGTGTATGTTTAGTAATGAACTTTGTCATTTTCATGTTATTTGCCTAGTATCAAGGTTGTAGTGCTGGGCTGCTATTGATTGTTATACACATTATTCTAAGTGCAGATAACCTTTCATTTATAAAATTGTAGCTCACCATCTGGTTGCACACAGCAAATAATCCACTCTTTGCTCTGCACCCAGGCGACTTTGGCTTTCGGCACTCCCAAACTCAGCAATCCGGATTCCGCTCAGGCTGCCGACATGCAGCAGTGATGGTGCACACTGGACCAGGGCCGTTTTTTCCACTGGGCACGCTGGGCAGTTGCCCAGGGGCCCCACTTGCCTGGAGGGCCCCATCCAGGGCCGACCCTCAGCGCTGCAATCTGCTGCTTAAGTTGACTGACTGCACAGGTTGCTCACTTGCTAGAATCGCCGACCGCCAGCTAGCAACCAGTGACGTCAGTCAGAGGCCGCAGCTGCCCCAGCATTCTTAGCACGCCGCGGCCGCCCCATCGGCTAGTGAACAAGCTCCGCCTACTTCTGCCATGTTCTTCAGACAGCGTGGAGAGGGAGTGGAGCGGAAAGACAGCCCTTGATAGCTGGCGCTGCCTTGCTCTGCTGTGAGTGACACACTGTACTGCACCAGGCCGGTGGCCTCAAGTAAGTCTAACACTTAAGTAAGTTCAAGTTGTGCATCAGACATAGCCGCTGTCTGTGCCCCTCAAAAGCTGCCACTGCGCCCATCAAACACAGCCACTGTGCCCATCAAAAGCTGCCACTGTGCCTATTAAATGCAGGCACTGTGCCCAACAAACGCTGCCACTGTGCCCATCAAAGGCTGCCACTGTGCCCATCAAAGCTGCCACTGTGCCCATCAAAAGCTGCCACTGTGCCCATTAAATGCAGCTACTGTGCCCATCGAACGCTGCCACTGTGCCCATCAAACGCTGCCACTGTGCCCATCAAACTTGTGTTATATTGTCCAAATGTTGTGTTAATGTTTAAACACTGATTTTGTTGGAAGTACCAATAAATATAGCCTTATTGATAATTTGCATTTTTATTCTCATGCGCGATTGTGTAGACAGGGCCCCAGTGCACTGTATTGCCCGGGGGCCTATAATGCTCTTAAGATGGCCCTGCACTGGACAGGGATGTGCACTCTCCAGTCATCTTCACAGCAAAAAAGGAAGCTGTGTCTTGTAAGAAAATGCAGCTCTTTCCCCTCCTCCTGGCAATCTCTCTCTGGGAAATGCAATTCAAAAGCTCGATAACAGTAGAGTCTCTCTCCTCTGGACTACAGTTCCCACAGTGCAGTGCTACCTGACTCAACAGCTCCCTCCTCTTGCTGATATAGCTGTAAACCAGTTCAGCACCGCAGGGCAGCAGCTATAGAGAGCAGCTGCAGCTAGTGCTTCTCTCACTCTCCATTCTTAGTCAAGCACCTAGCTACACTGTAAAAAAAAATCTGAGAGAAAATATTAGTTTTCCGGCTGTGGCCATTTCACTGAGTCAAACTGTATTTTTCTAATTGTAAAAACGTAATAAGCTGGTAACAAGGGAAAGAAATGTTGGGGAGGTTAGAGATAGCGTTTCGTCCTTCTACAGTTATGGAGGTAATATAAAGGGGATCGGAGATTAGGTTCAAGTTTGTTGGGGTGGGATGGGTGGATTATATTAAGACAGGACTATGATACTTATTTTGTATACATAAAGAAACTGGGAGAAGGCTGAAATATCGGGGATGGGGGAGCAAGGCTGGCCACTAAGGGATGACCATAGAATAATGCAGAAAATAGGAGACTGATGAGTATTGGATGAATCTTCATGTCTCTCATTCTATTGCAGCCAAATGGGGGGGTTCTCTCACTAGAAGGCAGGGAATGCAGGCTGAATTGAGAGGACGTTTTAGGATTTATATCCCAAAAATTTTGATGGGGATAGTATTCAAAGTGGGTAAAAGAAAAAATGATTGGTCTACGGGGATAGTAAAATAGGTAAATCGCTGTGATCTTCCTGAAAACTACGAGTTTTGGTTAGTCCTAGAAGATGTGGATTAGAGTTAACAAAACAGGGGGGCGTGGCCGACACTGGCATGTGAGAGGATGTGAGTCTCACAGCTCCGCAGCAGCACCGCCATTTGATCCTCTCCCAGCAGCGATCCACGGCCACAAAACGGCTTCCCAGCTATCCCTAGACCCCCTCACCCTCCTGGATCAACCGCCAGCTCTCTGTACCCGGGGGAAGGCAAGGAAAGGAGAGGATAGCATGTCCTCTGAATTCCAAGATGGCGCCGGCGCGGCCTTGGCACAGCGCACACCGCGAGGCAGTGACAAACTCAAGGGAGGCCTCGAAAAGGGGACACAGAAGCTTCAGGGTAAGTACCCACCGAAAGACATGCTGTACTATGCTCAAAAGAAGGGGGTTCTCCAGGACCGAGAAACGGGGGGGGATGGGGGCGCTGAACGGGCGCTTGTGGGAGTTCATGAGACTTTACAACAGAATACATTGCACACTGCTGGGGGTGAAGACATAGCCTTTCAGACAGATCAACTCCCCCTCCTCCCTGCTCACACTGACGGTGAGGACTCAGTGCAACCTACTCTGGCTGACATACTTAGGGCTGTGCATGTGTGCACAGCCTCTGTGAATACCCTTAAAGAGCCGTTTGGAGGGTTGGGAGAAGATTTCTCCCTGCTAAGACAGGATTTGCAAAAAATCAGAGAGCGCACGACTGCTGTGGAGATCAGGGTTAGTGAGGTAGAAGACAGAATCCAGCCAGTTGCTCGTGAGGCACATGCAGCTTATCAACTCGCTAAAGACACTAACAATAGAGCTGATGATATGGAAAATCGCCTGCAATGCAATAATATCCGCATTGTAGGACTACCCGAGAAAACTGAGGAGAGATACCACTGCCTTTGTGGAAACATGGCTGACTGAGATATTTGGGAAGGAAGCTTTTTCCCCTTTCTTTACAGTTGAGCAGGCGCATCGCACACCGGGCCGCCCGATGCAACCAGGAGCTCCTCCCAGACCTATCCTGGCTTGGCTCCTGCATTATCACGATAGAGAAGCGGTTCTGAGAAACGCACGGGAAAAAGCCAATATACATGTAAATGGGGTTAGAGTGTCGTTCTGCCCTGACTTCTCAGTGGAGGTACAGAAATCCAGAGCCAAATTCTCGGATGTTAAGAGACGCTTGCGAGCTTTGCAGCTCCCCTATGCTATGCTGTACCCAGCCAAACTCAGAGTTACAGCGAATAGACAGTCCCATTTCTTTGAGCAGGCCCAGGAGGCGGCCTCGTGGCTGGATCGAAACAAACAAGCCCTACGCCACCAAGCTAGAGATGAAGATGGAGACAGACCTGCTTGACTCATTCAAACTTGAACCCCTCTGAAGACCCCCATAGGAGGATTACAAGAAAGCAGTTGGAAGCTCATTTATTGCCCTCTGGGTGCTGTTGGGGTTTCCCCCCCTTCCTTTTGTTTACGTGAATATATGTTCCTATTTCCCACTGTACATATTTTTCTGCCGACGGGTGAAATCTGCACTTCAGGGGAAATCCCCAGTATTATGCTGCTGGGAGACGTTATATTACCTTGTGTCTTGTGAGCAATCTTGTGAAGTAGGCAAGAACGAATGCGCTTCCCTTATACAAAGGGGTAAATCAAGATTACCATGTTGGTTCCCGTTTCTAGGTTTTATTCATAGGGTTGTCCTGTTGACAGCCTAGTTTTTTGTTTTTTTTTCAGCAATATCATATTTTCTTTTTTTTTGCCTATACCGACAGCTATACTTACACGCTACTGTGCTGTGGTTGCAGGACATTTTCTGACACTTGTGAGATGGCCTACATCCATTCTGACATCATGCCCCGTACTTGGTCATTATATTTGAAGCCTGTACCTACTTTGTGTCTATGGCAGGAGAGACCCCTACATTTGGCTGAACAGGAAGACTTACACCTCTTATATTACTCTCCGTACCCTAGGTTACTATTGTGTTCCTCCTTAAGGATATATCTGTTTTTTCCAGATGGCTGACATACCAATAGTGTCTTGGAATGTCTGCGGTTTGGGCTCCCCACTTAAGCGCATGATGGTATCTTCATGCATGAAGAAATATCACCCTATGATTTTATGTATGCAAGAAACGCATTTAACCACTGAAACAAAATGTTGCCTTAGATATGCATGGGTGGGCAGTGCATATCATTCCACTCACACTTCCTATTCCAGGGGTGTGAGTGTAGTGATCCACAATTCCATAGATTTTCAGGAAATTGATGCCTGTGTTGATACCGACGGCCGATTCATTTTTTTGCATTGCCGAGTGGGAAAAGTATATTGTATTCTGGCTTGTGTGTATATACCCCCGCCGTTTTCGGTGGAGGTACTCCGACTACTGCTGACGTATTTGGAGGGTAAGCCGGATTTACCGCTGCTGATAGTGGCTGACTTTAACTGCTGGTTGAGTCCCTCCATGGACAGACACCCTTGTTCTGGGGTCTCTGCCGCATCGAGGGAGTCTCCATTGCTGAGATTACAGAATGAAGTGGGTTGGATTGATATATGGAGGTTTAAACATCCTGCTGATAAACAATTTTCTTGCTCCTCCAAGACCCATGGGACATTGCCCAGAATTGATCTTGCTGTGGGTAACCTGGCCATGCTCCCATCTGTGTCAGAAGTGCTGTATAAGCCCCGGAGTGTCTCGGACCACTCGCACGTAGTGATATCTTTGATTATATCCCCACCATCCACACTCTCTAGATCCCCGTGGAAATTTAATGCTTACTGGCTAAAATTATTTTTGACACACAATGAGATGGAGCGGAGCATGGGGGAATTTCTAAACGGAAGGAACATTACAGACTCCCCTGTGACAATGTGGGACGCTTTTAAAGTTTATGTTAGGGGGCTACTTATTTCTGAAATTAATAAGGTAAAGAAGAACTCCTCTGGGCACAGAGAGGACCTTGAAAAACAGGTAGCGGCTCTGGAGGAGGCATATGTACAAGCCCCTACAGACTCTGTCAGGGAGGAGTGGCAGTCGGCTCAATCAGTTTATGAGCAGCTGCTGATCTCCACGGCTGAGAAAAAGTTATTTTTCTCCAAGGTTGCTTTCTATGAGGAAGGGGAAAGCACAGGGCGCATGCTGGCCAGGATAGCCACCTTTCAACAATGGACCCGACTATCGGGGCTATTAGAACAGCAGAGGGCAGGATAGTGAACTCCCCCGACTTGATATTGGAGGAGCTGACTAGATTCTATGAGACTCTCTATCTCCCGACTGGACAATATACCCAAACGGAACTTACCAACTACCTACAAAACATTGATTTTCCACAACTTAAGGCGGAACAAAGAAGAATTCTAGATGCCCCCATTACCTTAGAAGAGCTACAGGTAGCACTAGCGGCGTTTCCCAACTGTAAGGCCCCTGGGGAGGATGGGATACCCATGGAAGTGTATAAGCAATATGCAGATATACTCCTGCCCAGGCTTTTAGCGGTGTTTATCGTGGCTAGGGAGTGGGGGGGGCTTTGCCCTCTTCCATGGCCGTGGCTAACATTGTTCTTATATTAAAGCCTGGAAAGGACCCCATGGACCCAGGCTCATATAGACCCATCTCGCTGCTTCAGAGTGATATTAAGCTTCTGGCCAAAATCCTGGCACTCAGGCTGAACGGGGCCATAACGGACATTGTTCATCCTGATCATGCCTAATAAGTCGACTAAGGAGACTTTACCTTAATATACAATCTCTGGCGGATAATGTAGGACAGAGAGCCTTGCTCTCATTGGACGCTATGAAAGCTTTCAATAGCGTTGGATGGGACTACCTCTGGGAGATTCTTCACCGGTTTGGATTTGGAGAGTCTTATATTTCCTGGGTGCGTCTGCTGTATCACAGCCCACAAGCAACTATCCGGGCGGCTGGAGCTATGTCCCGCACCTTTAAGTTGGGACGGGGCACACGTCAGGGGTGTCCTTTGTCACCCCTGCTGTTTGCATTAGCCATCGAGCCCCTGGCGATTAAAGTAAGAGCGAACCCAGGGATTGTAGGATTTAAGTATGGGAACAAACAAGAGAAAATAATGCTTTATGCAGACGACACTATGATATTACTAGGAGATGTGGAGGGCTCTCTCAGAGAGACAATGGCTACTGTGGGAGAGTTTGGTAGATACTCAGGCCTTCAGATAAACTGGACTAAATCCTCTCTGATGCTGATTGACAAGGGTGGGACCCCCCCAACTTCTATTACAGTGCCACTGGCTACGTCGTTTAGATACTTGGGTATTCAGGTGACACCCAACATATGTGACTATGGCCGACTGAATGTCTCTCCGCTACTACAAAGATTCAGAGACCGGATCAAAACATGGAACTCGCTCTGCCTTTTGGTGACGGGCAGAGTGAATCTCATTAAAATGATCCTCATGACGCAACTGTTATATGTGCTTCACAATGCCCCGACAGTAGTGACTCTAAAGGTGTTTAGAATTGTCAACTCCCTGTTTCGTACACTTATTTGGAAAAACCGCACACCTAGAATTAAACTTGAACATCTGCAAAGACCAAAGGATGAAGGGGGGCTTGCCCTCCCGAATCCTTGGTTATATTATATTGCGGCACAGCTGCAACAATTGATAGGTATGATTCACACAAGAACGGACAGGGAGGGAGAGACTGGTGACTCTTCTGAATTGATAATGCTACATACGGAGGGGAGGGACTCAGTGTCAAATGCCCTGGAGTCCACAGTATTTGGGAAACCAAACAAAGTATTCCTGACATATAACCTTATCCAAAAAATCTTGAAAAAGTCTAGATATTTGCAAGGGGTGGCGGGATACACAGAATATAGCCCTATCTGGGATATTGACTACCCAGAACTAGCAAAACTACAGCACGGCAAGCTATGGAAAAGGTATGGGGTGGTCTATCTTAGCCAGATCTTCCACAATGGAAAATTGCTTATGTTTGAATCATTGCAAGGTCTATTTGGGTTGCCGCAGTCTATGAGATTTTATTACATGCAATTACATTATAAAGGCACAGGACAGATCTTCGGAGTGGATCCCCTCTCCAACTCCATTGTTTAATTAATAGCAAGAGCGCCTAATACTAAGGGCTTTATATCACAATGCTATAATATGCTATTACAAAACTTCCTGAATAAATACCCGCTGCGTATGTTGGAAAAGTGGGAGGGGGAGGTGGGCCCGATTGATGGAGACCAGTGGGAGAAGGTCCTGCAGGCGGTGCCCACTTGCTCCTTAAATGTGTCGCATAGATTGTCTCAACTGTATTTACTGTTCAGAGTGTATCGTACACCGCATAGACTGTTTCTTATGGGCTTACGACCTACCCCGATTTGTACCAGATGTAAGAGGAACCACGGAGACCTGATCCACCTACTGTGGAGGTGCCCAAAGCTTCACCCCTATTGGAGAGGGGTGGTGGACGCTATAAACAGAGTGTTTCAGGTTTCGGTGTCCATATGCCTGAGACACTGCCTTTTATATATACTAGATGAGTTGGGTTGGGAAGAGTTTACCAGGGTAGCAGTCATTAGATCCCTGTTCCAGGCACGCAAGATAATTATGGCTCATTGGATATCAGAGGATCCTCCTACACTTAAGGAGTGGATTAACACAATGGGAGATATGCTCCGGAAGGAGAAGGTAATCTACCAACACAGGGGTGCCACTCAGAAATTCGAGAAGCTATGGGGGCCTTGGCTGAATGTACCGGGAATGGCCCCGGTTGATCTGGTCATGGGCAGATTGTTGGGTATTGGTACTTAAACGAGGCTAACCTTGGATTTTTTGGCTCAAGTACGTGGGCACTGGTGGGGCTATCTAGAATAGGGCATGTGATGTAGCCAGATTGCCAGGAACTGTTTCAATAAATGTAAGCAAAGTGTATACTTTCTGTATGTAATGACCCTTTATGTTATGGAAAATGCCTTTTGCTCCAGTATATGTCTGTATATTGCTGCTCTTTAATAACTCTTTTTTTTTTTTATCCAAAGAAAAAGTTTAACAAAACAGGTCGTATGATGTCAGAAGCGTTCTGAGCATCCATTTAACCATCCAGCTTTTAGCCCATCAGCTGATCTTCTGTACAAGCAAAGGCCCTGGCCATTTGTACAGTACAGAAGAACAAAACAGGTCATATGATGTCAGGAGCGTTCTGAGCATCCATTTAACCATCCAGATTTTAGCCCATCAGCTGATCTTCTGTACAAGCAAAGGCCCTGGCTGGGTTTAAGTCATCTGCCCGACTTTGCTTGCCAGCTGGTAAGCAGGTTTTTCTTAAGGTGGCGGCACGTTTGATTTGATTTGGTTCACCTTGGTGTCTGATTCATTAGATTGAACTGTTTACCGATTTATCCACAAGCAATTGTATGGACTTTCCATTAATTAGCGCAGCTTCCTTTATCCCTTTCTATATCCTTATTTGGATTAGAGTTGCTCTGTCCTCTTTACAACTTCAACATGGATCTGGTAGGGAGGATGTGAACTTGTGGTTCTGGGATAGAGTTCTGTGCCACCTAATGATAATGCTATAATTTTTGTATTCTGGTACAGATTGTTTTTTATAAATCCTTTCTTCTATTTTATTAAGTTTTACAAAATAGAAGACAAAGAAGCATTACAGTTCACAAAACAGACCCATTCACAATAGACAGACTAACAAAAAAACTGCACCCCACCCCCTCCTGCACCGCTATCAGAATCGGCAGGAGGGTTAAAGGAGTTATAAAGGCAGAAGTTTTTTTATCTTAATGCATTCTATTCGTTAAGATAAACCTTCTGTGTGTAGCAGCCCCACCAGCACCCTTCCTAATTACCTACCTGAGCCCCTTCTCTCTCCAGTGATGTCCACAATCCCCTCAGCCATCCAGGACACTCCTCCTGATTGGCTGAGACAGAGCAGCGGCACCATTGGCTCCTGCGGCTGTCAATCAAAGCCAATCAGCCAATGAGGGGAGAGAGGGGGCATGGCCAGGTTGGGGCTCCGTGTCTGAATGGATACACGGAGCTCTGACTCGGCTTGGGTGCCCCCTGTAGCAAGCTGCTGGCTGTGGGGCACTTAAAGGAGGGAGGGGCTAGGAGCAGCGAAGAGGGACCTGAGAAGAGGAGGATCCAGGCTGCTCTGTGCAAAACAAATTGCACAGAGGAGGTAAGTATAACATGTTTGTTGTTGTTTTTTTTTGTTTGTTTTTTTTTTTTTTTTTAGCCTTTACAATCACTTTAAAGACGGTACATAGAATTTCCTGCCATCACATAAGGCAGAAAGCATGGCAGTAATATCAACTTATAGGTACATCTCAGAAAAGTAGTCCAGAGGACTAGTCACCAAGCCCCACAACAACAGAGGACAAGTTCTTTCACAGAGAGAAGATTTTTTACTATCTGAAGTTGTTGAGGAGTGAGTTTGATCTTCAGGTCACATTCCTAAGCTTTGATAAAGGTCGGGCAATGAACAGGATTTGGCATAATTAAGGAATGGGGAATATATACAGTGACAAGCAACGACTAAGGGGACTTTTGGCTGATCACAATGTTTCAAAGCCCGATAGTTTATGTCTACATGTTTCATGTGGTGGGAGATGAAAAGTGCCTGCAGGGGGATAGTAAGAGTGTCAATGTAAGCAATCCTGAGCCCATGATTAGATAAGAGGAGCAATAGATGTCTACTTCCTTAAGTTACAGAAGATGGGGATCTGTTAGGCTGGGTCTGAGAGACTGGGTTCCTATGATGTAGAGAAGAGGAGATGGGAATGGTGCAAGCTCATAGTTCATGAAAGCTCGCTAACAAGTGGTCAGAGTGGGGTCGATAAGTGGATAGGAGATCAGGTCCATTGGGATGGAATGTCTGTCCCGTAGTAAACTATTCAGTGGGACACTTGACTGAACTTGTTTGGGGTGTACCCAGGTTTTGTTTTGGCCGTGCCTATTGCAGTTGATCAACTGTACGAGGTGACAACAAGCTGTGATAAAGAGTAAGGTCTGGCATGGCAATCCCACTGTGGGATTTAAGGTATTTAAGCACTTGGTGTGTCAGCCTGAGACATTTAATGGCCAAATAAACTTCATAAAGAGTCTAGAAGCAGGGCCGGTGCTACCACTAGGCAAAATAGGCAACCGCCTAGGGTGCACTGCTGCCTAGGGGCGCCCAGCCACTGGTTTCCCTCCGTGTCTGCATGCTCTGCAGGCTGCAGCATGTAACTAACTCAGTCTCAGACAGCTGCTCCATCCGACTGGTAATGCAATTAGAGGCACAGTGCAGCATCGGAGCCAGCGCTAGAGGATGCGGATCCGATGCTTCCTGTATAGCGCCACCTCCTGGCACGTGGGCAGGGCAAATGGGGTGGAGTCAGGGGTGGAGTCAATGGGGTGGCAAAATAAGGTTTCGCCTAGGGTGTCAAAAATCCTTGCACCAGCCCTGTCTAGAAGCCAGGTGAAAAAGCCCAGGGGAATATGAATAGGTAGGGAGTTGAAAAGGTATAGGAATTTTGGTAGTATTATTTGTATAATGTTGCAGCAGCCAAACTAACAAATAAGACCTGCGTTCCATTTTTGAAGCAAGGTCTCTACGTTTAAGGCGGGGGGGGGCAATGTATATGTTTACTGGGGTAGGTGTAGAATACTGTGTTTCTCTGAAAATAAGCCCTGGTCTTATATTCATTTTGGCCACCAAAAACACAGTAGGGCTTATTTTCCGGGTAGGGCTTGACATTTAATGTACTGTCTTCTCTACCCCTCTCCCTCCCTGCCTTTCAGGAATCCCCAGTGTGAATAATAGTAAAAGTGGCTGTAAAATGCTAGAATTCTCTCTATTACAGTATTATATAATGAAAAAGGTGTATGTTTCTGTAATCTAATTGAGTCAAATACCTTCTTATAGAGTCGCCTGGCCCTTCCGTGACTTGCCTGAGCTTTCTTCCCTGCTCCGAGCACTGCAGAAGAGGGGGGCCATGATCCCCCTCTGACAGCTGGGAGAAGAGAAGGAAAGAGCAGCGGGAGATCAGCTGAGCAGCACCTCCATGGCCCACTTCAAGCACTGCAGATGGAGGGGGGGTCGAGATCCCCCGTTGACAGCCAGGAGAAGAGAAGGGAATAGCAGTGTGAGATCAGCTGAGCAGTGCTTCCATGGCCTGCTCCGAGCACTGCAGAGGGAGGGGGGCCGAGATCCCCCGCTGACAGCCAGGAGAAGGGAAGGGGAGAGCAGCGGGAGATCAGCTGAGCGGCGCTTTCCTGGCCTGCTCCGAGCACTGCAGAGGGAGGGAAGGCGAGATCCCCCACTGACAGCCAGGATAAGAGAAGGGGAGAGCAGTGGGAGATCAGCTGAGCGGTGCTTCCATGGCCCGCTCCGAGCACTGCAGAGGGCAGGGGGCCTGAGATCCCCCACTGACACCTAGGAGAAGAGAAGGGGAGAGCAGCGGGAGATCAGCTAAGCACTGAGCGGCGCTATAAGAAGGTATTTGTCTCAATTAAATTACAGAAACACCTTTTACATTAGAGCAGTGGTCAGCAACCCTGTCCTCAGTGCCCACTAACAGGCCAAGTTTTATGTATTACCTTGGGAAGATGCAGACTAGAACACTGCAATCACTGAGCAGCAAATGATATCACCTGTGATGTATTTCAGTTATCTTGCAAACCTGGCCTGTTAGTGGGCCTTGAGGACAGGGTTGATGACCACTCCATTAGAGGATTTTAGCAGTTTACAATTACTTTAACCTAGGGCTTATTTTTGGGGTAGGGCTTATATTGCAGCCCTCCCCAAATATCACAGTAGGTCTTATTTTTGGGGAAACATGGTATGTAGATGTGTGTAAACCAGCATAAAGTGATATTAAAGCCATAAATTGAAAAAAAAATCATGTCATACCTACCTGCTTTGTGCAGCGGTTTTGCACAAGCAGCCCTGATCCTCCTCTTCTCAGGTTCTCAGCTTGCAACAGGGGCACCCAAGCAGTCACACTCCCGAGCCACTGTTCTGCATCCATTCAGACACAGAACCCCACCCCCTCTCTCTCCTCATTGGCTCACTGACTGTGATTGAGGAGGGAGAGTCCCCAGAGAGCTGAGACACATACACATTGCTGAATCGCAGGTGAGTATTAAGGGGGCTGCTGCACACAGAAAGATTTTTACCTTCATGCATTGAATGTATGAAGGTAAAAAACCTTCAGCCTTTACAACCATTTTAATGTATTACCTCCCAAACCAACATAACAAAGAAGTGTTGCTATAAAGATTCAGTAAATGCGGTCAAGAGATTTTTCTGAGTCTGAGACACGTGGAGTGGAGGCAGATTCTGTCAGGTGCATGAGATTCAGCATTTTCAGAATATTGTCCCTATGTTCCTGTGTCAAAGTGAAGCCTACTGGAAATAAGTGATTATATGAGGGAGGTATTCGGTTAGTCCAAATTCTTGTTAACAATTTGAGATCTACATTCAAGAGAGATATTTTCCATAGTAGTTACATAGTAGGTGAGGTTGAAAAAAGACACAAGTCCATCAAGTCCAACCTATGTGTGTGATTATATGTCAATAGTATAGTATATCCCTGTATGCTGTAGTCATTCAGGAGCTTATCTAATAGTTTTTTGAAACGATCAACGCTCCCCGCTGAGACCACCGCCTGTAGAAGGGAATTTCACATCCCTGCTGCTCTTACAGTAAAGAACCCTCTACGAAGTCTAAGGTTAAACCTCTTTTCTTCTCATTTTAATGAGTGGCCACGTGTCTTGTTAAACTCTCTTCCATAAAAAAGTTTTATCCCTATTGTGGGGTCACCAGTACGGTATTTATAAATTGAAATCATATCCCCTCTCAAGCGTCTCTTCTCCAGAGAGAATAAGTTCAGTGCTCGCAACCTTTCCTCATAACTAATATCCTCCAGACCCTTTATTAGCTTAGTTGCCCTTCTTTGTACTCGCTCCATTTCCAGTACATCCTTCCTGAGGACTAGTGCCCAGAACTGGGCAGCATACTCTAGGTGCGGCTGGACCGGAGTCTTGAAGCGTGGGAGAATTATCGTTTTATCTATGAAGTTGATTCCCTTTCTAATGCATGCCAATATTCTGTTTGCTTTGTTAGCAGCAGCTTGGCATTGCGTGCCATTGCTGAGCCTATCATCTATTAGTACCTCCAGGTCCTTTTCCATCCTAGATTCCTCCAGAGGTTCTCCCCCCCAGTGTCTAGATTACATTTTTGCCACTCAAATGCATTATTTTACATTTTTCTACAATAAACCTCATTTGCCATGTAGTTGCCCACCCCATTAATTTGTTCAGATCTTTTTGCAAGGTTTCCACATCCTGCGGAGAAGATATTGCCCTGCTTAGCTTAGTATCATCAGTAAATATAGAGATTGAACTGTTTACCCAATCCTCCAGGTCGTTTATGAACAAAAAAAAATAGGATTGGTCCCAGCACAGAACCCTGGAGGACCCCAGTACCCACCTCTGACCATTCTGAGTACTCCCCATGTATCACCACCCTCTGAACTCGCCCTTGTAGCCAGTTTTTAATCCATGTACTCCATGTACTCACCCTATGGAACTGTGTCAAATGCTTTTGCAAAATCCAGATACACCACGTCTACGGGCCTTCCTTTATCTAGATGGAAACTCACCTCCTCATAGAAGGTTAATAGATTTGTTTGGCAAGAACGATTCTCTATGAATCCATGCTGATTGCTGCTAATGATACCATTCTCATTACTAAAATCTTGTATATAGTCCCTTATCATCCCCTCCAAGAGCTTGAATATTATTGATGTTAGGCTAACTGGTCTGCAATTCCCAGGGATGTATTTTGGGCCCTTTTAAATATTGGTGCTACATTGGCTTTTCTCCAATCACCTGGTACCATTCCAGTCAGTAGACTGTCAGTAAAAATTAGGAACAATGGTCTAGCAATTACTTGACTGAGTTCCCCAAGTACCCTCGGATGCAAGCCATCTGGTCCCGGTGATTTATTAATGTTAGGTTTCCCAAGTCAAATTTTAATTCTGTCCTCTGTTAACCATGGAGGTGCTTCCTGCAGTTTTGGTTACTGAAGCCCCCCGATTCCCCCATGAAGACTGAGGAGAAGAATAAATTCAATACATTCTCCCCATCCTTTGTAACCAGATGTCCTTCCTCATTCTTTATGGGGCCAATATGGTCTGTCCTCCCTTTTTTACTGTTTGCATACTTAAATAATTTCTTGGCATTTTTTTTGCTCTCCTCCTGTGTCTTTCATGTTCTATCTTAGCCCTTGCACCCTTACATATCTTGTTGCATCCTTTATAAAGTCTGAATGCTGATGATGATCCCTCAACCTTATATTTTTTGAAGGCCTTCTACTTTGCTTTTATATGCATTTTTACATTGGAGTTAAGCCACCCAGGACTTTTGTTCGGGGTGGTAACTACAGCACAGGGACAGGTTTTTACTCTTTAAGTATTACAGTGATGTGGGCTTGTAGGGAATCTTGGGAAATGTGTCCCTGTTGTCAAAGAGTTATAGGCTGCTAAGAAGTAGGGGCCTAACTGTGGTAAAAAGGTTTGTAATACAATAGCACAAAGCCATCACAGGTGTGTTCAGAATTGTTTGTGTGTCATCAGCTTAAGCACATTGTGTTTGTCTATTGTGACTTAGATGAGGATCAGATCACATTTTTTGATTAATTACTGCAGAAAACCAGTTAATTCCAAGGGCTTCACATACTTTTCCTTGCTACTGTATTGGGTATACTTAAATGGCCATTGTTTTTAGTAGGTATCTGGTAGGCACTTGATAGGTTAATATTTTAGTGGATTAAGTGGTTATCCATTTACTGGTTATTTAAGTAAACATTTGAAACTGATGTAACTAAAATTCCTAAAAAGCAAGCCTAGACTCATGTAAATACAATATCTAAATTAATGCAAAGAATTCTCCTTAGCAAATATGCAAATATAAATGTTCAGAGATTAACAGACTGTAGTCATGGATAAGGAATTAGAGAGATATATGGGATACCATGTCTGCTTCCTCTGTTCTGCAACCAGTGCTTTGTCCTATTAATACAAAGCAGAGGATGCTTGGCAGGCTACAGTGCTGGAAATTTCCACTGTTACCAGTCCTGGAAATTTCCACCAGCATCTTCCGTCCAGCTTCTCATTAGTAATTCTGACAGCTTCCATAACAACAGTATCACAGCTGTTTAGAATCTAACTCAATCCTCCCTGAGAGATAGAAATGGTACTTTTAAATCTAAATGCATTCATTTGTTAAGCATCATGCTGGAGTCTAAAGACAAGATTATCTCCTTTCTTACATTTCTCTTTGCAGGCAACATAAACGTTATGTCTATAAATAGGCATGGATTACTAGCCTGTTTAACAAACAGTTTTTTTTTATTTTTATGCAATTGTTCTAAATACATTTAAAAGATGCATTAAGATATTTTTGGATTATGCAAAAAGCTCAGAGGAATTGAAACTTTTGGCCTTGGGGAAAAACATAATCAACTAGATCTTTCATAGCAGGGAGAGTTTTCTGGGAGCTAAAGATGGAGCCCCACCGTGTCACAGCAATGGTGGTCATGGTGAAGGGTGGGTTTATTTTCTTAAAGGCCAGTACCATTTGTGGCACAGCTTTTTGCATATACTGTATCTATATAGATGTAACAATGTTCCTAAAAAGCATCAGCCGCTATCCCGCCCTCTATATATATATATATATATATATATATATATATATATATATATATATATATATATATATATATATATATATATATATATATACTATATAGACCTTCTCACAGGCTGGTTTCTGGATGGATTTCTCGATAATGTACCTAATATACACATTCTTTTAGCTACAGGTGTTGCTACTTTGATTCATCTTTTGTGTATGTATCATATTTAGAGTATATTAAAGTTCAAATGCAGCGCTAAATGTAGATAAAATGGGAATCCAAGAGAAAGAGGTGATTAGAAAGAAAAAGAGAGACCCTCGCACCAGCTTCTGTGTGCATGACAATACACCACACCACAGTGCTACAATACAATTCCCTTACCAGAGGACCGATCAAACAGGCACGATAGCATAGGTCGTGGGATGTCTCTAATCACAAGCAGATGACTCAGGCACAGGGTTAAGCAGTGTGACCACTCTCCCCAGCTTAGATTGCCAGATGACAGGTCTCCAATGATAGATCCAAAACACACACTCTCCTTGGTCTCGAACGTCAATCAACAAATATGCACCCACAAGTTAAAGATAAAGAGGCGCATGGTAAAGCCCGTTTTCACAGTGTAAGACTTTATTAAAAATATACTTACAAACACAGGTTTGGGGGAAGAGGTGTGTGGGTAGAGGCATGGTGACTTGGGGTGTTACAGGCTGACTTAGGGAAGGGTGGAGGCATGGTGATGATTTGGGGGTGCAGGCATGATGGTGACCTGAGGGGTGCAGGCATGGTGGTGACTAGGCCGGAGGGGGTGCAGGCATGGTGGTGACTAAGCCGGAGGGGGTGCAGGCATGGTGTTGACTTGGGGGAGGGTGTGCAGGCATGATGGTGATTTGGAGGAGGGGGTGAAGGCATGGGGGGAGGGGAATGCAGGCATAGTGTTGACATGGGGGGGAGGCAGGTGCAGGCATGGTGTTGACATGGGGGAGGGGGTGCAGGTATGGTGGTGACATGGGGGGAACAGGTATGGTGATGACATGGGGGAGGGGGGCAGGTATGGTAGTGACATGGGGGGAGGGGGCTGCAGGTATGGTGGTGACATGGGGGAGGGGGTGCAGGTATAGTGACGACATGGGGGGAAGAGGTATGGTGATGACATGGGGGATGGGGGGCAGGTATGGTGGTGATATGAGGGAAGGGGGCTGCAGGTATGGTGGTGATATGGGGGGAGGGGGGCTGCAGGTATGGTGGTGATATGGGGGGAGGGGGGAAGCAGGTTATGGTGGTGACATGGGGGAAGGGGGGTGCAGGTATGGTGGTAACACGGGGGGAAGCAGGTATGGTGGTTACACGGGGGGAGGGGGGAAACAGGTATGGTGGTGACACGGAAGGAGGGGGGAAGCAGGTTTGGTGGTGACACGGGGGGAAGCAGGTATGGTGGTGACATGGGGGGAGGGGGGTGCAGGTATGGTGGTGACACGGGGGGGAAGCAGGTATGGTGGTGACACGGGGGAGGGGGGAAACAGGTATGGTGGTGACACGGAAGGAGGGGGGAAGCAGGTATGGTGATGGCACAGGGGGAGGGGGGGAAGCAGGTATGGTGGTGACACGGGGGAGGGGGGAAACAGGTATGGTGGTGACATGGGGGGGGTGCAGGTATGGTGGTGACACGGGGGAGGGTGTTGCAGGTATGGTGGTGACACGGGGGAGGGTGTTGCAGGTATGGTGGTGGCATGGGGGGAGGGGGGAAACCGGTATGGTGGTGACATGGGGGGAGGGGGGTGCAGGTATGGTGGTGACACGGGGAGGGGGGAAACAGGTATGGTGGTGACATGGGGGAAGGGGGGTGCAGGTATGGTGGTGAGAATCGATCGCCTTGCAGAAGAATGTAATCTCATTTGAAACGACCTAGATAAGATCAGAGGTAGGCTGACTGAATCGGAATCCAGAATTTCTGCCACTGAAGACCTTACGGCTACTCACACTAACAACGTAGGGGACTTGCAACGCATGGTACACCTGCTTGTCGCCAAATCCGATGACGCAGAAACTAGGGCAAGACGCAACAATGTCCGAATCTTGGGTCTCCCGGAGGAAGAGGCGGGCGATCGCCCGGCCGAGTTCACGGAAGAGTTCTTCAGGAAACTGCTAGGCCTTGTGGATGTCTCCCTGACCTATGTCGTTGAGCGCGCCCACTGTGTACCCACAGGACGCACTATCCCTGGTGCAAACCCTGGACCGTTCGTGGTCTGCTTCCTTAACTTCAGGTACCGTGACAGGATCCTTTCCGAAGCCCACAAACACCCCACACTTCCATACGGCAATTCCTCTGTCCTCCTGTTTCCGGATTTCTCGGCTGAGCTGCAGCGTAGGAGGAAGTCCTTTAATGGGGATCGTAGGCGCCTACATGAAAAGGACATTAAATACAGCATGTTGTACCCAGCCGTCTGGGTCCCTCACAATGGCTCGGTCAGGTTCTTCGACTTCCCGGTGGATGCGGATAACTGGCTGGACACCCTGCGGTAGGCATGAGCCATCGAACGCTGTAGTTCCTCCTGGTCCTGGACTAGATGTATATTTTCTTCTAGATCCTCCTACTCTGGAGCTATCTTGTTGGACACAACTCACTGAAGTATCTAACCCCCCTCAGTTTTTTTTTGAGCCTGCAGCTTCTGTTCAGTGCTGTGGAGGACTGTAGTGTAGTGTAGTTACCGCTTTACAATGTTGTATTCAGTTTTGGGTATAGACCAGCTCCCGGCCCATCCCCAATGTTTTTGGGGGGTTCCGGGTACCGATAGGAAAAGCACACAGTGCTTGGTTAAGTTGTATGGATTTCTATGTTTTCTATATGTTATGTGTGGTTGGCTCTGGCTCTATAAACACTCATCAAGTGGGACTCATTTGGGACTCATTCACCTTAGCAATTCTCCCCTGGGATCATGGCGTCACGTGATCAGGGAACAATGTCGGTGATATCCTGGAATGTCAGAGGCCTCAACTCCAAATTTAAAAAGGCACTGATGTTCCAGTATGTCAAGACGCACAACCCGCAGGTACTGATCCTACAGGAGACCCACTTGATGGGTGGCAAACTGATAGCCTTGAAAAAGCCCTGGGTTATGAAAACTTTTCATGCCACGTATTCTTCATATTCCATGGGGGTCTCAATACTGATAAATAAATCCTACCCGTGTAAAGTTGAGGCGGTCCATACAGACCCCCATGGCAGATTTGTAATTGTGGTATTTACGGCCTGTCAACCAAGCTATATTATTGTAGGAGTTTATATCCCACCACCTTTCAAACAGGAAGTGCTGTACACTATTTTGGAGAGGATTACCCCGTACTGTCCAGCTAAATTGTTAATTCTAGGAGACTTCAACAACACCCTCTCCCCTGATCTTGACAGGCCCACGCCATCACAGTCCTCTACTGGGGACCTGCTGGGGTGGACACACTCGGCAGGGGTTACTGAGGTGTGGAGGTGGTTACATCCCCAGACTAAAGCTTACTCATGTTTTTCTACCTCATATAACACCTCCTCCAGAATTGATTATGCGTTTGCAAATTAACTTATGTTAACTGACATAGTGGAGGCAACATACCTACCTAGTGGGCTTTCTGATCACTCCCCCCTCAAGATCACTATGCTGACCCGAGAAAAATGCAGTGGCTTCATGTGGCGCCTTGGGGCACACTGGATTTCCCATGACGAGATATCAGGGCAGACCCCACAAACATTGCATGAATTTTGGGAACATTACGCTGGGTCATCCTCTCCTCCCACAGTCTGGGACGCCTTCAAGGCATTCACTAGAGGACACTATATGTCAGCAATTAGGGCGGTTAAGGTGAATCAACAAGCCAGCACAATGCGGTTGGAAGGGGAGATTGAGGAGGCATCAGCCACGAACGGCTGCAGTCCCCAAAAAGAGATCTCCAACTCCATCTCACTGAGTGTCACTCGTTTGGAGTTATTCCACACCAAAGATTCTTTGAGCAGGGTGATAGAAATGGTAGACTGCTAGCAATGATGTCTCATCACGACACCCCTATGACTCTGATCCCTGAATTGGTCTCTCCTACAGGTGAATCTATTACATGCCAGGAGGGTATCCTGAGGGAGTTTCAGACCTTTTATCAGACACTATACAGTACCACGCTCCCTCGGTATGACTCCTGGCGGGATGGCACCTCTCCTGGACCCCCTGGCTCTCGGGTGGCTCTCAGATGAGGAGAGGTCCCATCTGGTCAGGCCTATCACTGCAGAGGAAGTACATGCTATTATTAACTCATCGGCCTCGGGCCCTGATGGTCTATTGTCAAATTTTACCGGTCTCATGTGGATCTCCTAGCCCCCCTGTTGGCAGACCTGTATACCCAATGTCTGGAGGAGGGAGCGCTCCCACCATCCACGGCAGACGCGCACATTATTCTAATCCTTAAGCCCAATAAAGATCCCAAACAGTGCGCCTCATACAGGCCCATAGCACTTCTCAACATTGATTTCAAAATTTTATCTAAATTAATTACTGTTAGACTCAACCCACTTCTGCGCTCCATTATAGACACAGACCAGACTGGGTTCATGGCCCATAAATCAACGGATATTAACCTCTGCAGACTATTCACCAACTTGCAACATGGCCATTTCTCTGGGAAACTCTGCGGAGGATGGGATTACCGTTGGTTTTTATTGCTTGGCTGCAAACTATATACAAATCCCTGAAGGCTGCCATCAGACTCGGGGGTGATGTCTCTCCCCTCTTCCCGCTGTCCAGGGGTACCAGGCAGGGCTGCCCTCTCTCTCCAGCACTGTTCGCAATAGCTATGAAACCGGTGGTGGAGGCACTGCAGGCCTTGCCCCACATAAAAGGACTAAAAATAGCGTGACCTCCTACTCTTTCTGAACGACACGGACTCCTCCTAGCTATTGACCCTGAAGCAAAAAGACTAGCCCCACCAGATCTCCAACTGCAATGGGTAGACGAAATGGTGTACTTGGGGGTGCACGTTTCGAGAGACTCATCCAGATTTATCCCCCTTAACCTAGAGCCGGTGGTCCAAGGAGTCAAGGCCAAACTAAAAGCCTGGGAGAACCTTCCTCTATCCTTATTAGGCCACATTAAGTTAATTAAAATGAAAATCATACCTAAATTTACCTACCTATTCCGTAATTCCCCACAATGGATACCTTGCTCATTTTTTACGAAATTGAACCGAACATTCTCCTCCTACCTCTGGGGCTCAAACCCCCCTAGATTTAAACTGTCCACACTGATGCGTCTGGTGTCGCAGGGGGGTTTGGCATTTCCGGACTGCCAGAAATATGTTCTGGCAGCCCAACTGGTCACGGCAGTTTGGTGGCTAGTGCCGGACCAACTCCACGGCAATTCTGGAGGCTGCGGTGGTCTGTTCTGTGAAGGCCCTAACACATTTACCCCTTTGAGGTTCCAAAGCTCCATACGATTTGACCACCTCCATGCACATGACTCTGAAGGCCTGGAAGGCAGGACTGGGACTTGAGAAGTTCCCACGGAATGCAGTCTCCCCACAAGCTCCCCTATGGAAAACCCTACATTACCCCATCTTTACTCACTACCAGACCCCAAAATATGGGCCAAATGGGGTATTAAACTGTTATCTGACCTCACCAACGGCACAGCTATACACCCTTCAATCATCTAGTATCCCACAACAATGTGCCTCCCACGCCCAAATATTACCCAAAGACACGCAAATAGTGCAATCCGATCTGGAGAGGGTCACAAGATATGAATGCACCAGGAAACCGACCTCGGTCCTCTATGCACATCTCCTTAGAGTTTCCTCTCCAGATCTGTCAAAGCTCCGTCAGCGATGGACACATGACATCCCGGGACTGGACTCCGAGGATTTGGAGGACATGTGGGACTTCCCTTTCAAAATCCTGGTCTCACTTCTAGACTCACTCATACAATACAAAATACTACATCGGGCATATATTACCCCGTATAGATTGCATAAAATGAGAACCTCCCTGTCCTTTGGAGTGTTGGAGATGTACTGGGGATCCGGGCAACTTTATACACATCTTCTGGTCCTGCCCAGCAATTAAAAACTACTGGTCACAAGTACTATCTGTAATACAAGAAGTGGTGGGAATAGATATAGCCCCAACCCTGCAGATATGCCTTCTAGGCTTAGTAGAAGAATTAGCCCCCAGGATAGCGGAGAGAACTCTGATAGGACTCCTGATTTTCTATGCCAGGAAAATGAACACTCTCTGCTGGAAAAACATGCCCCGCCGTCCATATTGCTATGGAAAACACATGTCAATAAAGTACTACCACTCTATAAGGAAACCTACCAAAATAGAGGATGCCCCAAAAAATACGATAGAGTGTGGGCCAAATGGCTAGCTGAGGCCTCCACAGCAACCGCAGACTGATTGAGCATGTACATAATACCACTCTACAGGTGGATGTGATTTTGATACATTGGGTGACTTTTTTGTATTTTAATCTCTGATATGGGTTTATTTGATATCTATTATTGTCCCTTGGGTCTCGACTGAAAGTTTTGATCCTTAGATATTTCAATTGAGCAGGAGCCAATACAGCACTAGGTTGTTTGTTTGTTTTTTTCTTGTGAACGTGCTACAGCTGTATGTCACTAATGATGGAAGCAGCCCAATTGCCGGCTGGCACTGACCCCTGCGTGGGTCTATTTCCAATGCTGTGGCAGGTTTACAGTTTTTTGTCTGTTTGTATGTCTTATACTCAAAAAAAAGATTTTAAAAAGAAAAACCACTTCAGCCCCAGAAGGTTTTACCCCCTTAATGATCAGGCCATTTTTTGCGATACGGCACTGCGTTAATTTACCTGATAATTGCACGGTCATGCGATGCTGTACCCAAATAAAATTGATGTCCTTTTTTTCCCACAAATAGAGCTTTCTTTTGGTGGTATTTGATCATCTCTGCGTTTTTCATTTTTTGCGCTATAAACAAAAGAGTGCCAATTTTGAAAAAAAAAAAAACAATATTTTTTACTTTCTGCTATAAAACATATCCAATAAAAAAAAAATCGAATTTCTTCATCAATATAGGCCATTCAGCTACTTATTTTTGGTGAAAAAAATCCCAATAAGCGTATATTGATTGGTTTGCGCAAAAGTTATAGCATCTACAAACAATGGGATATTTTGATGGAATTTTCTTTTTTTTTTTTACTGGTAATGGCGACGATCAGTGATTTTTAGCGGGACTGCGACATTGTGGCAAACAAATCAGACACCTAACTGACACTTTTTTTGGGGACCAGTGACAATAGTACAGTGATCAGTGCTAAAAATATGCACTGATACTGTACTAATGACACTAGCAGACACAAGAACATACACTTCTTCGGCATTTGGCTCATTGTATAACCCTGTGACCAATACCCATGGATATAAGAACAAGATCAAAGACTCCATGTACAATACATAAATCGCAGTAAAAGAGTAAATATTTCCTTCACCCATCCACCCCCTTCCTTCAATATACCAACAACATTGTCATTTGTATAAATGCATGAGCCCACTTTCACTCCAAGGGTAAGAGCTGACAGATGTCCCACATGCCGAGATTAGAATCCACACATCAGAGTTTATGTCACTTATTCGTTTCAAAAAATAGCCAATAGGCAACACTGATGATGAGGCACTGATAGGTGGCACTGATGAGGCGGCAGTGGCTCTCCGTGTGCGGGACCGATGTCCCGTTTACACAAGCCCACTGTGAGCGTGAGGAAAAAAGTTTACATCACATGAGCAGCTGTCATTGGCTGACCGCTGATCACGTGATAAGGAGGTGCGCAGGCAGCGCATGCTCGGGAGGACGTACATGGATGCCCTCCCGGCTGTAGCCATCTTTCGGCTATAGCGCAGACGAGAAGAGGTTAAAAAAAAAATCAGATTGTAAAAAGGCATTGTCCATTAAGTTCAACCAAAGCAAAAGTTCTAAGCCACTTGTTGTACCAGAGAAAGGAGAAAATACTTATAAGGCATGATCTCACTTTCTGCAACAGGTGAAAAAACAGAATTTTTCCACTTCCTGTAAAATCCTTTTCTTGCCGTTCTTCAAGGGACATTGAACACTGCTACCTTTCAAAGAAACTGAACACTGACAAACGAAAACATCTAAATAAAATCAATTGTGCTCGCGCTAAAAATGTGAATTGAAAAAAATATGAATATATATAAACTGAGTATAAAATATAAACTAATTGTGCAGAAATATTAAACCATAATTAGTATGCTAATAAAAACATACATGTAAAAATATATATATATAATGTGCAATCCTTATATATAAAATTCACAAAGTGCATCCACATAAAAGTGCAATCCTTATATAAAATGCTGAAAGTGCATCATGCATGAATATAGACCTAATTAATAAGTGCAAATCCTGTGACAATCAAGTGTCCAAACAAAATACGATCAGCAGATTCAAACTGAAACAAAGAAGTGCAAGAAAACAGTGTCCATGAATTAAGTGTTCATCATGCTTCTCCTGCTTTCAGGAGAAGCATGATGAACACTTAATTCATGGACACTGTTTTCTTGCACTTCTTTGTTTCAGTTTGAATCTGCTGATCGTATTTTGTTTGGACACTTGATTGTCACAGGATTTGCACTTATTAATTAGGTCTATATTCATGCATGATGCACTTTCAGCATTTTATATAAGGATTGCACTTTTATGTGGATGCACTTTGTGAATTTTATATATAAGGATTGCACATTATATATATATATTTTTACATGTATGTTTTTATTAGCATACTAATTATGGTTTAATATTTCTGCACAATTAGTTTATATTTTATACTCAGTTTATATATATTCATATTTTTTTCAATTCACATTTTTAGCGCGAGCGCAATTGATTTTATTTATATTCAAATACACGGAATGAAACGTGGTGAAGTGTTTGCTGCTTTAAATATAGTTGTTTTACTCCTTAGAGGCATTGGTCCACTTGTGGCTCGCAAGAACCCCGCTTGTTTGTTTGAAACGAAAACAACTGTTGGGCAGCCAAGTATAACTCTTTCTACTCCCATGATGCAGGTTCATGCACAGATGTGTCTATTGCAGTCGCCAAAAGTAGTGCAGGAACTACTGTTTGAAATTGGTGTGGCGCTGCAAAGTCGAAGTTGCACCGATTGGGATGCTCCTATTGCCGGCAATAGGCTCCGATTTGACATGCAATTTGACCTGTCAAATCGTGTCGATGTGAATGGGGGCTTAGGGGAAGATTATAAACACAGAGGAGTGAGATCTGTGTCCCTCGAGGAACTCCATAAAAAGGACTTTTAAGTGAGTTAAAAAATTTGGACTTTTTAATTGTTAATCAAAGAA
This sequence comes from Lithobates clamitans, assembly GCA_037952925.1. Lineage (NCBI taxonomy): Eukaryota > Metazoa > Chordata > Amphibia > Anura > Ranidae > Lithobates > Lithobates clamitans. The sequence continues at coordinate 1,858,758 of JBBGZY010000504.1, read as the reverse complement.
CACAAGATTATTGGGATTCAGGAAAATTGGGACTGAGGGGAGGAAACAAAACAACACAATGTTAACACTGGGGTTGCCAGCAGCTTGTAGAACCTTGTGTCTATGGCTTGCATTCATAGATATCTAAACATCCACATAGTAAAACTTGTAGAACATGTGAACAGAAGTGCCAGTCTTGCCAATCTGGGAAACAGATGCTTAATGCAGCTTGACTGGCGTGCTTCATTTTTCTTTAAGAAGGTTAGTCTGTTCTTCCTTTATATTTGCTTGCCCACCCCATTGTGGAATGTCACAGTTGATTATCAAAAGCAGAGCTGTGTTTTCCAATGGACAGCAAAGGAAAAAATAGGAGTTTTTATACTCAACTTAAGATTCTTTACTCCGTCATTTGCTCTGCTATGCCATGTCCTCAGCTGTGGAGAGGGTTTTGTCCACGATTTAGGCACACCTCTGGGCTGGCTTTTGTTTTTTGGTGCACATAGTGTCCAACTGTTGCATTTAGTAATATTACCAGTTAGTGATTATCTAAAGCAGGGCTGTGCCCTTCAATGAACACAGAAAAAGGATTTACAGTGAGTACAAAACTATTAGTTTTACTGGCAGTGACACCTTAAAGTCTAACTCTGAGAAACTATTAAATCACCCCATCCGCACTGCAAGGGTTAACTGCTCATTTTGTCTAGGGATGAGGAGACGTGGCTTTACTCACTTGATCCTCCACTCCTCCAGCAGATGGAGATCCCAGAAATAAATATATACGCTGCGCTTTCAAATATACTCTTCACATTATACTCTTCAAAGTGCAAATATGCGTGTGAGTCACACACTGTGAAACATCCAGTAACTACTGACTGTAAAAAGTGACAATAGTGCAACAAATAGTTATGAATACTTAAAAATGAATATATACATGAAAATAAATAATCACACTAGTAAAAAGTGCTATAACCTGCATCCATATGGTGATTGGTTGTATCAAAATTATTGTTCATAAAATCATATAGTGTTTATAAAATCATATAGTGTTCATAAAAATATATAGTGGACTCAATTCACTAAAACATATAGATGAATAAAAAGTGCTTCTATGTGCATATGTGTCATACAATTATTTCAATTCAAAAGTGCTTCTAAAGTCCATTCGATTTGGAAACTGCTGTGTAGATAATCCAAAACAAGCCGCAGTGATCCATGCGATTTGGAAACTGCTGTGTAGCAAGCAACAGTGATCACACTCAGGTGCTCCCCCCTAGGTATTAAACGCTCACCTCTGAGCGTGTTACTTTACACTTAAGCTTAGTCAATACATGCCTGTGAACCATCTCTGGGGCTCTGCAGTTTTAACCAGACTCCTGGACCCGTCAGCACTATACCTCGGTTGAGTAAAAAAGAACTGGATGGTGTAATAACTTTTTAACAGTTTATTAATCACATGAAACCTCCCATGGGGTACCCACAGGCGCGTCAGTGCGCCACTCTGTATCAGGCAAACAGCATGTAAAGATACCGGATCGATATTGGAATGGTATGGGGTTCTTTCCCGACAGGTCACCTGCTGAACGTCTGTCCTGTCCCCTCCCCAATGCGTATCGATACAGGGAACTTCTGTATCTACTTCAGGGAGAAAATATAGTCACTCACTCTAGTGGTGGACTGTCCTTCAGCGTCCTTTATGTCGAGTGCAGGGCTATAGATCCTTCACTGGTCTTGATGTCAGGACCTTGCTGGAGCTTAGAGAAGAAGACTTTTGCAGGGACTGGTCTAGCAGCAGGGAGGTGCGGAAGATAGGGTAAGTCTACTTTTCGGTGTCCCCTAGACCTAAACAAGCAAACGGGCACAGAATCAGTGGCAAGGAATAATTTTATAGTTACAAGGAGTTGGGCTTTAAAGTAAGTTGTCGAGTGAAGCCCCATCAAAGGGTATTCAGAGCAATTGCTTTATACATCCAAAGACCAGTATTAAAACTAAACTAAATAGTCCTCCACATATTATTCTAGATATTCTAAAAATGAGACGGCAATATCTACTATCCCATTAACATAGTGGTACAAAGCAGCAGGCATAAGCTGTAACCAGTCCATACCTAAGGGATCAGCAAGGATGGTCTTAAGCTCTTTTTATTAGCCCACACTCCCAGGATCTGGAAATTTGTCAAAACTGTAATAGGTTTCAAGACAAGGCCTGCCAAAGAAAATATGGTTTTGGGAAAGGTTTCAGAGCCCTAGTCAATATTAAATATAGTCAGGAAAGTAATTTATTGGGATTTTATGGGTGCCGGGCAAATAGATTTAGACGAACATCAGAGTAAAAAATATAAATCACATTTTATTGAACATAAACAAAGTTTAAAAATTATGCTGGCTATACATAATATAAAACAAACAGCAGTACATATCAGATTAAGTTATGAATAAGAAGTCACTCAGCACTATAATCCTGACATGTTTCGCCCGTTAGGGCTTCCTCAGGGGATGTATGTTGAGGGACCAAAATGGGTATGTCACTGCATGGAATAAGGTACAGTTAAGAGCCATCAAATTTACAAAAAAGTGTGTTAAAAGAAAAAGATGTTAACGACTGTCCAAAGCTAAGTTGTTTGGCTGCCAACTATTAGATAGTTACCTGCTGTAAGAGTCGGGCCAGACGTAGGAGAACGGGCATTGCGCTGTACTGAAAAGGGTTGGTCTGGGTGGGCCCAAGTAAAGGCCGTGGGACCTGTGCCTGCCATATGAAGAAAAAGTAAGAATGGAAAAATAGTGGAAAAGGGGAAGTGAAGGGGTAGGGGGAAAAAGGAGAAAGGGGAGGGGAGGGTGGGAGGGAATGAGGTGTAGAACAAGGGGAGGGGGAAGAAAGAGGGCAGGAAGACAAAAGGGGGGAGGGAAAAAGGGAGGGGGGAGGAGAAGGGGGGAAGAGCGAGGGGGGGGGGGGGAGAGAGAGGGGGAGGGAGGGCGGGGAGTGGGAATGTGGGGGGGGAGAAATGTGTGCTGGGGTGTGAAAACCACCTTAGGGTGGTAAGTAAAGTGGAGACATGCTGTGGCTATGAAGTGGGGAAGTGATAATAATTTAAATGGGCTAGGGGGAGAGGTACTTACAAAGGACCCAGCTAAGTCTAAGAGGGAGCGAGGGCTGCCAGGTAGGGATATTTATCTAATAGAAAAGATAATAATAAGGACCACAATAAATATCTATTGTAATTGATGCTGAATGTGAGAGAAAATGTAAGGAAAAGACGCACTGCCATAATAGGGTTAATTTAGAGAACAAAAAAAAATGCAAATTCTAATAACAAGCAAATATAATGGTCATCCATACAGTAGAGAACCAAAGTCCTGTTTACAGATCGTCTACCCCCACTTTAAAAGCGAGGAGTGGGGAAAATTTAGAGACGGTAACAGGTGCTTAAGAGGTATAAATAATTGGCATACTCAGCGTCATTACTCAAAAAGCAAAGAAGTTTGAATGGAGAGCTGAACGATTGAAACAAAGTTTCATTAAGAGGAGTGACAAAGGTAGAGTGAAGTCCAAAGTTTACCTTGTGTAGAAAGATATGCCTGAAGTGGCAGCCCATCCGTAATCTGGCATAGTATGTGATGAGAGGTGTTTAAATGTGCGTGCGTGCCGGTCACGTGTTCGCCCGCATCCAATGAAACAGGGGAGGCGGGAGAGCGGAGCGGAAACAAGTGAAAAGAAAGGTAGGAGACTACATTACCCATAAGGCAATACGAGCTGTGTAGGGATAGGGAGGGGCGGGCGCTGAGCGCCTCTGTCCTCCGTCTCCGTTCACATGATCGTAAAAGCTAAAGTGACTGGGAATTGTGAAGTGACAAGAGTATTAAACTGATGCTGTGAGGTATTAATAGTAAACTGGATCACTGGATAATAATAAGGAAAATGCAGAGTTTATTAAATAAATACAGCGCTATACCAATCACCTCGCTGGTAAGAGAATATTAAACACTGGTGACCGTAATTTTAGAAATGACATAAGGCAACTCTGATGGAAATAGTAAATAGGAAGGCAGATATATATAGCTATTGGACAATCGATAGGCATCAATTATACAATGTATAAACAGCAAATTTTATTCTTCAAAAATGTATAGACAGGGGTTCATAATACATTGTAATACATATATCAATACAAAAAGATGATCAATGGTATTGCATGTGAATAAATTAAACAAACATGATTTAATCAATATAGAAAAAAATTATTATATAGGCAATGGGAGAGGAAAAGGGGGGGGGGGAGGGGGAAGGAGGTGGGAGAGGGGAAAACAAGGCAGATGGGTGGGGGAGGGGGGGGGGATTTGTTTGCTCCAACCATTGTAAAAGGTTGACCAATAGAATTATAAAAAAGGCTTGAAACTGACTGTTTCATTGAGGCCAGGGTAAATCATAGCCTGGAGGCTATGTATCCACCTGGCCTCTAATTGAATTAGAGTACGATCCACACTACCTCCTCTGGTGTTAAGGGGCAGATGGTCAAGAGCAGAAAAAGAAATCATTTGAGAGTCAAAATTATGGTACAGACCTACATGTGTGCTGACGGCTGTTGCCATTTTTCTTTTGGCAATGGGACCTACATGGTCACGGATCCTCCTAAAAAAGGGGCGTTTCGTTTTGCCAATGTAGTAGCACCCACATCGGCATTGCATGATGTAGACCACTCCGGGGGTTTGGCAAGTCACTTTTTGTCTAATAAAGTGAGTTGTGCCATTTGGAAGGAGTATGCCAGTACTGTTGCTGTAGTCAATATTAGTTTTAAACACTAAAATACCATCAACAGGAATGGGCAGTGTTTTTGTTTAGGCAAGAAAAGGCTGGCTCCACAATGGGAACAGGCCACTTCTTAGTAAACTCCTCCTCCATGGATATTACTCAGCAGTGTTTTGAATGAGAAAATAATTTGTCAGGAGTACAAAATAGGTTTTAATGATTAATGTACTGGAAAGGTTTAGGCAGTTTAAGGATTTGTAAGGGGACCCAGACCAGTAACAGTTGGTGGTTTTAGGTGCAGGTTGTTTTAGTTTTAAATATGTATGCACTGCGCCAATAAGAACCAAAATCTTATTGGCTAGGAGTTATGTCAACAGACTGAGTCTCCTCAGGCACAAACTCTTCCAAAAAGGAATAGTGAGACTCATTGCCCACAGTTGCCTGCTCTGCAGCTGCAGGAATGTCAGAGATAGACTGTGGAAGAGAAAGCATAGAAGTACACATATGGCCACGGTGTTCTGAGGCCCCTGTTGCGGCAAGGATTTTTGTCATCGAATCCTGTAAAGCTGAAGAAAATTCCTCCCTGGATAAAGCAAAAGAGGAAGCAATGACTGAGGGAGCTAGAAAAGTCTCTGAATAGTGTGAGGTAAGGAACAGCTATCCAAGATTTCTGTGTTAGGTCCAATAGGAAAAACACTGCAGAGGCATGTGGGATACTGACAACCCCCTGTGGATGCAACAGAGGTTAAATGGATAGAGGTGAGTGTGTCGCTGTTCAGCAGCAAGGACAGAGCAAGGAAAATCTATGACCCTTGCGAGTAGAGAAACTCACGCTGAATGAGAATAACTGGAGAAAACCATGATATTGGGCCATGCTCATATGATGATAAGCTCCAGAGTTCCCACAGTCACAGAACTGGAGTGCATTCACACAGCTGAAAGGCACAGTAAATAATTACTGGAAATCTCTATATGTAGAACCCAGTCAACATCTCACATTCCTGGCATTTTCTTGCCCCCACCATACTTAATAATTTTCACATTGTGAATAGTTCCTATAATTTGCCTAATACATACCGTATATTTCATATTATCATTAGCTCCTTCTGGTGGCCATAATGCAGCTTTTTACCGGATTAAGGTATTGCAGGAAAATACCACATTATGGCCTTTACATGAAGCTGATTATCACAGGAAATAAATTATTAGAGAGATTATGGAGATTTTTTGTAATGCTTGTGCGAATGCTTTAAACTTTTGCACAGCAAATTTTTTCACAAACAGACCCTTAGGTGTCTGGGGAGCGCCACAAGCAGAATCCAATGCCCAGATGCCACATTACCTGCTAGCCCAGCCGTCCTCAGTTCAGTGAAGTTTGCATACAGCCTCCAAGGCAGCACTAAGAATCACTCAACCCAGATAACTGCATAACAATTCCCAGCTCAGCAGCCTGATAAAGAATCTTATGTCAAACTAAACGGAGGATACGTTACCCTGGGCACCAAGGCCTCTGGTATTAAAACATAACTTTTATTCAAATTATATAAAATGTGTCTAGACTGTGTATGTGTATGTGTATGTACAGTATATATATATATATATATATATATATATATATATATATATATATATACCGTATATATAATATATATATATATATATATATATATATATATATATATATATATAAAATTATATATAATTATTAAGGGAGGATTATTGTTTATTGATTGGCGAATGGCATAGGCAGTGATTTGGTGAATACAATAACCAAAAAAGGTAAAGAAAAAGGAGGAAGAGGAAACCTCCTAACTGAATATACATTAAATAACTTGTCCACTAAAAATACTGCACCTATCAAACCCTATTTAGGTCTTGACAGGTGTCTGTGAAAAGAACTCCTCCTGGATATACTAAGGATAACCCTTATTAAAGATAAACTCAGTCTTGGCCAATAACCTATAGTGATTGATATCATAAACTCAGGAACCTGGCTGGTCTATCCATCCACTGGTATCAATGAGTCCTGGACCAAACTAGACTGTCTACTAGAAATACATACTGATCCTGACAGGTACCTGTAATAAGAGCTCCTCCTGGGTATACTAGTCATTTAACTCCAATATTCTAGATTCCTCCTAGACAAACTAATACTATCAATGTCTATCATTTAAAAAATTCTTAACTTCAAACTTCAAAAACAAGTGAATCTCCAAGCTTTTGATATTTACTCTGTACTTAGTTGAGATACAGGACTGTGCTGGAGTTAAAAAGTGCTTTGAGATTTTGTGTATATAATCATAGAACTTTCTGAGGTAAAAACCTAGACCAGGCAAAAGCTAAAATCATGCTGAGGAGGAATAAAATGGATGGGACAGGGTTAGGCCCAGGTGCTCAAGATGGTGTGGGGCTTCCTTCTCTAAGATCACGGCAGAAATAAGAAGCTTGGGGAGCAACAGAGAAACTACAGGGTTATGTATATATTCCGAATTCAGAACCTTCTGCATCTCCTATAAAACATTCAATATCAGCAACTGTTGAGGAAAAGCAGAATAGTTCTGAACGGTCAAAAGCAAATATAAATCTAGTGGCACAAGGGAATGATCAAGAAAGAGAGACGGGCAGGAGGAGGAAGATAATACTATCAAAATTTCCGCTGGAAACCCAGACAATGTGCAGCATATTCAGATTTAAGAGCCAACTCTGAAAGATGTGTTTAAAGCGGTACAAATAAGTAATGCTATGCTATCTATTTTGTCAAATCAGTTTCAACATATGCTAGAGGAGATCACTATTATACATCAAGATATTCAAAAAGTGCAAGAGCGTACAACTGAAGTAGAGAATAGAGTTGGCAATATAGAGGATACAATGTAATTTATGCAACGAGATCTTGAAGCGGTGGGCCTTCAGTCTAAGCAGCATGCTAATTACATTGATGATTTTGAAAACAGGCTACGTAGAAATAATTTAAAGTAGAGTTCCACCCACTTTTACAACTCTTCAGCATCCCTCACTAAACTGTGCACTGTAAACGAATTGGATATTTTTAAATTTTTTTTCTCAGCACTTACTGTATATCTGCTGTATTCATTTTTCACTTCCTCCTCCCTGGCCGCGGCCCATGGCATCATTTCCTGTTTGCAATGCCTTCTGGGAAGGGGCGGCAACTTCCTCTGACACTGCCGTTGCTATGGAAACCTGACCTGAAACCTATTACACTGCTTGTGCTGCACTGAGCATGTGCGAGATCTGCAAGGATGAGATCCAGGAAGAAATACAGTCTGGCTTCAGATGCCCAGACTTAAGATGGCCACGGCCTGCTGTAAGTTTATAAAATAACAAACTACTGCTATAAACTAACAAAAACAGACCTTAGTTTACAGACTAACTTTACTAGAATACATTAAGCTTGTGTATTATGGGGGTATTTTTATTTAAAAACTATAATTTCGGCCGGAACATCACTTTAAGAGTCATTGGCTTTCCTGGGCGTACAGAAGGGAACAATATCACAGAATTTAAGGAACAATGGTTGTTAAAAAATTTTGAAAAGAACTCTTTTTTGCCCTTTTTTTCTACTGAGCGTGTACATAGGATTCTGTTCAGATCTCCTCTTCCAGGAAAATTTCCTCGACCAATTATTATCAAGATGTTGCATTTCAGAGACCGAGATAAAATTTTAGTCCTGGCCCAAACAAAAGGCAATATGGAAATAAACTGTTCAAAAATCTCTTTTTATCCGCATTATTCGGTGGAAGTGCAGAAAATGAGAGATCAATACTCACAGGTTAAAAAGAGACTTCGCAATTTTGCAATTGACATAAGCGATGTTAGCCAGCAAAACTTAGGATTGTAGCTAGGGATGGAACAACTTTTTTTGGTAATTCTAAGATTGCTACTACTTGGCTATATAAGAATGAGCAACAATTGCTTTCTTATCGGGAAAGGATACCTAGTTAAATATGACATCATTATTAATTTGAGATTTAGAATGCTCTCTTTAGGTTCAGTTAAAGGCAGTAGAGGATGGTCTTTACTATTTGCTTTTCATAGTTCTGTTTCCACCATTCCCCCTCTCTCGCATAACAGCTGTGGGGTGGAGTGGGATGGTGGATTGGGGATTTGCTCTTGGTGTTTTTTTTTTTTCTTCCCTTTTGTTTTTTCCTAGGGGAAAAATGTTTTGTGTCCCTTTTTTTTTCTCTTCTTCTCTTGGCCTATACACAATACTATCAAATCAATGCTAGATATGACGGAAAAAGTCTGTTGAGTGTACGGTAATATTCATTGTTAAGGTAGCAATGTTTCAATTTTTTTGTAGGCTCTAAAAAAATGAGTGTTGAAATAAGAATAATGTCATGGAATGTGAGAGGATTGAAGGGACCAGTAAAAAGGAGCGCTTTTTTTTCTACACTGGGGCAATATAATCTGTTATTTGTTTTCCTGCAGAAAACACATCTAACACAGGATACTATGTTAATATTACAAAATGAGAGATACCCGACACAATATCATTCGGTATATTCTAATTATGCTAGAGGTACCAGTATATTAACATCATCCACAATTCAATTTTTCTGCAGGAAGGCATTGATAGACCCACAGGGTAGATATGTTCTAATGGTGTGTACATTATTCTCTACGGTCTATTAATTGGGTTCAATGTATATTTCTCCGCCATATAGTTCAGAAGTATTGTGAACATTTGGGGTGTTCTTGGCAGAGCACACTGGTATATACCTTTACTGATAATAGGAAATATTAATAATCTTTGCAACCCAAGTTTGGATCGTTCCCCAGCAGGCCCATGGGTAGAAGCTCCTTTTGCTAGCCATTTACAAGAATTGGGGCTACGGGATATATGGAGGGTATTTAATCCCACGATTCACGCTTACTCATGCTGTTCCTCTACTTATGGACCATTATCCAGGATTGATTTAGTCATGGGTACGGATCTAACCTTTCCATTTGTTTCCATTTTTGTCCTTAAAAAAGATTAAACCTAGAAATAAATCAAACTGGAGGGTGAACACTCAGTAGCTGCAGGTGCTGCCGCCAGATAGTTCTATACGCCAATCGTTGGTTGATTTCTTTTTGAATAATGCTGAAACTGCATCGTTTTAGGTGATATGGGATACCATGAAAGCATTTTTAAGAGGAATCGTAATATAAGCTATTAGTAGGTTCAAAAAATCTAATGTAGAGTGGGAAACTTGTTTGGTAAGAGAGGTACAACAAAAAGAATTCCAATATATCCAGAGCCCCACTTCACTAAATCACTCTATTTGGAAAGATACGCAATTATTATATAAAAGGACAGTCTTGGAAATGGCTGAACAAGATCTGTTTTTTGTAAAGAGTAGGTATTTGAGGAGGGGAAAAGGAATAGCAAAATGTTATCTGTAATAGCAAAATCCCAGACCCAAATTAATTATATCTCTTCAATACGTCTGTTAACATATATTTCACATAACCAAATGGATATCATATTATTCTTTTTTTCCTTCTATGGTGATTTATATAGGAGTAAGGTCTCCTATAGAATGGATCAACTTAGAGACTTTTTGTGTCCCCTGGAGATACCTTTAATCTCCAGGGATGACAGAGAAAGTCTTATGCCGCATACACACGAGCGTATTTCTCGTCGGAAAAAGATATGACGGCTTTTCCGACGGGATTCCACTCAAGTTTGCCTTGCATACACACGGTCACGCAAAAGTTTGCTGAAATTACGACTGTCAAGAACGCGGTGACGTAAAACACTACGTTGAGCCGAGAAAATGAAGTTCAATGCTTCGGAGCATGCGTCAAATTGTTTCTGAGCATGCGTAGGGATTTTGAACGTCGGAATTGCCACAGACGATCGCATTTTCGGATAGGAACTTTTCCCGACTGAAAAATTGAGAGGCATTTGATACAGGTTGGCTCCCAGAATCAATGAATGAAGCTAGTATCATAGTAATACCCAAACCTGATAAAGATCAGACATTACCAGAGTCTTATCGACCATATTACCAAGGTTATTGGCCAATAGGCTAAATAACGTTGTAGGGAAATTGATACACCCGGACCAGACAGGTTTTATACCAGGAAGGTCGACAACTACAAACTTGAGGAAATTGTTCCTGAATTTACAGATGATTCCTGATAATGTGGGAAAAAAGAACGGTTTTGTCCCTCGACGTCGATGCAGCAAAAGCATTTGACTGCATTGAGTGGACATACCTGTGGCAAGTTTTGGAAAGATATGGCTTGAGGGAGGTTTTGTGAGGTGGATAAAATTTATATACTGTGCCCCTCGAGCATGTGTACAGATTAATGGTTCTATATCAAATATTTTCTCATTATCTAGAGATACTAGACAGGGTTGCCCGTTATTCCCATTATTGTTTGCATTAGCGATAGAGCCTTTGGCGATAGCAATTAGACAAACAGCTACAATTAGAGCAGTGGTTCTCAACTCCTGTCCTCAGGACCCACTAACAGGCCAGATTTTAAGTATTACCTTTGGAAAATGCAGACTAGAAGACAGCAATCACTGAGCAGCAAATGATATCACCTGTGATGTATTTCAGTTATCTTGCAAACCTGGCCTGTTAGTGGGTCCTGAGGACAGGAGTTGAGAACCACTGGATTAGAGGGTTTAAGAGAGGGGAACGGGAAGATAAACTCTGTCGGTATGCTGACGACTCTTTGTTGTTTTTGGGAGATAAGGATGACTCCCAGAATTGAGCTATCTACATTACAACTTCCTAAACATAGATGGGGGGAACTAGCTGTGCAAGGGCCTATTTTATTGCTTCTCATCTTAAATAGATGGTAGGATGGAGTTCTATAGATTGGAGGGAATCGGCTCTCTCATAATCATTTAATAGCCCAATTGGAAAATGGGTCTATTGGGAACATTGCTCAAAAACCCACATTAGTGTTGATGAATAAAGTATGGCAGGAAATGAAACATATAATGCAATATATAGAGATATCAGTCCATACCGCTATATTGGAAAATATAAAATACAATGAGATAAATAAATTAGAAGGATTTGGGGTGTGGAGAGGATCAGGGATTCAATATATTTCACAACAATATTCTAATAATATTTTTAAAACATATCAAGAGTTACAAAAAGAATACTCCCTTCCCTCATATACCTTTTCTTAATTTCTACAATTACAGTACAACACGCTTTACAGGTCCAATTTAAAGGTATTAAGGTAAAGGTACAAAATATGCCATTAATAGACCTAATTGTAAAGACATAAACTAAGAAGGGTATTATCTCTACTATATATGGGTATCTAATTGGGCAATATCAGGGAGTGGTTATCTGTCCCGCCAGAGGGGGATGGGAAAAGGACCTAGGTGAGTTAACAGATGAACAGTGGCAAAATATTTTGGAACAAGTACAAACTGTATCAGTATCACCCCAGCAGACCCAAACGAATTATATATAATCTATATAGTATATAGGACCCCGGCTAAGTTGTATCAATGGGGTATACAAGATACATCTGAGTGTGTTCGGTGCTGGAGATCCTCCACTGACTTACTACTTATGTTATGGAAATGTCCTAAATTGTTTAGGTACTGGCAAAAAATTACGGATGCTATTAAGCGGGTATATCAAATACAGATACAAATGGATCCTAAAATAAGCTTATTAAGCTGTGTAGAAAAAGAAATATATATTCCAACAGTTAGGACTGCTATTAACCGCTTGCTGCCCGCAGGCCGTTATACGACAGCCAGACGGCGCGGCTCTTGTTCTGGGTGGGCGTCATATGACGTTCGTCCATTTAAACAGGGCATGCGCGCAGCCCTGTACCTTCACAGAGACACCGCTCGCCACCGAGAGGGGTGAACAGCCATTGGGCATGGATGTTTACCACGTGATCACAGATGGTACCGCTCCCACTTTGTACGGCGCATGCGCGCGATCGCAAGCGCACTGTGCGCACACGTCGGTGGCAGCGTGTTCCCGGGAACACTGCTCATCGCTGATGCTGGTAAACAGCCATTGGCCAACGGCTGTTTACCACGTGATCGGCTGTGATCCTTTTACAGCCGATCACTAAATGTAAACATAGAGTGGTAACGAGATGTTACCGGGTTCTCCTGCTCACACACCGATCGTGTGTGAGAAGGAGATTGCTTACACCGCTTCCAGTGTACACCAACACACACTGATTGCCCCCCCCATAAAGAGGACCTGTCACCACCCATCAAAGTACCCGTCACAGTTCATCTGAGTACCTGTCGCAGTCCATCTGAGTATCCGAGTACCTGTCACAGTTCATCTGAGTACCCGAGTACCTGTCACCGTTCATATGAGTACATGAGTACCTGTCACAGTTCATCTGAGTACCTGAGTATCTGTCACAGTCCATCTGAGTACCCGAGTACCTGTCACAGTTCATATGAGTACCTGAGTACCTGTCACCACCCTTCAGAGTACCCGAATACCAGTCACCAGCTCATCAGAGTCCCCGAGTACCTGTCACCAGGCCATCAAAGTACCCGTCACCGGGCCATCAGAGTACCCGAATACCTGTCACCAGGCCATCAGAGTACACGAGTACCTGTCCCCAGCCCATCAGAGTAACCGAGTACCTGTCACCAGCCCATCAGAGTACCCGAGTACCTGTCTGCAGCTTATAAAGTTACCCGAGTACCTATCTGCAGCCCATCAGAGTACAAGAGTACCTATCTGCAGCCCATGCCTCAAAATATACGTTGGGGTGTTTGCTTTCCAAAATGGGGTCATTATTTGGGTAATTCCACTGTCCTGGTGCTCAAGGACCTTCAAAAGTGTGATATAAAGGAATGAAATGAGATGTGTAATTTATGCTCCTAGAACCCCGGAAAGTACTACTTCAATGTTGGGCCTCTGTATGTGGCCAGGCTGTGTAAAAGTCTCACACATGTGGCATCGCCATACTCAGGAGGCATAGCAGAATGTATTTGGGGTGTAATTTTTGCTATATACATGCTATGTGTTAGAAATGTCTTAAAAATAGACAACTTTGTGTAAAAAAAAAAAATGCATTTTCATTTTTTTTTTTTACACATTTTCCAAAAACTTCTGGAAAAAAATGAACCATTCAAAAGACTCACTATGCCTCATACATTATACGTTGGGCTGTTTGATTTCCAAAATGGGGTCATTTTGTGGGCAATTCCATTGTCCTGGTGCTCCAGGGCCTTCAAAAGTGTAATAGGTGGTTGAGAAATGAGGTGTCATTTATGCTCGTAGAACGCCTGAAGGTGCTTCTTCAGTGTTGGTCCTCTGTATGTTGCCAGTGTAAAAGTATCACACATGTGGTATCGCCATACTCAGGAAGAGTAGTAGAATGTATTTTGGGGTGTAATTTGTTGTATGCATATGCTGTGTGTGAGAAATAACCTGATAATATGACAATTTTGCAAAGAATTGTGGGAAAAAATTACAACTTAAAAAAACTCACCACACTACTTAATACCTTGGAGTGTCTACTTTCAAAAAAGGGGTCATTTGGGGGTATTTGTACTTTCCTGACTTGTTAGTGTCTCAAGAAATGAGATTCACCTGATATACTGAAGGCCTGATCAGATGTGATCAATTTTCAGTGATTGGCACCATAGTTTGTAGACTCTATAACTTTCACAAAGACCAAATAATATACACCAATTTGCTTTATTTTTACCAAAGATATGTAGCAGTATAAATTTTGGCCAAAATTTATGAAGCAAAATTACTAAGTTGCAAAATTTTATGACAGAAACAAAGAAAAAGGCATTTTTTTTCACAAAATGTACGGTATTTTTTTATTTATAGCGCAAACAATAAAAAACCCACTAGTGATTAAATACCACCAAAACAAAGCTCTATCTGTGTGAAAAAAAAGGACGCAAATTTCATATGGGTACAGTGTTGCATGACTGAGTAATTGTCATTCAAAGTGTGAGAGCGCTGAAAGCTGAAAATTGGCCTGGCAGGAAGGGGGTGTAAGTGCACTGTATTGAGGTGGTTCACAAGATGCTATTTATAGCACAAAAGTTAATAGCACAAAAACGGATATCTTTGAATATTCCAACATACGAGGAATAGTGTTTACAGGTCAACAACACTCTACTAAAAGAATGGCAGGTCTATCTAGAGGGCTGATAAAAAAAATTTCACAAAATATGGGATTTGTTTTTGAGAATGCCTGGTATGACACCTTTTTTCATAGCAATAGATGGAACCCCAGGGGTGGATAGATCCTTCTCAAACTACAGGAAAAGTGGGGAAGGACAGGGGAAAAAGAGTAGAGGGATAAGATCAGAATATAAAAGGATTCTTTTGGTGGGACTTTTATAGACCTATATAAGTGTTTTTCACCACAGTTGGGGTGTTATTTCGATGCAGATAAACGATTAGTAAGAGAAAGTAGTGGGTAGGAAGGACAAGGGAGAGGGAAGTGATATCTATATGAATAATAGAGTTGATATAAATAAGATGATATTCAATAGGAGAATATTTGATGGTGTAGAAGTGTAGGCTTTTCTTTTGCTATATATATATATATATATATATATATATATATATATATATATATATATATATATATCCACATGCAGCGCTAAATGAACAGTATATTCAAGAAGGGAGAGTTGATAAACCCATCACCAGCTTCAATGTGTATGGGAAAGCACACCCATACACATTGAAGCTGGTGACGGGTTTATCAACTCTCCCTTCTTGGATATACTGTTCATTTAGCACCGCATGTGGACTTTTATATTTTTATTTTGCTTATCACCAAATTGTGCTAGCTGCTCAGCTCATACTACAATTTATATTACTATTGAGTAGCTCAAATATTGACCTGATTTATCTATCTATATCTATCTATCTATCTATCTATCTATCTATCTATCTATCTATCTATCTATCTATCTATCTATCTATATATTATTATTATTTTTTTTTTTTAATTTGTATACTAAATATATATGCTTTGGTTTTTTGGTTTTTGTTATAAGTATTGTAAATTAAAACTGGTGTTAATAAAAAATTATGAATAAAAAAGAAAACTAGTGGAACCAATTGCCTTCAGAAGTCACCTAATTAGTAAATAGAGTCCACCTGTGTGTAATTTAATCTCAGTATAAATACAACTGATCTGTAAAGCCCTTAGGTTTGTTAAGAGAACCTTAGTGAACAAAACAGCATCATAAAAGGCCAAGGAACACACCAGACAGGTCAGGGATAAAGTTGTGGAGAAGTTTAAAGCAGGGTTAGGTCATATAAAAATATCCCAAGCTTTGAACATCTCACGGAGCACTGTTGAATCCATCATCCAAAAATGGAAAGAGTATGGCACAACTGCAAACCTTCCAAGACATGGCCGTCCACCTAAACTGACAGGCCGGGCAAGGAGGGCATTAAATCAGAGAAGCAGCCAAGAGGGCCCATAGTAACTCAGGAGAAGCTGAAGAGATCCACAGTTCAGGTGGGAGAATCTGTCCACATGACAACTTTTAGTCCTGTACTCCACAAATCTGGCCATTATGGAAGAGTGGCAAGAAGAAAGCCATTGTTGAAAGAAAGCCATAAGAAGTCCAGTTTGCGAGAAGCCATGTGGGGGACACAGCAAACGTGGAAGAAGGTGCTCTGGTAAGATGAGACCAAAATTGAACTTTCTAGCCTAAAAGCAAAATGCTATATGTGGCGGAAAACTAACACTGCACATCAACCTGAACACACCATGCCCACTGTGAAACAGTGGTGGCAGCATCATGTTGTAGGATGCTTTTCTTCAGCAGGGACAGGGAAGCTGGTCAGAGTTGATGGGAAGGTGGATGGAGCCAAATACAGGGCAATCTTAGAAGAAAACCTGTTCGAGTCTGCAAAAGACTTAAGACTGGGGTGGAGGCAGGGGAGGGCTGGCAGCCTTAGGCCTGGGGGGCAAGTCCAGTCAAGTGGCCCATTGAACCACCGAATCAGCTCACCATCCATCTACACCACATTCCCTGTACAGAGAGAGGGCAGGAGACTGCTCAACATTGCCCCAGAGAGAGAGACCGCTTCACACTGCCCCATAGAGAGAGAGACCGCTTCACACTGCCCCATAGAGAGAGAGACCGCTTCACACTGCCTGCACAGAGAGAGAGACCGCTTCACACTGCCTGTACAGAGAGAGAGACCGCTTCACACTGCCTTCACAGAGAGAGAGACCACTTTACACTGCCTGCACAGAAAGAGAAAGACCGCTTTACACTGCCTGCACAGAAAGAGAGAGACCGCTTCACACTGCCTGCACAGAGAGAGAGAGACCGCTTCACACTGCCTGCACAGAGAGAGAGAGACCGCTTCACACTGCCTGCACAGAGAGAGAGACCGCTTCACACTGCCTGCACAGAGAGAGAGAGAGACCGCTTCACACTGCCTGCACAGAGAGAGAGAGAGACCGCTTCACACTGCCTGCACAGAGAGAGAGAGACCGCTTCACACTGCCTGCACAGAGAGAGAGACCGCTTCACACTGCCTGCACAGAGAGAGAGAGAGACCGCTTCACACTGCCTGCACAGAGAGAGAGAGACCGCTTCACACTGCCTGCACAGAGAGAGAGAGACCGCTTCACACTGCCTGCACAGAGAGAGAGAGAGACCGCTTCACACTGCCTGCACAGAGAGAGAGACCGCTTCACACTGCCTGCACAGAGAGAGAGACCGCTTCACACTGCCTGCACAGAGAGAGAGAGAGACCGCTTCACACTGCCTGCACAGAGAGAGAGAGACCGCTTCACACTGCCTGCACAGAGAGAGAGAGACCGCTTCACACTGCCTGCACAGAGAGAGAGAGACCGCTTCACCCTGCCTGCACAGAGAGAGAGACCGCTTCACACTGCCTGCACAGAGAGAGAGACCGCTTCACACTGCCTGCACAGAGAGAGAGACCGCTTCACACTGCCTGCACAGAGAGAGAGAGACCGCTTCACACTGCCTGCACAGAGAGAGAGAGACACCACTTCACACTGCCTGCACAGAGAGAGAGAGAGACCGTGCAGTGAGAGAAGCACATGCAGGCGCACGCCGGAGCACCGGCCAGATTAAGGGCATGGTGGGCCTGGTGCTGCAGTGGAGCAGGTTTAGGAGTGGCAGGGATATGAAGTAATGTCATATCCCAGCTCTCCTCTTACTGGCCACCCTCCTGTATTTCCAGGAGCCTGTGCCCAGACTTGGTCACAGCCCCACATGTGTAATGCTAGGGAAGCCTGGCACTTGATTTACCATGCTTCCGTAAGAGCCATGTGTCGGTGTGTGTTCTATAGCAGCCAGCAGTGATCGCCAAAAAAATAAATAAAGACATGCTGATTGTACTGAAGTCAGTTGATCGAATTCTGTACAACCAGTCTGCACATAGATAGATTGAAATTTCTGCTGAACCGGCAGAATTTCAATCTGTCTATGGTGGCCTAAGTCCACCAGTCTCTGGGTTTAATAATATCCTCAAATCTTCTAAAAGGGGTGCTCCACTTAGGTGTAGAAATTCACTTTGAACTCCACCTTATTTCCAGAACTCTCTTTAGGGTACTTTCACACTGAAGACGCTTTACAGGCGTTTTAGTGCTAAAAATAGCGCCTGTGAACTGCCTCTCATGCCACCCCCATGTGAAAGCCCCGAGTGCTCTCACACTGGAGCGGTGCGCTTGTGGGACATTCTGAAAAGTCCTGCAAGCGGCATTATTGGGGCGGTTTGGGAGAGGTGCCCTGCCCATTGAAATTAATGCAACACGGGCGGTTGTAACCCTTTCTTTGGCCGCTAGCGGGGGTTAAAACTAAAACAACGGTAAAAGGGCCACTAAAACGAGCAGCGCTTTACCACTACCGCCCACACCACCCCAGTGTGAAAGTACCCTTAGGTATTAGATGTGCAAACAATAAGGCGAGAGCCCATCTAATACCTACAGAGAGTAATGCAAATAAGGTGGAGTTCAAAGTGAACTGTGCAATTACCTACAGGGATTGGCATTTAGGAGGTTAAAGCAGGCAGGGGTGAAATGTAATATCAACTCATCACTGTCTGTCAAATGCCTCTGAAAAGTGACCTGAGCATGGATCACTTTTCAGAGGAGTGGCAAGGCCTGCTGCAAGTGAATACAAGCATTTGGGCTCACACTGGTGTGCTGCGGTTTGGCTGCAGTGCGGGTGTACTGGTGGGTTTCCTTAGCCGCAGCCCCTCAGACTTCTTTTAGGTTGCACTTTGCATTTTGCTGCATTTTCTGAAAGTGCACCAAATATGCAGCATGCAGGACATTTTGTGCACTTTCAGAACAGTAAATGTGCAACCTCTATGGGACCAGGGGTAACATGCAGGAAGACTGCCAGCACTGCAGCCAAACTGCAGCATGCCAGTGTGAGCCCACATCATAACACCTAGGAGGGCAAGGTACTGTCACAGGCTGCTAGAGAAAAAACTTTTTGGCTGCAGAGAGAGGGAGGGAGGAGTTCACTTACTTGGACGGTCCCAGCCTGAGGAGACTCACTGAATTTGAGCCGACTGCTCAGATGTAACTTTCCCGCCCACACATCCTCTTCACAGACAGCACACGGGCTGCCCGGAGTGTGGGCGGGGCTGCTGGGAGTGTGGGCGGGGAAAGAGAGAGCAGGTACAGCCTCTGCCAGCCATTCGTGTGGAGGAGGGAGGGGCTGGGCAGGGCTGTGCTGTGCTCTGTAACAGACTGTCAGCCCTGAGACATCGCTGGCTCACAGTACTAGACTCGGCCAGCTCAAGAACTGCGCATGTGCGGTTTTGAGCTGATGACACAGCAGCCTTTGCACAGCATATAAGAGCAGCCCAGGGGGCAATTGCATCCCTTGGTAGATCAAAGCATATTCATGTGTTAGAATGGTCCAGTCAAAGCCCAGACCTAAAACCAATTGAGAATCTGTGGCAAGACTTGAAAATTGCTGTTCACAGATGCTCTCCATTTCATCTGACAGAGCTTGGGCTATTTTGCAAAGAAGAATGGGCAAAAATGTCACTCTGTAGATGTGAAAAGCTGGTAGAGACCTACCCAAAAAGACTTGCAGCTGTAATTGCAGTGAAAGGTGGTTCTACAAAATTTTGACTCAGGCGGGCTGAATACAAATGCATGCCACACTTTTCACATATTTATTTGTAAAAAAAATTGAAAACCATTTATCATTTTCTATCCACTTCATAATTATGTGCCACTTTGTGTTGGTCTATCACATAAAATCCCAATAAAATATATTTATGTTTTTGGTTGTAACGTGACAAAATGTGGAAAATGTCAAGGGGTGTGAATACTTTTTCAAGGCACTGTAGTAACAAAAGCGCTGAAAGCACTTATGGTCATAAGAACAATAATGACCATATATAACGAAATAGCAACTGAAAACAAAGCACAGTACAATGCTGTCTGTTGTAGTATCAGTTAAAGTAGAACAATGAGAAGGTGGTGGTCTAAGCCCCCCACTAAGATTATGTGCACATACGACCAATCATATAGTTGAAAAATAGTGACAGTTCGCCATTAATATATGGTATATATACTAGACATAGGGAGAAACCCCTAACGACGGATTTGGAAAAGTTGTAGTTTAAGAAAGGAATGGTAGAGAGGGAGCAGTAGGGAGAAGGTGAGAAAATAAAGAATTGGGGTAAGAGAAAGGAGAAGGTCAGACACTCAAAGCCCAGCCACAAGTAAAATCAGCACCGACACAGCAATGTGCATCAAGGCTCAAGTAGGGAGGAGTCAAAATCAGATGGTAAGAAATGGTCTACCCAGGGCTGCCAGACTTTACGATGTTTAGGGATTGTATCAAAGATAGTGGCTTCAATTTTACTGTGAATCATGGCCTGGGTCACCCTATTTTTGGTCTCAAGGATACACAGAGTCAAGGTCTTTCAAGCTCTCGCTTAGAGGCTGTCATCAGTTGCTGAAGTAATTTTGTTTGAGCTCTAGTAAGATTAAGTGTAAAGTGGTTTAGTAGGGCATTTTTGGGGTCAATTTCCAGGTCCTCAATGGCCATCTAAAAAAATCTCAGTCCAAAACTGTCCACTAGATATGAAGATGACAAAAGCACACACAGGGGTAGTTAGGCAAATTTTTTGTGATTCTTGCTGGAACTATGTACCAGCGTAATAGTACAGGTATTTTGATAGACACTAATAAGTATTAATTTGTCTATGAGGAACCTAGAATATGACTAGTATACCCAGGAGGGGCTCTTATTACAGGTACCTGTCAGGACCAGTATGTATTTCTAGTGGACAGCCTAGGTCCAGGACTCATTGATACCAGTGGATAGATCGACCAGCCAGGTTCCAGAGTTTATGATTTCAGTCACTATAGTTGTTGGTCAGGACTGAGTTTATCATCAATAAGGGTTATCCTTAATATATCCAGGAGGGGTTCTTATCACAGACACCTGTCAAGACCTGAATAGGGTCTAATAGGTGCAGTATTTCTAGTGGACAACCAGAGTAGCTTGGTGAACTGGGAGATGTTCAATTTTTTTAATGTATATTCAGTAGGAGGGTTCCTTCTCCTTTTTCCTTTCTTTTTTTGGTTATTGTATTCATCAAATCACTGCCTATGCCATTTGCCAATCAATAAACACTATTCCTCTCTTAATGAATATACAGTATAAGCACACAGTCAAGACACATTTTATATTATTTAAATAAAAATTATGTTTTAATACCAGAGGCCTTGGTGCACAGGGTAATGCACCCTCTGTTTAGGTAGAAGCAATTGATTGCCAGTATAGGTATTTGCTCCTGGATTTGAAGAAAAAAAATTGTCTTGAAGAAAGCAATGTCTAAGAAACAAAAAAAATAAAATAAAAAACAAGAAAAACTTTCCTTTGAAAGTCATCATATAACTGGTGTGGCGGTGATCTGAAACACTGACTGGTGGCAGTTTTATTACATTTTTTTCTTTTTTTTAAGATTTTTTTTTTTTTAACACACTGTGACCAAAGCAATATAATGTTACCATAGTAACATTGTACTACACTGGGGAAGTGATCAGGATTTTATTTTATTTTTTTTACACATTACCATTGCTTATAGCAGTACATTTTGTGAATTTTGTGAAGCAGTGAAGACTTCAGGACCAGTCACAGAGCACAGCACCTCTTCGCATGCACAATGGGCACCCGGCTGTGAAGCCGCAAGCTGTCACAGCCTTGTGCCCATAGTAAAGATGCCTGTACCGGGGAAGGACGAAGGGTAAAAACAGCTGGGGTGAGTGCACCGCTGTATCGTAAGACAGGTGAGTGGCTGTTTATTAAAAGTCAGCTAGACTTTTAATTAGCACAAAAATGACTGGAACTCTGCCTTTTCATATGCAGATTCTGGAGTAATCAAAACTTTTGTGACCAGACCAAATTTTGAAGTTTGGTACACAGTAGTTTACTCGGATGTAAACAGATGTAAATGGTTGTACGTCTGTTTACACCCAGCCACTCACATACGTATGTGTAGCACCCTGATGTTTAGGCAGGGTTGCTCCTAAATTTACCTGCCAGGTATAGCTGCCTTGGTTAATTGTTGAGGATCAATTGATCTCACTCTAAGTTTGTAATTGCTACACTTCTCTCTTTTGCTGCTAGGTGGCTGGGTACCTGGTGGCATTAGATATGAGAAGGGCAATGCAAGGTCTGATTATGGGTATATAGGGTATCCCAGCCAATGGGCAGGGGTTTTCTTAAATCCCTTGGCCTGCTGGGAGAACCTATATACAGTATCTCACAAAAGTCAGTACACCCCTCTCATATTTGTAAATATTTTATTATATCTTTTCATGTGACAACACTGAAAAAATGACACTTTGCTACAATGTAAAGTAGTGAGTGTACAGCTTGTAAAACAATGTGTAAATTTGCTGGGAAAAGAACCCACTCTAGGTGTCTGGGTCACAAAAAAATCTTCTCCTCCTCAAATAATGGTGCTGGCTCAGTATGCAAAGTAGCATATAGAAAAGAATTCAATCCGAATGGCCACACTCCAGCAAAGATTTCTTTATTGGTTAAAAGCCATACAGAAAAAGATGAAATCCACAGCTGACATATTTCACACCATAACTACTGGTGCTTACTCATAGCTGACTCTTTAGGCGATAGACAGAAATTACTATTGTCTATTTGCTGTATGGTTCCTAACCAATAAAGAAATCGTTGTTGGAGTGCGGCCATCCGGATTGAATTCTTATTCTATAAATGTAAATTTTATTTTTCCTTCAAAACAACTCTACACAGCTATTAATGTCTAAACTGCTGGCAACAAAAGTGAGTACACCCCTAAGTGAAAATGTCCAAATGTCCAAATTGGGCCCAATTTGCCATTTTCCCTCCCCGGTGTTATGCGACTCCTTAGTGTTACAAGGTCTGAGATGTGAATGGGGAGCAGGTGTGGTAAATTTGGTGTTATCGCTCATTCTCTCATACTGGTCACTGGAAGTTCTGGGGCCGCATGAGTACTGCCGGGACTGAGGAGCTACAGTTCATTGAGGGAACCATGAATGTCAACATGTACTGTGACATACTGAAGCAGAGCATGAGCCCCTCCCTTCGAAGACTGGGCCACAGGGCAGTATTCCAACATAATGACCCCAAACACACCTCCAAGACGACTACTGCCTTGCTAAAGAAGCTGA
Organism: Lithobates clamitans; assembly: GCA_037952925.1. Lineage (NCBI taxonomy): Eukaryota > Metazoa > Chordata > Amphibia > Anura > Ranidae > Lithobates > Lithobates clamitans. The sequence continues at coordinate 1,835,385 of JBBGZY010000504.1, read as the reverse complement.
GGGTAAAGGTGATGGACTGGCCAAGCATGTCTCCAGACCTAAACCCTATTGAGCATCCTCAAACGGAAGGTGGAGGAGCGCAAGGTCTCTAACATCCACCAGCTCAGTGATGTCATCATGAAGGAGTGGAAGAGGACTCCAGTGGCAACCTGTGAAGCTCTGGTGAACTCCATGTCCAAGGGGGTTAAGGCAGTGCTGGAAAATAATGGCCACACAAAATATTTTAAACACAAAGACACTTTGGGCCCAATTTAGACGTTTTCACTTAGGGGTATACTCACTTTTGTTGCCAGAGTTTTAGACATTAATGGCTGTGTGTTGAGTTATTTTGAGGGGACAGCAAATTTGCACTTATATACAAACTGTACACTCACTACTTTACATTGTAGCAAAGTGTCATTTCTTCAGTGTTGTCACATATAAAGGTATAATAAAGTATTTAGAAAACTGCAAGGGGTGTACTCACTTTTGTGAGATACTGTATTTGGGTGGAGTCAAGTGATTGGGTTCTGTGCCACCTGGATGGCTGTCTGGGTGGATGTGTGTTGTACTGCCCGGGCTGCTAGGCTGGAGTTTGGGCCTAGTCCGGGCACATCTGGCTGCTAGGCTGTCTGAGGGCCTATCCAGAAGCAAGAGAGCAGCGCAGGGTTGGGACTGCGGTTTGCAGTCCAACCAGAAGTGACAGTTCTGCGGGCCGGAGAACCTGTCGTGGTCGGGGGTAGAGGGGAGGCTGTCGCCAGTAAGGGACCAGTGAGTAGCTGAAGCAAGTACCGGAGCAGTATTCTCACCAACCGGGAAACTTCAGTGGCTATCAAGCCAGGAACCCAGCCAGTGGAGGTGACGCTTGCAGAGCAGCTTTGTGTGTCAAACCAGGGACCCAGCAGAGAGGCGGGGGTGATGCTTGAGGAAGATACTATTGTGAAGAATGGAGGAGCTCAAGGGATTCGGTGGCAGTAAATCATGTAGTCTAGTGAGAAACCGGTAGCTCTGTGGGCTGAAGAACTACAAGAAGTGATTGTAGTAAAAGCGAAAGAACTGTTACGCTTTGTGTTAGGAACTGTTAAAGACTGTTGCCATAAGAGAGAGCATTCCTACACATGCAGATGTGGCGTCTTGTTGAATGGCTTTCCCTGCATGGCTGTCCTCCTGTTGAAGTCTCAGAGTCTGCCAATTGATCTTGCAACTACCTAAGGGTGTCCTGGCCCTAACCCTCTCTCCCAAAGTTCCAAAGTTCTGTTAAGAGAAAAGAAAATCTCTTTTGCATTCACAAAGTGTCTGGCGCCCAATCAATTTACTTTGCTTTACACCCACTACGCCATACAACCCACCATATACAGAAGGATGTCCGCTATCTCTGGCCCTGGAGGTTCTCATTAGATCGAAGGAGGCCTGGGACCTTGCTACATATGTAAAGACTACCCCCGGAGGAGCCGCTTGGATTGATGGGTACTCTGTTCAACTCCTTCAACTGCTCGGTCCCCACTTGCACCTATGTAATTTAAACGTTTCCTATGCTATCACTCTATAACAGTACACAGAAAATAGGCCACAAGCAACTGGATGGTAGATTAAATTAATGCATTATGGAAAGGCAGTTAAACATTTTTTTTTTTACAAGAAAAGAAAAGGCAGTTAAACATTGCACAAATCAGTAAACAGGCAATCAAACATGTTTAAGAATTCCATACTAGATAATGGGATCACTGACTCATAAAATGGCAATCAACTGAATTGTAGTGATGCTAAACCCAATTTAAACTGATGCAAACAGGGTTAAAAGTATGCGCAGTAACTAACTCCGAAATAAAGATAGTATGCACGCTACGCATACAACCCCAATAGCAGGTGGGTATATGCATTCCTAACAAAGGAGTACCCCTGGAGGTGAAAAGTATCCCCACACTATTCTGGTATGGCACTGAGTTTCTGCACAGGCTCAGCAAAAACTACAGGTCCATGCAGCTCAGCTTTCTCCAACTCAGGACACCGTTCAGTCTCGGAATGCCCTGGAAAAGTCTAATCCTGTCCTAGGTTATGCCTGCAATCCTGGGTATTGAAGTTTGTCTCAACTGCACAGAACACCTTGTAGACTTCATGTCCCATGATACATTGTGGCTGCTGTGTCATGCAGTTTTTTCCTTTTAGGCTCTCCACTGCTGCCAGGAGGGAGCAGGGAATTTCACACACAGCTTACTGTCTCTCTCTGCAGCAGCAGGGAAGAAAAGAGGAAGCCCACAGATGCACACAACACAGGAGTTCCAGTGCTCTTGCAGAGTACTCTACACACCAGCGGGGGGCAGTGAGCGAGTGAGCGAGTGGAGGATACACACAAACAGAGCTGGCAGGCACCCGGCTACAAGTACAAAGTGGTTCAGGCTGGATCCTCCTGGAAAAATGACTAATGGATCCACAATGAATGCTGATGTGCAAGAGCCCAGAAAGGAAAAAAAAAACCTAAAAAGCAATTGCCTAAAAAGTGTAAGCTGGAGTTTGGCTTTAATTTGTTAGTTGAGTCCTTCTAAATTTGTCTGTGCATCGAACACTGTTCATAAAATGGAGGCACCCTAAGACCAAAAGTGTTACTGGCCAGACCACCAGGTGAAAATAAATGAAATTCAAAAAAAAAAAGAATAAAGCCACCATATTAAAGGATTGGTAAGCTTTAATGAATATATATATATATATATATAGATATATATATATATCTATATATATCTATATATATCTATATATATATATATATATATATATATATATATATATATATATATATATATATTAAATATAATAATATAAATTCTGTTTGAGTTTTTGCATAAAACATACATCAGGATGTGTCAACGTGACACTATCCAGTTTGGCCTAATGCGGCCTGGGTAACGTATCTGACTAACAAAGTCCAACTCTCTATCTCCAACACTCATAAAATACCCCCTCCCTTCCCCCCCCTATAGTCACAGCTCAACGTATATAGGGCGATTTGGTTTTCCAGGTCCATTAGTTATACAGGAAGCTAATGACACAGCTCGTCACTGACAGTTGGGACAATTTATGTCTTTACCCATTAGTCTTCCTATGTGGCATTCAGCTTGCATGAGTATGCTTTTGTTACCCTTTTCCATATGGCGTTATGCTCTCCTTACTATTCTCGACAACTTATTCAGCTCCGTTGTTAGCCTACAGTATTCTTAGATTTATACCATGCCTGCCAGACTTTGTCAAATTTTTTCCCGCAGCCCTAGCTGCAAATGTAGCCCTGTAGTGTGGCATCATGGAGTTTACCAGGCCTTTCCAGGACGCCACGCTCGGAGCCCTTGTTTTTTTTCCAGTTTAACCACTTGACGACCACCTCACGCTGATATACGTCGGCAGAATGGCACGGGCAGGCAAAATCACATACCTGGTACGTGATTGCCTTCCCGCGGGCGGGGGGTCCGATCGGACCCCCCCCGTGCCTGAGGCGGTCGCCGTTGGTCTGGGAGCGTTCAGTGATGAGGGGGAGGCCATCCGATCGTGGCCCCCCCCCTAGCGATCCCCCTCGCGATCGCTCCCAGCCAATGAGAATCCTCTCCTGCCTGTGTGTAGTACACACAGGCAGAGGATGTGATGTCATCTCTCCGTTCCGGCGCCGAGGAGAGAAGACATCAATGTGAGTGCACAAACACACACACACTCAGTAGAACATGCCAGGCACACAAAACACCCCCGACCCCCCCCCCCCCGATCGCCCCCCGATCACCCCCCCCCCCCGTCACACTGACACCAAGCAGTTTTTTGTTTTTTTTCTGATTACTGCATGGTGTCAGTTTGTCACAGTTACTGTGGTAGGACAGTTAGGGTTAGCCCCTTTTAGGTCTAGGGTACCCCCCTAATAAAGTTTTAACCCCTTGTATTAGTGTCACTGGTGACGCTAATTAGGGACGTAAATATTTAGGTTCGCCGTCAGCGTTTTATAGTGTCAGGGACCCCCATATACTACCTAATAAATGTTTTAACCCCTTGATTGCCCCCTAGTTAACCCTTTCACAACTGATCACCGTATAACCGTTACGGGTGACGCTGGTTAGTTTGTTTATTTTTTATAGTGTCAGGGCACCCGCCGTTTATTACCTAATAAAAGTTTAGCCCCCTGATCGCCCGGCAGTGATATGCGTCACCCCAGGCAGCGTCAGATTAGCGCCAGTACCGCTAAGACCCACGCACGCAGCATACGCCTCCCTTAGTGGTATAGTATCTGTACGGATCAATATCTGATCCGATCAGATCTATACTAGCGTCCCCAGCAGTTTAGAGTTTCCAAAAACGCAGTGTTAGCGGGATCAGCCCAGATACCTGCTAGCACCTACGTCCCCCATCCCAGCCCAGCCCACCCAAGTGCAGTATCGATCGATCACTGTCACCTACAAAACGCTAAACACATAACTGCAGCGTTCGCAGAGTCAGGCCTGATCCCTGCGATCGCTAGCAGTTTTTTTGGTAGCATTTTGGTGAACTGGCAAGCACCAGCCCCAGGCAGCGTCAGGTTAGCGCCAGTAGCGCTAACACCCACGCACGCACCGTACACCTTCCTTAGTGGTATAGTATCTGAACGGATCAATATCTGATCAGATCTATACTAGCGTCCCCAGCAGTTTAGGGTTCCCAAAAACGCAGTGTTAGCGGGATCAGCCCAGATACCTGCTAGCACCTGCGTTTTGCCCCTCCGCCTGGCCCAGCCCAGCCCACCCAAGTGCAGTATCGATCGATCACTGACACTTACAAAACACTAAACACATAACTGCAGCGTTCGCAGAGTCAGGCCTGATCCCTGCGATCGCTAACAGTTTATTTGGTAGCGTTTTGGTGAACTGGCAAGCACCAGCGGCCTAGTACACCCCCCGATCTTAGTCAAACCAGCACTGCAGTAACACTTGGTGACGTGGCGAGTCCCATAAGTGCAGTTCAAGCTGGTGAGGTGGCAAGCACAAGTAGTGTCCCGCTGCCACCAAGAAGACAAACACAGGCCCGTCGTGCCCATAATGCCCTTCCTGCTGCATTCTCCAATCCTAATTGGGAACCCACCACTTCTGCAGCGCCCGTACTTCCCCCATTCACATCCCCAACCAAATGCAGTCGGCTGCATGAGAGGCATTTTCTTTATGTCCTCCCGACTACCCCTACCCAGCGAACCCCCCCAAAAAAGATGTTGTGTCTGCAGCAAGCGCGGATATAGGCGTGACACCCGCTATTATTGTCCCTCCTGTCCTGAAAATCCTGGTTTTTGCATTGGTGAATGTTTTGAACGCTACCATTCACTAGTTGAGTATTAGCGTAGGGTACAGCATTGCACAGACTAGGACACACTTTCACAGGGTCTCCCAAGATGCCATCGCATTTTGAGAGACCCAATCCTGGAACCGGTTACCGTTATAAAAGTTACAGTTAAAAAAACAGTGTAAAAAAAAAAAAAAAAAAATATATATATATATATATATATATATATATATATATGGAAAAAAAAATAGTTGTCGTTTTATTGTTCTCTCTCTCTTTATTGTTCTGCTCTTTTTTTACTGTATTCTATTCTGCAATGTTTTATTGTTATTATGTTTTATCATGTTTGCTTTTCAGGTATGCAATTTTTTATACTTTACCGTTTACTGTGCTTTATTGTTAACCATTTTTTTGTCTTCAGGTACGCCATTCACGACTTTGAGTGGTTATACCAGAATGATGCCTGCAGGTTTAGGTATCATCTTGGTATCATTCTTTTCAGCCAGCGGTCGGCTTTCATGTAAAATCAATCCTAGCAGCTAATTAGCCTCTAGACTGCTTTTACAAGCAGGGGGAGGGAATGCCCCCCCCCCCACCGTCTTCCGTGTTTTTCTCTGGCTCTCCTGTCTCAACAGGGAACCTGAGAATGCAGCCGGTGATTCAGCCAGCTGACCATAGAGCTGATCAGAGACCAGAGTGGCTCCAAACATCTCTATGGCCTAATAAACCGGAAGCTACGAGCATTTTATGACTTAGATTTCGCCGGATGTAAACGGCGCCATTGGGAAATTGGGAAAGCTCTTTATCACACCGATCTTGATGTGGTCAGATGCTTTGAGGGCAGAGGAGAGATCTAGGGTCTAATAGACCCCAATTTTTTCAAAAAAGAGTACCTGTCACTACCTATTGCTATCATAGGGGATATTTACATTCCCTGAGATAACAATAAAAATGATTAAAAAAAAATATGAAAGGAACAGTTTAAAAATAAGATAAAAAAGCAAAAAAATAATAAAGAAAAAAAAAAAATCACCCCTGTCCCCCCCTGCTCCATGCATGTGAGGTATCACCGCGAAGGTCAGATCGAGGGCAGTATGTTTAGCAGTAGACCTCCTCTGTAAATCTAAAGTGGTAACCTGTAAAGGCTTTTAAAAATGTATTTTGTTGCCACTGCACGGTTGTGCGCAATTTTAAAGCATGTCATGTTTGGTATCCATGTACTCGGCCTAAGATCATCTTTTTTATTTCATCAAACATTTGGGCAATATAGTGTGTTTTAGTGCATTAAAATTTAAAAAAAGTGTGTTTTTTCCCCAAAAAATGCGTTTGAAAAATCGCTGCGCAAATACTGTGTGAAAAAAAATGAAACACCCACCATTTTAATCTGTAGGGCATTTGCTTTAAAAAAATATATAATGTTTGGGGGTTCAAAGTAATTTTCTTGCAAAAAAAAATAATGTTTTCATGTAAACAAAAAGTGTCAGAAAGGGCTTTGTTTTCAAGTGGTTAGAAGAGTGGGTGATGTGTGACATAAGCTTCTAAATGTTGTGCATAAAATGCCAGGACAGTTCAAACCCCCCCCCCCCCCCCAAATTACCCAATTTTGGAAAGTAGACACCTCAAGCTATTTGCTGAGAGTCATGTCGAGTCCATGGAATATTTTATATTGTGACACAAGTTGCGGGAAAGAGACAAATTTTTTTTTTTTTTTGCACAAAGTTTTCACTAAATGATATATTGCTCAAACATGCCATGGGAATATGTGAAATTACACCCCAAAATACATTCTGCTGCTTCTCCTGAGTACGGGGATACCACATGTGTGAGACCTGGGAACCTAGCCGCGTACCTGACCCCAAATACCAAGCACCGCCTTCAGGCTTTCTAAGTGCGTAAATTTTTTATTTCACTCGTCACTGCCTATCACAGTTTCGGAGGCCATGGAATGCCCAGGTGACACAAACCCCCCCCAAATGACCCCATTTTGGAAAGTAGACACCCCAAGCTATTTGCTGAGAGGTATAGTGAGTATTTTGCAGACCCCACTTTTTGTCACAAGTTTTGAAAATTGAAAAAAGAAAAAAACATTTTTTTTCTTGTCTTTCTTCATTTTCAAAAACAAATGAGAGCTGCAAAATACTCACCATGCCCCTCAGCAAACAGCTTGGGGTGTCTACTTTCCAAAATGGGGTCATTTGGGGGGGTTTGTGCCATCTGGGCATTCCATGGCCTCCGAAACTGTTATAGACAGTGAAGAGTGAAATCAAAAATTTACACCCTTAGAAATCCTGAAGGCGGTGATTGGTTTTTGGAGCCCCGTACGCGGCTAAGCTCCCAAAAAGTCCCACAAATGTGGTATCCCCATACTCAGGAGAAGCAGCTAAACGTATTTTGGGGTGCAATTCCACATATGCCCATGGCCTGTGTGAGCAATATATCATTTAGTGACAATTTTGTGCAAAAAAAAAAAATTGTCACTTTCCCGCAACTTGTGTCAAAATATAAAATATTCCATGGACTCAACATGCCTCAAAGCAAATAGCTTGGGGTGTCTACTTTCCAAAATTGGGTCATTGGGTCATTTGGGGGGGGTTTGTGCCATCTGGGCATTTTATGGCCTTCAAAACTGTGATAGGTAGTGAGGAGTAAAATCAAAAATGTACGCCCTTAGAAATCCTGAAGGCGGTGATTGGTTTTCGGGGCCCCGTACGCGGCTAGGCCCCCAAAAAGTCCCACACATGTGGTATCCCCATACTCAGGAGAAGCAGCTGAATATATTCTGGGGTGCAATTCCACATATGCCCATGGCCTGTGTGAGCAATATATCATTTAGTGACAACTTTTTGTAATTTTTTTTTATTTTGTCTTTATTTAATCATTAGGGACAAAAAAAATTATATTCAATGGGCCAACATGCCTCTCAGCAATTTCCTTGGGGTGTCTACTTTCCAAAATGGGGTCATTTGGGGGGTTTTGTACCGCCCTGCCATTTTAGCACCTCAAGAAATGACATAGGCAGTCATAAACTAAAAGCTGTGTAAATTCCAGAAAATGTACCCTAGTTTATAGACGCTATAACTTTTGCGCAAACCAATAAATATACGCTTATTGACATTTTTTTGTTCTAAAGACATGTGGCTGAATACATTTTGGCCTAAATGTATGACTAAAATTGAGTTTATTGGATTTTTTTTATAACAAAAAGTAGAAAATATCATTTTTTTTGCAAAATTTTCGGTCTTTTTCCGTTTATAGCGCAAAAAATAAAAACGGCAGAGGTGATCAAATACCATCAAAAGAAAGCTCTATTTGTGGGAAGAAAAGGAGGCAAATTTCGTTTGGGTACAGCATTGCATTAACCGCGCAATTAGCAGTTAAAGCGACGCAGTGCCAAATTGGAAAAAGTCCTCTGGTCCTTAAGCAGCATAATGGTCCGGTCCTTAAGTGGTTAATAAAATGGATTTCCTCCCATAGAACAGTAATATGTTAAGCAGGGTTCTCAGTGTACGAGATGGCACCACATTATCTACCAGGCCTAGCAGACATACCCTCATTGTCATCGGTACAGCACTGCTAGGCGGTCCGATATACAGGAAGTGATTTCCGACCAAAATTGTTGGATGTGGGGGAACATCCAGAAAATGTGGTCAGCATTATCAGGCGAATGAGAGCATCTCCAACATTACGCCGAGGCTGTTTTGGCTAGCCTAGCCGGGGTGTAACAACTCCTATGCAGGAATTTAAATTGTATTGGTCTGTCTCTTGCCGATACTACATGTTTGAATGGTTGTGTCCATAGGTCATCCCAATCTTCCCCCTGTATACCTGGGACCTCCTCTGCCCACCTTTCTCTACACCTGGACAGTGCCTGAGGCGTCTTTTTGAAGAGTTCTTTGTAAGTCACTGAGAGTGGTTTGGCTAATTCCTCAACCAACAGTAGTGATTCCAGGTCTGGTGGTAGGAACTCTACTTTCGTCTTCCTAAACTGTGTCTGGAAAGCATGTCTGAGTTGGAAAAAACGAAAATAGTATGAATTAGTGAGTTCATGTTTAGATTGCAGTTGTGACATCTTTCAACGATTTTATCCCTTTTATTGCCCATATGGAGGGATCCAGCAGATTGTAAAAATGGGACAGTGTGGGGTTCATCCACAGAGGGACTGGCGGTGATACACCTTTGTAGCTAGGACCTGCCAATTTGACTGCTGCCTCCCAGGCTTTTATTGTGGCTTTCATAGATAAAGTCAATGGTAAGTCAGCTTTAGTTGACATGAACAGAGCTAATCGTAAGCTTTCCTACGACCCTAGTTGGGCTGCCTCCTAGTACCGTAGCCATATCTCCATCATCCGCCATTAACCATCTACGAGCATACACCATCTGGCCCACTAGATAATACTTCTGCCAGTCCAGGAATGCCAATCCTCCCTGAACCCCAGGTTCCTTTAAGACTGTAATGCCTACCCTTGGGGGTTTAGGTCCCCACAGAAAAGATGTAATAATACTATCAATTTTCTTATAAAATGATTTCGGTACCCATGAAGGTGCATGATGTAAAAAGTACAATATCACTGGGAGTAGCTAAATTTTGAGCAGACTAATCCTGCCTATCACAGATAACGGTAATTTGGTCCATGCCTGAGTCTTTTGCTTGGGTAATGTCAGTAACAAAAGTAGATTAGGGGTATGTAGTCATGCACATTTGCTGTAAGTTTAACTCCTAAATATTTAAGGGATGTGACCCATTGTAATGACAAATTAGGATTTGCCAATTCTTTGTCACCTGCATCTAGGGGGAGAATGGAGGACTTACTCCAATTTACTTTTAACACAGACAATTTTGCAAATGTTTCAAAAATACCTAGGGCTGCCTGCAGGGAATCTCCCGGGTCACTGAGAAACAGAAGCATATCATCAGCGTATAGCGCTAGAGACTTGTGTATTGTACCTACTTTAATGGCCTGTATCTCCCCCGATGACCTGAGTGCAACCGCAAGTGGCTCCATGGCTAGTGCAAATAGGAATGGGGATAGTGGGCATCCTTGTCTAGTACCCCATATTTAGAAGGGCTAGGGGACGGTAAGAGGCATACTTTGCCAGATCCTTCCCTGGTTTAAGCAGGAGGATCATATATGCCTCCAACATGGAGTCCGGCATTCTCGTGACAGTATTCTAGCAGCAGATTCAACCTGGTAGCCAGAAGTTCTACGTTAGATTTATAAAATTCCACTGGAAGACCATCCAGTCCAGGAGCTTTATGGGGAGGGAAAACAAAAATTGCTCTCTGTATTTCCTATTTTATTTTAGCGTCCAGATCATTACTGTCACATTCCGTCAACCTCAGGAGCTCGAGACCCTCTAACAGAGTCTAATGCTGATTCGTCATACTGTGGGATAGGGGAGTAAAGGGATGAAAAGAATTTAACAAACTCCTGCATAATAAGTACTGGGTCAGTGATCATTGCGCCCCCATTATCCCTAGCCTTGAAGATGTTGATGATCGGGTGATAGTCGGCCACTAACACTGCTAGAAGCTTCCCGTTTTTATCCCCTTCCGCAAATACTGTATGCGTTGGTTTCTTCATCTCTGAGTGGGTCATTCCTGCTATATGTATCACTAAGAGGCGGCGCTCTTACAGTAGGGACTCGTACGAGGCCCCAATAGGGGACCTTGCATGAGCCTCCGCACTCTCCCTCTCTGGCTGTTGCAGCAGTCTGAGTTCCTCGTTGTCATTTGAGCGGGCTATTTTAATGGCTGAAATGCATTCCCCTCTCACTACTGCCTTAACGGGTCCCACATCCTGTGGGGGACCCGTGGATTCTGCATTTTAGGACCAGTAGGTCTTGATTCCAGAGACCTGTTCATGCTGCAACCATCCTGGAGAGAGTCTCCACCCGCCTCTCCGTGTCCTGGACACAAATGTTAAGGTGACAGACAAGGGGTTGTGATCAGACAGCCGCCCGGCTAGGTATGAGATCTCCGTCACAAGAGGCAGTAAAGGGTCATTTCCAAATGCCAGATCTATTCTAGATGAGGATCTGTGAGCCGTCGATTTGTGAGAGAAGCATCTGTCTGTTGGATGCTTCCATCTCCATAACTCTGTCAATCCAGTCACAGATGCCCAGCTGTTTAATTCAGAGGATCCCACTCTGCTCAGGTTGAAGGAGTCCAACACTGAGTCCAAGACGGCGTTGAAGTCCCCCATCAGAACCATCGGGAGGTGCGCAAATTGTGCTGTCTGAACCAGTAAATCATACAATAGCTGTAGGGGACACCTCTAGCAAAGGTAGAGTAGGTTGTGTTTACGCCCTCTGCACCCATGTTTTTTTAGAGCCAAAACCTTGCCACTATCCAGGTGGGTCTCCTAAAGGAAAACAACATGTGGCTTGGTCTGTTTGAGGTCCTGGAATATTGAGGTCCTCTTAAATTTGTGGTAGCACATGTAATACTCCCTGAAAAAACAGTGTAAACACATAGTACAAGTTGTTGAGTTGTGACTTTTAGAACTCCCGTCCCTGCTATTATGCCAGAAACAAACCCAGAAAAACTGAGAAAAAACATGCTGGTATACAGCTTAGTCCCTGAACAAACCAAAAAATTGCAGTGAAGTCCCTCCCTAGTGATCGAAAGTTCGTCAGTTCCTTTGTTGATTCTACATATCTTCCACACGCTCCCTGTAGCAGAGATATGGAGCATTAAAAACAGAAAACACAACTTGAGATAATACATCAGTGCAAAAGGGGTGTCTCCCTTCATCAGTTTTGTGAGGAAGTGATTAAATCGTAGGAAGTAAGTATCTGGACCACTAAATCTTCCTTATGACAAAGTTCCAGGTGTAACTTCCATCTCACACATTTCAGCCAGTCCTACCTTCCCGCTCCCCATCTCTCAGATCCATATATGAAGAGGGATTTGCTGGTTCTCCAGCCGTCTCTCACTGTATGTTCAAGTGAACGGTATTCATAGCCAGGAGACAGGATAGGTGCTGGTGCTAGGGAGCACATGTATTAGGGTTAATTGCCCGGGCACAATTGGTACAACAATGAAACAGTGAATTATATTCTCCCCTCTCACCCACCATGGCTGGGGGGGTATGTAGACAGTTCAAATTCAAAGCTCTCTATCCAACCATTCACATTCTTCCATCGGATTTTCAAACCATTTTACCGGCCCTTTGTATTGAACCCGCAGCTTGCTTGGGTACAGCATGCTATATTCAATCTCTTTCTCTCTCAGGCGTTTGCACACATCATTAAAGGAGCATCACTTTTGCTGGATTGCAGCCGAGAAATCTGGAAACAGCATCACTCTGGCATTCTAATGTTTTAACTCCTGGTGTTTCCTGGATTGGGTCACTATCATGTCCCGATCACGGTAATTTAAAATCCTGACCAGGAAAGGCCTAGGGAAGGCTCCCGGGGGTCTGTTCCCTGTGGGGACCCTGTAGGCTCTTTCCACTACATACGTAGGAGGCAGATCTTGCAATTATAGAAGCTGTTTAAACAGGAGACCAGCAAACTGTGTGGGCCTGTCTCCCTCCGCTCCCTCAGGCAGCCCAACTACCCGTATATTATTTCTCCACTGTCTGTCTTCAGTGTCATCTGCCCTATGCTGTAAAGACCGGACCAGATCCCTCAGCTCTGACAGATGGGCTCCTTGTGTATGCGAGGTGTTCTCCACCTCAGAGACTCTCGTCTCTACCATGGAGAGACGGCCTCTGGTTTTATCCCTGTCATGTCTTATTAGGGTACATTCTGAGGACAGATGATCTATGCGCCCCATCAGCTCAGCCTTACTTGCATTTAGGGCCTCTAGGATCGGTTTGGTGATCGCCTCCGAGTACATGGCTGTTACTGGGTCCTCCCCTGTGTCTCCCTCCATGCCAAACTCTGCAGCGCCCTGTATCTGTGCCATCTTTGCAGCTGTTGGTTTGGCCTGCTGTTTGTTCTGCTGAGGAGACAAGATGGCAGGGGGGGAGCTTCGTCCTTCGTGGAGCGAGTCTGTCTCAGCTCTTTTTGTGCCTTCAGAGCCTTTTTGGAGACAACGGATTGCATCCTCCGTGTCAGGACTCTTTTCCCTTCCTCACTATAAGTCCGGAATGTAGCAATAGATGCTCCAGTCAGCAGATGGTGACAGGATGAATGGCGCTGGTGAGATATGCCTGTTGCCTCGATCACATCCAGCCAGAAGTGGAAGCTTTAATATATTAGATTTTGTTTTTGGGTACCGTTTTACAGCTGAAGGCTAGCCTTACTTTATCTTTAGGACATTCATTCACTCTACCCTCCTGTACTGATATACCTAATATTCCTTTGTCCTGTACTGATATACCTATTATTCCTTTGTGCCTTCATACCCTTTATTTACTAGATGGTAAAGAAATTGCAGGATCCACCTTAAAGTGATTTAAAGGTTTTTTTTTTCGTTTTGTTTTTTAAAACAACAAACATGTCATACTTACCTGCTCTGTGCAAGGGTAATCCCAGAGCGGCCTCAGTCATCCTTTTCTGGGGTCCCCCCAGGGGCCCTCCTGGCCCCTTCTCTTCATCGAGTGCCCCCACAGAGAGTCGCTTTGCATGGGGGCACTCACGCACCCGAGTCCTGCTGCTGCATCCATTGACACAGACAGCAAGGCTCGGCCCCGCTCGCGGCTCCCATGTCACTGAATTTTGATTGACAGCAGCAGGAGCCAATGGCTCCTGCTGCTAACAATCTATCTAATAAGAATTTGAGACAGCAGCTGGAGCTGCTGGGTTTGTCCTCGATGCTGGAACAATTGGGTTCAGGTAAGAAAAAGGGGGGCTCTGGGGGGCTGCTGCAGCACAGAAGGTATTTCACCTTAATGCATTGAATGCATTAGGTGAAAAACCTAGAGACTTTACAACTCCATTAGGAGCCACCCAACTTGGTTACAAAAAGCTCTGTCCTAGTCTGAGATCTTGACAATGGCCGGTCCACATTTTACACCATTGGTTCCTGCTGTACATAAATCTTACTTGGCTTGCAACTCTTGAAACAAAGCTGTGGTGATGTGAATGGACAGTCTTTTAGCCCCTCTTACACAGCATGGGTTTGAGAAAAGGTAGGGAACAGCGACAAGGCAGCAATGATGTCATGGTCTCCAAAATTTTAAACAAGGGGAGAAGTTTTAAATGAAAACAAATGATATCATAATGATCAGCAAGGTAAGGCTGAATGTGTTTTTTTTTAAATCAGATTACACTTCATCATTATATGTAAATTTTCACCATTTAGAGGCAATAAGTGTATTATTAAGGGCCAGTGGCTATATGGATCAATCAGTATCTACATGTTTGCTATATATCAGGGATATGCAATTAGTGGACCTCCAGCTGTTGCAAAACTACAAGTCCCATCATGCCTCTGCCTCTGGGTTTCATGCTTGTGGCTGTCAGAGTCTTGCTATGCCTCTTGGGACTTGTAGTTCTGCAACAGCTGGAGGTCCGCTAATTGCATATCCCTGCTATACATGGCGTGAGACAATTTCAACCTTGCTTTTAACTAATGCAGGGTCAAGAAAAACACTAGGTACATGGTGCAGAATGGTAACACTTAAGATACAAATGCATGTAGCATGGAAGTTTAATATCCGGCCCTTTAAGGTGTTGAGCAGGTGCAATGCATTTTGTCAACATTTAAACAATGGTTCTAGGGAAGCAGATAAAAGATATTTTAGACTGTAAGGACGGCTAGGGCAAAGTAACGATTTGTGTTTCACAAGGGCTGTATTGTGAGATAGTGTCACGATCAGGCATCAGGCTCGAAGACCAGTTGCTATAGCAGTTGCAGGATTACCACCGACCAGCAGGATAGGTACCATAGGCAGTCACTCTGGCAGATGACACAGGCTCACCTGAGGTGCGAAGTCTAAGTACTAACCGGTGTTCACCAGAGCTCCTGATGGTGGAGATGGCTTTAGCTGTGTGTTAGTACCAGGTTGCGGTCCTCAGGATCACCCCACCAGGGTGTGAGCAAGACGGGGTGCAGTAGCAGATGAGCAGATAAAGATCAAAACTGCAGCGTGGTCAGTAAACAAGCCAAAAGGTCGGAAACGAGTAGTTCCAGGTTGGGATCAGGCAGTAGAGTAATCGAGGAACAAGCCAAGGGTCGATAACGAGTGGTAGCAAAATACGGACGGCAGCAGGGAAGATAAGAGCAAGGCAATGGCCGAGAAAGCACAATAACCTGGGAAAGAGGAAGTGCCTGAGACATGGCTTATATAGGAAATTCATGGGAGGAGCAAGGCGTTCAAGGTTCAACAGCAATCAAGACACAAGGCAGGGTTGTCCAATGGATCAGGCAGGATTATCCAATAGATCAGGCAGGGAGCTGTCCAGCATCCCAGATAAGAAGCCCAGTGAGAAGAGTCAACACCAGACACAGAAGAGGTCCCAGGTTCAAGCCCAGGTTCTGACAGTACTCCCCTCCTCTCTGGACGTCTTAAGGCTGGATTTGTGAGGAAACCTCTGGTGGAATTCTCTTGTTAATCTAGGGGCATGAACGTTCTCCTCAGGCTCCCAAGAATTTTCTTCTGGTCCATATCCTTTCCATTGGGCCAGATATTGTAGCTTGTTTCTAAAGATCCTAGAATCAAGAATGTTCTCCACCACAAATTCTACTTCACCCTGTACCTCAACAGGTGGAGGAGGTGGAAGAATTCTTCCAGAAAAAGGATTTTCATGAAATGGTTTAAGAAGTGATATGTGAAAAACATGGTGAATTTTCATACTGTCAGGAAGTTTTAAGCGAAAGGTAAACGGATTGATTTGAGCATAAATCTTGAATGGTCCTACAAACTTTTGGCCCAGCTTTGCAGACGGGAACACGGACCTTCAAATTTTTGGTTGATAACCAAACTTTGTCACCCACATTAAAGGTAGGAAGTGATCTGCGATGTCTATGAGAAGCCTTCTTGTAAAGGCCCGTACGCGCGGTCAGATAATCTCAAGATAAATTTCGTCCGATGAACGTTCTGCCGATTTTCTGATCGTATGCTGCTTTTGACAGCTGATTACAAATTTTCGGCAGACAAAAACTGGATGTGCAGGCTTGAAAATTTTTGTCTGATGTGACCACAACGTCCGATTTTCTTTTCATTAGTACAGTTTTCTGACAAAGAAAAAAAAATCTGAAGAGCAAGACTAGGCATGCTCAGAAATGAAAGAACACATACAAAGCAATTCAACATATTACGTCACTTCTGATGTTGAATTCTGTCGTCAGAAAATTTTCTGATGGTGAGTACCCTCTTCACTTTCGAATTTGAGACTGGCATCCAACAAAAAATTGACGAAAATTCATCCAATAATTTGACTGTGTATACAAGGCTTAACATTCCTGAGCCTCCCTCAAAGTCTCAATCAATTTCTCCTGAATCTCCTGCAAAGTAGTTAATCTGTTGGTAGCAGAAGGAATTGGAGTTGAGATAGGGAGATCAGGAATAAAAATGGGATGATACCCGTTGTTTAAATAAAAAGGACTTTGAGAAGTGGAGCTATGTTTAGAATTGTTATAAGCAAACTCTGCTGTAGAAAGATAATCCACCCAGTCATCCTGAAGATAACTGACAAAACATCAAAGGTACTGCTCCAAGGTTTGATTGGTCCTCTCGGTCTGACCATTAGACTGGGGATGAAAAGCAGAAGACAGATTAACTGTTATGCCGCATACACACGGTCGGACTTTCTAGAAAGCTAGGTCCGACGTACTTGCCGCCAGACTTCCGGCGGACTACCGCCGGACTTTCTGAAAGGCCGGACTTGCCTACACACGGCCGGACTTTCCGGAATCCGGTCTTCCCGACGGACTTCCGCCGGACTTTCAGAATGAACGGACTTTCCCACACACGGACAAGTCCGTTCATTTTGAACGTGACTTGGGTACGACGGGACTAGAAAAGGAATTCAATCTCGCCGCTTTTTTGGCGAGATTGAAACCTTGCAAGCCCCGTCGCAGGCCCTTAGGTCTGGTATGGAACTTTAAGGGGAACCCCCTACGCCGAAAAACCGGCGTGGGGGTCCCCCCAAAATCCATACCAGACCCCGATCCGAGCACGCAGCCCGGCCGGTCAGGAAAGGGGGTGGGGACGAACGAGCGCCCCCCCCCTGAACCGTACCAGGCCGCATGCCCTCAACATGGGGGGGTGCTTTGGGGGAGGGGGCGCCTTGCGGTGCCCCCCCCACCACAAAGCACCTTGTCCCCATGTTGATGAGGACAAGGGCCTCTTCCCGACAACCCTGGCCGTTGGTTGTCGGGGTCTGCGGGCGGGGGGCTTATCCGAATACGGGAGCCCCCTATAATAAGAGGGCCCCCAGATCCCGGCCCCCCCACCCTATGTGAATGAGTATGGGGTACATGGTACCCCTACCCATTCACCTAGGTAAAAAGTGTCAATAATAAAACACAACACAGGTTTTTAAAATAATTTATTAAACAGCTCGGGGGGGGGTCTTCTTCCGTCTTCGGGGGTCCCTCCGGTTCATCTTCTCCCGGCGTCCGGTTGGTTCTTCTCCGCTCTCCGGCCTCTTCTCCCGGTGTCCCAGGTCTTCGGCCGGCCCCTCCGCTGTCTTCAGGTAGCTCTATTGCCAGCGGAGGTCCGGACTTCTGGGCTTCTTGTGTTCTCTTCTCTTCTCTTCCCCAGATGTTGACATGACGCTCTCTCTGGCTGGACTGGTCTCTGAGGGCTGCGTTGTGACTTATATAGGCGGAGACCCCGCCCCCATATGATGTCACAGTCCCTGGGCATGCTGGGACTGTGACGTTTTAGGGGGCGTGGTCGACCACGCCCGCAGACCCCGACAACCAACGGCCAGGGTTGTCGGGAAGAGGCCCTTGTCCTCATCAACATGGGGACAAGGTGCTTTGTGGTGGGGGGGGCACCGCAAGGCGCCCCCTCCCCCAAAGCACCCCCCCATGTTGAGGGCATGCGGCCTGGTACGGTTCAGGAGGGGGGGGCGCTCGTTCGTCCCCACCCCCTTTCCTGACCGGCCGGGCTGCGTGCTCGGATCGGGGTCTGGTATGGATTTTGGGGGGGCCCCCACGCCGGTTTTTCGGCATAGGGGGTTCCCCTTAAAGTTCCATACCAGACCTAAGGGCCTGGGATGCCCCCCGCGCTCGCCGCAATGGGAAAATTTGTTTTTCCTATTGCAGCGAGCGCGAGATGCAGTAACCTGCTCCTCCGTCGTATCTGGTCCTTCGGACTAGCATACAGACGAACGGGCTTTCCGTCAGGAACTGAGTCCGGCGGAGGTACGACGTAAAGATTTGAAGCAGGCTTCAAATCTAAAGTACGTCGGATTTCCGCCCGAAACGGTCCGTCGGAAGTCCGATGGAGACCACACACGGTCGGATTGTCCGCCGGACTTGGTCCGGCGGCGTCCGTCGGACTTTTGCAGGTGAAAAGTCCGACCGTGTGTACGCGGCATTACACCTAAGGCTTAGCAAAAGTTTTTCCAAAATTTTGAAGTAAACTGTACACCCCTGTCAGACACCACATTGTCAGGATTTCCATGTAGTTTAAATACTTCTAGAACCATTAACTCAGCAGTTTGTTCAGTTGATGGTACCCCCTTAACAGGTATAAAATGAGCCATCTTATTTAGACAGTCAACAACGACCAAGATGGTGGTCATTTCTTTTGAGGGAGGTAAATCTACCACAAAGTCCATAGAAATTGAGCCCCATGGTCTTGATGGAACAGGGAGTGGCTGGAGCAACCCCAAAGGAGAATCTCGGGGAGTCTTACTGCAGGCATGAGGCCACATAGTGTTTGACATCTTTCTTATAGCTGGGCCACCAAAAGGAACGCGACTAGAGCTCTTCTGTCTTGAAAATCCCAAAATGCCCAGCAAGTTTTGAGTCATGAACCAACCTGAGGGCTTCAATCCGAGCAGATTCAGATACATAGAGACTATGTGTATGAGTCTAAAAGCCGTTCTTGTACACAAGATTAATATCCGTAGGCGGATGATTGAGAAGAGGGTCATTTTCATACCCCTCCTTTAGGAGACTCAAGAATGTCTTGAAACTGATGGCCCCTATAAAGTTCTTTTGAGCCAGGATAGTACATTCAGGGTTGCCTTCCTGGCATGGTTCAGTCAACATACTTGATAATGTATCGCCATTACCACTCCTTGACCCAGGTCTATACGAGATAATAAAATTAAACCTGGAAAAGAACAGTGACCAACGTCCTTGTCTAGAAGACATCCTCCCGGCAGAACAAATTAATTCTAGATTTTTTTTTTTTTTAAGTTTTTTTATTATGCACAAACAGAAGTATACATACATCACATAAGACATATATTACATCAACATACAAATCTCCAAAATCATATCAATCTTAGTGCAAACCAGGATATGACATTCCCAACATCGAATTTGCCCATTGTTAGCATAGAAAAGGTGCATTTTTTTAAAGAAAAAAGGTTAAACAACCCCCCCTGGGATGTCAACATTTCAATACTCCTGCCCAGTCGCAACTGGGCAAACGTACACAGACGGCCATTCCTGCAAATGTGATGTAAATATTTATTGCCATATTTCGCCCATGTCACTGGACCATCAGAAAGTTTCATAAACTCCCCCAATGAGCGGTTGTACCATAAAGGACTGTTAGGAGATAGCCACAAGGGATCGTCCTCCCGCCGTTGAGAACACAGGTGAAAGACCTCCCCCGATAATGACATTACCGAACCCACCTTTCTCCCCGGAATCCCCTTCCTATATAACATGTTCTGTAGGGTCTCCTGTGAAGTAGCAATTGCAGCCTCCAACAAGGTAGTGGCATTGGGTGTCTGTGGAGACAGCCGCCAGTGCAGAAAAGAGAGCTGTGAGGCCAAAAAATAGGAACGCAAATCCGGAAGGGCCAGCCCTCCCAATGTAACTGGTAATTTCAAGATCGTTAGAGCCACCCTGGGAGCTTTAGGGCCCCACAAGAATACTGCAATAATGGAGTCAATATTCCTAAAGACCTGTAATGACACAAAAACCGGGGAGTTTGAGAGGATATAGAGAAACTTGGGCAGGAAAATCATCTTAAACAGATTTATCCGTCCCATCAAGGTAATCGGCAAATTCTGCCACCTTTGAACCTTCTCCCGAAACTTCCCGACAATCGGCGACAAATTGGTCTCCAGGAACTTAGAAATGGGAAGTTGAATCTCAATTCCCAAATATCTAAAAGATGTAGATAGTGGAATGGAGCATCCCGGTGGGACACTCACCACCCCATCAATAGGGAAAAGGGATGATTTTTTCCAGTTTATACGGAATCCAGAGTGATCTCCGAACTTCTGTATCAATCTGAAAGCCTCCAGGAGCGAGGGTCCAGGATCCTGCAGATAGAGCAGCATGTCATCTGCATAGAGTGACACTCGCTTCTCAAATTCCCCTATCCTCAAACCTGTCAGTTGTGAACTGGACCGTAATGTAACTGCTAACGGCTCTATAGCCAGGGCAAACAGGAGGGGTGAAAGTGGACACCCCTGCCTGGTGCCCCGAAATATAGGGAACGGGTCCGAGATAATACCATTAACCGTTATTCTAATCAGTGGATCTGTATACAGCAACCGTACCCAGGAAATAAATACCGGGCCGAAGCCATAGGACTTCAACACTTGAAACAAATACGGCCACTCTACCGAGTCGAAGGCCTTCTTTGTATCCAAAGAAACCACCACTCTAGTCCCGGAGTTGTCATGAACAGTCTGAAGATTCAGAAAAAGCCTCCTAATATTAATTTGAGTAGACCTTCCCTGAATAAATCCTGTTTGGTCTGCATCTACCAGTTTAGGGATGACTGACTGCAACCTACCTGCAATTATTTTGGCCAATATTTTTGTATCAACATTCATCAGCGAGATCGGACAGTAAGAGTCACACTCCCGAGGATCCTTCCCCCCTTTAGGGATCAGAACAACCAAAGCTTCCCTTATAGAAGGGGGCAACCCACCATCTGACCTGGCCGCATTGAACACTCTAAGCAAACGGGGAGCTAGACCATAGCGAAATGTGCCATACCACTCTGATGGAAGACCGTCTAATCCAGGGGACTTTCTAGGCGGGAAGGAGGCAATCGCCTCTTCGACCTCCTCTACCGTAATGCCAGCCTCCAAAGTGGTGCTGTCATCATCCGACAATCTAGGGAGATCAATGTCCTCTATGTATGTTTCCATTGCTTTTGACCCCAGAGGAGCACAAGACTTAAATAATTCTTTATAAAAGAGGACAAAAGTATTCAAAATATCCACTGAGTCAAAGACTTCCAGTCGTCAAAAACCGATTTGATATGAACCAAAACATATTCCGGCCTCGCCAAGTATGCCGGTAATCTGCCATTCTTGTCGCCAAATTCAAATATACGCCTGCGCTGGGCCAGGCTAAGCTTCGTGGTATGGTCGGTTAGTGCAGTCTTGTACTCCCTGGTTGCCATCCGCAATTTCAGGAGCCTCTCCCCAGTGGGATCCCTAACATATTCTGCCTCCGCCAGGGAAACCTCTGTTTCCTTAGCGGAATGGGGTGTAGGCCTCAACGTGGCTTTAAAGGCTTCCCATTGAAGAAGAAAGGACCCAGAGCCGGCATTGTCAACCCAGTATTGTTTGATACGTTCTTTGCCCCCGATTTTAATATATTCTTCCTGGAGCCAGCTAGCCTCCATTTGCCAGAGACGCAACCCAGGCTTTGGTCCCAGATTAAGCTCCAGCAGCATAGGGGAGTGATCAGATAGCGCTCTGAGTAAGTAGGATACCTTCTTAACTAAGGTCAGTCCCTCCCCCTCAGTCAGGATAGTGTCTATTCTGGAGAGCGTCTTGTGCGTTTCCGAATAGCAGGAATATTCCCTAGTATCAGGATGGTGAAAACGCCAGACGTCTCTAAAACCATGAGCAGACATCCACCCCGCCAGGGGAACAGGAGTGCCAACTGCCCCCCCCCCAAACTATCCAAAACTGAACCAGAGACAGAATTGAAATCCCCCAAAATGAAAATCCTCTCCTCCGCTACCTCATATGTATCCTTCATCATATCATCCAAATGAGTTAGCACAAAGGGAGGAGGAACATATAAATTCACAAATGTTAGTGACTTATTCATTACCTGCAAAACCAGTATAACATACCGCCCTTTAATGTCAGTCTGTACCTTTTGAATAGATATGGGCATGGCTTTGGTGACCAAAGTAGAGACTCCCCTCGCATACGAGGAATAGCTGGAGTGAAAAGCCCCAGCAATGTGAGCTTGTTTTAGGGAAAGAAGCCTGGAGCCCTGAAGATGAGTCTCTTGGAGGAGTATCAGGTGGGGTTTGTATTTTTTAATATAATCAAATATCAAAGAGCGTTTAAACTTAGTGTTTAGGCCTCTGACATTCCAGGCCATAACCTTCAAATTTACCTCCATAACGGGTATGTAAAAGGAAAGAAAAGCATCGAGTGGAGGTGTTCCCTCCACCGTTGGGTATGGTCATCTATAGAGTTGGGTCTCCAGGCTCCTCCCCCCCATGCACACCCCATAGCACTTCAGGCCTTGGGCAATACCTAATGCAGAAACACCGAATGAAGACAATCCTATCTGTACACTAACATAAAACCCTTGCCCCAAAAAACACCCCAACTTCCCCCACCCCCCTCCCCGCACCCAGCCCCAACTTGCCAGGCACTTTATTCCCATAACCTGAATTCGAGTAGGTAACAGAGGTGCGACTCAAAACTGTCACATGAGACCAGTCGCCAAGGGGCGACCGTCTCTTACCGTAGGCTCAAAAACTGTTCTCCTGTTATTGGACAAAAGAAGGTATAAACAATAGAAAAAGTCCAATCCTATGTAAATGATTGTGCCTAGAGCATCTTGCAGACTTAGCATATATTGCTGGCAATTGACAAACAGTCCCAATATCAGCAAAAAAATATATATATAAAAAAGGGAAAATATATAATGAATGAATGAATGAATGAATGATTTGTAAAGCGCTGCAAATGCGAACTGAATCGCCTCAAGGCGCTGGATGTATTCTCTGATGTCAGCTTTCTCAGAAAAGGAAGGTCTTTAGTTTTTTCCTGAATGCCTGGTGGTTTTCTTCCATGCGGATGTTAGTTGGAAGAGCATTCCATAGTCGAGGTCCTTGGACTGCGAATCTTCGTTCTCCCTTTGCTTTGTAGCGGTATTTGGGAACGGTAAGGAGGTTTTGGTTAGCCGATCGAAGACTGCGATTCGGTGTGTAGTGTTTTATTTTCTCGCGGAGATATGGTGGGGCGTTCCCTCGTACGCATTTGTGGGTGAGGCAGAGGGTCTTGAATGTGATCCGATTCTTCACGGTTAGCCAGTGAAGGCTCTTTAGGGAGGGTGAGATGGATTCCCAGGGTTTTTTTCCTGTTAACAGTCTTGCCGCAGTGTTTTGGATGAGTTGTAAGCGCGCAAGCTGATATTGGGGTAGTCCTACGTAGAGCGAATTTGCGTAGTCGAGTCGGGAATTGATGATTGTTCCCACAACTGCCGCTTTGTCCTCTTCTGGGATGAAGGGGATGAGTCTGCGTAGTTGACGGAGGAGATGGTGGGATCCGCTCACCACTGATCCTATTTGTGCGTCCATTGTCATTCCTGAGTCAAAAATGACTCCGAGACTCTTGGCTTTGGTGTTTGGGGAGATGGTCTGTCCAAGGATGGTGGGAGGTGTCCACGGAGTCTTTATTTTGGAATTTTTGTTGGCATGTAGGAGAAGAAGCTCTGTTTTTGATCCGTTAAGTTTGAGGGAGCTGGTGGTCATCCAGTCATCTATTAAGGTGAGACATTTCTGTAATTGCTGATGAAGGTCTTTTTGTCCGTTGATGCGAAGGTAGAGTTGGGTGTCGTCAGCGTATGAATGGAAGCAGAGGTCGGTTTTCCTGATGATATTGAGAAGTGGGCGCATGTATATGTTGAATAGTACTGGTGACAAGGGTGATCCTTGAGGTACTCCGCAGGAGATTGCCCGGGTTTCCGAGGTGAATGTTCCTAGTTTCACTGTCTGGGAGCGATTCTCTAGGAAGGATGTGAACCATTTTAGGGCAGAATCTGTAGCTCCTGCTACTTCAGCGAGGCGGACAAGTAAAGTATTGTGGTCCACTGTATCGAATGCTGCGCTGAGGTCTAACAGTACCAGGAGACTCTGTTCTCCGTCGTCTGCTGCTTCAAGGGCGTCGTCCCATATTTTGAGAAGTGCCGTTTCTGTGCCATGGCCTGGGCGGAAGCCTGATTGCAGAGGGTCCAGGAGGAGGTGTGTGTCCAGGTGGTGTTGTAGCTGCTGTACTACTGCTTTTTCCATGATCTTGGAGATAGCGTTGAGGCTAGTTATTGGTCTACGGCAGTTAGGGTCCTTAGGGTCGAGATTGGCTTTCTTTAGCAGAGGTTTGATGATGCCTTGCTTGAGGGAGCTTGGGACAGTCCCTTCTTTGAATGATTGATTTATCAGCTGTGTTAGAATAGGGGCCAAGATGTCGGAACATTCTTTAAGCAGTTTAGTGGGGATGATGTCGTTCGGTGATGTGCTGTCTCGAAGGCTTCTGATGATGTTTTTAGTTGTGTCTATGGTGATTGGGGACAAAAAGAATTTCGGTGGTTGAGTGATGTTTGTGTCGATATCCTCTTTTTGCTTTGGTTTAGTGAGGGTGATAGTTGTTTTCTGATGGATTGATTTCCGAATGTTGTCGATTTTGTCGATGAAGAAATCTGATAACTCATTGCAGAATTCTTGAGTATCGTTTCCTGGGGGTTCCAAGCAGGTCGGGTTCATGGACTGAGCCACTATTTTGAAAAGTTCCCGCGGACGGTTTAATGCGGATGAGATGGTGTCTGAGAAATGTTCTTTTTTGGCTTTGAAGATTGCCTTGTGGTATTTCCCCGTGAGTGCTTTGTAGTTAGCAAGGTTTTCCTTGGTAGGGTCTTTTCTCCATGCTCTTTCCGCTCTTCTACGTTCTTGCTTGAGTAGGGTGAGAGTACCATTGAACCAACTTGAGTTTTTTTTGCGGATGAGTGTTCTGCGTTTTGGCGCCACGGAGTCTGCTGTTTGTAGTAGTACATTGTTTAGGGAGTTGAGCGTTTGTTCTGTTGAGAGGCTTGGGTTTAGCAAAAGAATTTTGCTCGACAATGTGGTTTTGAAGAGATCAGAGTGAAGTTTCTTCTGAGATCTATTCCAGTGTGTTGCTGTTACGAGTTTCTGTTTTTGGAGGATGGTGTTAGTGGTGATTTTAAATTTGATAGCATGATGGTCCGTCCATGGTAACGGAGTGTTGTCAGATACGTTGATGTCCATATTCTGTTTGAAGATGAGATCTAGGGTGTGTCCTGAACCATGCGTGGGAGAGTTTATCAGTTGTTGAAGGCCAAGTTCTTCCATTTGGTTAACGCAGGCGGTTGCAATAGGGTCTTGGGCAGAGTTTGCCCACAGATTGAAATCCCCAAGTACCAGAAGGTTTTTGGTTTTCAAGGTGTGTATCGAGAAAAATTCAGTGAGCGGCGTGAGGAGATTGGTCTTTGGTCCTGGTGGTCTGTAGCATAGTAGTATGTGAATGGTGTCTTGAGGTGTTGTTTGGAGGTGCAGTGAGAGTGTTTCCATGAAAGGCACTGTGTTCTGTACGTTAGGTTTGGTGAACCCAAGATGAGATTTGAAGATCACTGCTAGGCCTCCACCTTTTTTTCCGATTCTATGCTCGGTTAGGATACTGTAGTTCTCGGGCACCAGTTCCGTTAGGATGGTGTTGCAGTCAGGTGTTAGCCAGCTTTCTGTAATGAAGAGGCAATCTATGTTGTTTTCGATGATGAAATCGCGGATTTCCAGCCTGTGCTTGACTGCAGATCTGGTGTTGATCAGGGCGCATGCTAGTTGTTGTGGTTGGATCGGTGTCTCCTTGCATTTCCTGGTTGATTGTAGATTGGTTCTTAGTATTTGTTCTTTTTTTAGTCTTTTTTGAGTGGCGATCGGTAAAGTTGCGGCAGTGTTTCTTAACCTGTGGATGGTGTCTGCTGTGTATTTAAAGTTGCACATAATGAGGAGAATGGCGTTGCTGGTAGGAGGGTCTTTTGATGGTAGAATTGATGTGATGGTGATCCACTTGCGGGGGGACGGGGGGACAGAGGGGTCTACTGGCTACCCGCTGCTTCTGAAGTGGTGTGGCGATGGGCTGGTGAGGGTGGAAGGTACTTACGGAGGTACGTATGCCTACCCCCCTGTCGTTGATCCAGAGGAAGGCGAAAAACCCCTAGCTGCGGCCAATAATGCAGCAGAGGAAAAAATTCCTTCCTGACCCCCCGAGGGGCGATCGGGCTGGCCCCTGGATCAACAGTTGAAGTACCCCTGCTGGCTTACCTGTAGGATGGTCCGGCGGACGACGGGGGGATCAGAAAATACTTACTGGTAGGTGGTGCGGTGGCTGCGACTAGGATGATTGAGTTGGAGTAACCTCCTGGTGGGGTGATTCAGGAGTCGGGGGGGTGCGGGCTCTGTAGGAAAAAAATGGGAGGGGGGGATGAGTGGCTGGCTGCAGGAACCAAGCCGCAGCCGTAGTCAGTCCCACAGAGTCTAGCAGCTAGTCTATAGTGATTAGACTGCGGCTGCGGTGGTGTCCCGAGGGGGGGTGCCAGACGGAGGGATCAGGGATGGTGGATCCAACTGGGGGGGGGGGGACCCGGCTAGGGGCTGGTGGCCTCAGAAGCTGCACCGGGGGTCTTCAAATTGCTGTACTGACTGCCTGGGTGTGCCAATATGGCCGCCGGCTAGGCCTGAGCCGCGGCTGGACGGCGGGGGAGTACCAAGATGGCCGCCGGCCAGGCCCGAGCCGCGGACTTTCCTGCGGTGTATCCGGAGGTCCAGCGGAGGTGTGCGGGAGAAACCGGTGTGAAGGTAAGCAAGGATGAGGGGGGGGAGCCCGCCGGTCGGCAGACCGGTCGGGGGGGGGCGGTGAATTGCTGCCTGCTGGCAGCCGAGCTAGGCCGGAGCCGCGGAGTATCCTGTGCGGCCGGCCGGCTGGCTGAGCGGCGTTAGGGGGGATGAGGTGGGTGGGGGGTCCGGTGGTAAGTGAGGGGGGTGAGCCGGACCGCGGAGTTGCCTGGCGGCCGGCCGGTTGACTGGACTGGACGGGGCGGGGGTCCGAATGGAGGACCGTAGAGAGCGGGGAGGGGGGGTCACGGGGCTGCTACAGAGGGAGCCGCTCGGGCCCGCAAAGAGCCCCGAGCGGCCGGCGCTGCTAAGTTGCGAGGGGAAGGGGGCAGGTGGGGAGGGGGCAGGTGAGCTACCGCAAGGGGTCGGGATGAGTCAGGATCCAAGGATGGGAGCCGGGTGGCCGGAGCTGCTTACGAGCCGCTGCAGCAGGCTATAGCAGAGGTCTGCTCTCCACAATGTCAGCAAAACCACTGACACTACCCCATAATGACAGATAATGGTAGAAAATGAAACAAAAAACCGTTCTGTTCCACAGATTGTCTGTCTCATGGGAGTATTATCAAACTTGTATATCCTTTAAAATGTAAGTGCGTCTTCCAGAACTGTGCAGTATCAAGCACAACTACAACAGCAATCACTGAGAAAATAAGGCAGGAAACAAAAAAAACATCTCAAACAAATGCAAGTGCACTTCACCCCCCCTCCAGACATATATGCTAAACGGCTTGTGGGAGGAGCCAGAATATAATTGAAGATTGCTCCTCAAAAAATGAGCAACAACACAAAAAAAAAGGGGAAAAACCCCCAAATCAAAAGTTCTGCTGACTATTCTTCCGGGAGCCCCCCGATCCTGTGCTTGTGCTTCCTCCATAATCATGGCGGGCAGGGAAAAAACTCTGTTTCGCTGGTGACCATGTGTATCCAGCCACTCCGAGGCTTCAGTAGGGTTATTAAAGAAATATGTCTTCCCATTATCCACCACCCTCAACTTGGCAGGGTAGAGCATGCTGTAGATCAGGCTAAGGTCTCTCAATCTCTTCTTTACAGGTTGAAAAGAGGCCCTCTGCTTCTGGGTAGCTGCAGAAAAATCAGGATATATTGATACACGGCATCCGTCGATCATTAAATCAGGACCCGTCCGGGCTCCTTTCAGAATATTTTCTCGATCACGGAAGTGCAGTGTCTTTGCGATCATTGATCTAGGGGGGGGGCTCCCTTTGGGGGAGCTCCTCCTGGAATGCGGTATGCCCTTTCAATGGCAAACATGCTTGTAAAGGTGTTAGGAGACATATGTTCCAACAACCACTTCTCAAGGAACTCTTCAGGATGCCTCCCCCCCACCCCTTCCGGGAACCCCACCAGCCTGATATTATTCCTTCTCATACGATCTTCCATGTCAGCCATCTTTAATGTATGTTCAGACAATGTCTTCTTAGTCACCTGAGCTGCAAAATCCAGGGGTCTGATTACATCTTCCAGGGAAGTAAGGCGGCGATCTGTGATCTGTGCCTTCTCTCTTAGTTTTTGCATGTCATGCTTCATGAAGGAGAATTCCACCTTCAGCTCCTCAAAGTGATCTATCAACTTGCTCTGACATCCCTGTATTGCAGCCATTATCTGAGTTAGGGATGGCTCCTCTCCCCCCTCCACAGTCCTGTCAGCACTGGCCCTGGAGTCTCTCAGCCTGTCTAAGGATCTCCCCCTCCTCAGCACATCGGCCCGCTGGGGTTTAGGACTCACCCTGTCCTGCTGAGGAGACGCCTGCTGCGGGGTATCGTCGGGCCTGTGAAGCGGCGGCCATTCGTCCTCCTCCTCCTGTGTGCCGGCGCCATTTTGAGAGCCCCAGGCATATTTCGCCAACCGTTCTCCGGTCTATTTGGGCCAGGGGGGCAGTATTTCACCATCCCCGGAGGCTCCCGGGGTGTCCCTGTAGTCATCCCCCACTATCCTGAGAAGAAAGCGGGTGTCTTTTGCCCAGGATTACTGCAGGATCTGCTGTCTGCTGACGGAGCTCTGTTCTCAACCTCCTCACATGCCGCTCACTGGCTCCGCCCCCTAATTCTAGATTTTTATGATCATTGAGAACGGCTACTGGATGCTTATCCCCTTCCAGCAGATGCCTCCATTCAAAAAAAGGCTTCCTTAATTGCCAGTAACTCCTTATTCCTGATGTCATAATTTCTTTCGGCTAATGTTCTTTCGGCTAATGACATTAAGCGAGAGAAATACACACGAGGATGAAGCTGTATCTTTTCTCCTTTTCACTGAGAAAGGATATCTCCCACAGTGGAGTCTGAGGCATCACTTTCCTCTATAATAGGAACTTCAGGATCGGGATGTACCAATATTGGTGCAGAGGTGAAAAGAGTCTTTAGCTTATTAAAAGCATCCTGTGCCTCAACTGACCTCACGAAGGGCATCCCTTTCTTTGTAAGCTGTGTAATTGGTGCTATCACTTTAGAGAAGTTTCTCATGAATTTTCTGTAGAAGTTGGCAAAATCAACAAATCATTGTATCTCTAACATTTCTAAGGGCAGGCCAATCCACCACTGCTTTGATTTTCTCAGGATCCATGCTTACTCCTTTAGGAGAAATAATATGTCCCAAGATAATATATCCATTCAAACTAATATTTCTCCAATTAATATAAAGTTGGTACTTCCTTAGCCTTTCAAAGACGGTGCAAACATGTTTGCGATGTTTCTCCAGGTTATTAGAAAAGATGAGAATATCATCAAGATAAGCAATCACAAACTGGTCCAATAGGTCTCGAAAAGCATCATTGATGAAGTGTTGGAAAGTGTCAGAGGCCAAAAGGCATAACTAGGGACTTAAAATGGCCATATCTGGTTCTAAATGTGGTTTTCTATTCGTCTCCTTGACGCATGCGGATGAGGTTATATGCCCCCGTATGTATAGTTTTGTGAAGACTTTGGCAGAGCGGAGTCTTTCCAACATTTTAGGGTTTAAAGGGAGTGGATAGAGGTTTTTAATAGTGATTTTATTCAAGTCCCGGTAGTCAATGCATGGACGCAAGGTGGAATCTTCCTTTGCAACAAAGAATAGGGCTGCCCCTGCAGGAGATGTTGAGGGTCTAATGAAGTCTTTCTCTAAATTCTCATCAATCCATTCCCTGAGAACCTTTAATTCAAGTTCTGAAAGATTGAAAAGGTGACCAAAAGGTATTTCAGCCCCTGGGAGCAGTTCAATGGGACAATCATATGGTAACAGGTCCTGAAGTTAAGGGGGAACCATCGACCGTTTCCATATCGATAGGAGCAAACTTATTTCTTGTTTGGATATTATTGCTGTGGGCAAATTCTATGTCCATAAAGTTCCCCCCAGCCCCAGAGTTCAGCATAGCAGAGCAAGGAATTTCAATACCATCAGAGATCAGTTTAATAGGGATGATAAAATGAGATAGTACAGAATTGACTTTATTCTCTTCATGAAACCCTTGGATCCTTCTGAACAAATTGACTAGCAGAGAAACGCATGCCACCATTACTTCCAAACATTCCCAGTCTCTCCTTTCTCCTTTCTGTACGTCTTTGATCAATTCAGATACATAGTTGTATGAAGGCCTCAAGATCATTACGAGTCTCCACTCTGGTGAGGTGAGCTTATCTTTTACCTGTTCAGAAAGCCCTTGGCAGAACTGACCTTTTTGCACTGCTGGGTTCAAGTGGTATCTGTGATCCAATGTCTGAATTCAGCTGTGTACTCAGCAACAGAAAGTTTACCCTGTTGTAAACTATGCAACTTTGCCTCAGCAGTAGCACAGCGGTTGGGGTCATCAAAAACCTGATTCATCATGGCCTCAAAAGTCTGGAAATAATTCAGCGTGGCACTGTCTTGTTCTATATAAGGGGAGGCCCAGGCTAGAGTTTCCCCAGTCAGGAGGTTGATAACAAAAACATTACCTTCTGTTTTTCAGAAGTGAATGCAGCAGGTCGCATTGGGAAATATTTGTGATACCGGTTAAGAAAACCTCTGTAATGGCAGCGATCTCCATTAAACTTGGGTGGGTGAGGCATATGTGCATTAGCATCATCTCGGGAACGTAGGTCCAGCAATTGTTTTTGCAGAGCACGGATCTCTTCGTGTTGCCCTTCCACCACACTTTCCAGTCTGGCCAATTTTTCATGGTAGGTTACATCAAATTCCTGCAGCTCAGCAATTTTCTGCCTGAAAGGAGCCACAGCATTTGCTATAGCGGCCTCCATGTTTTAGGCCAGGTTATTCTGTCACAATCAGGCATCAAGTTCATAGCCGTAAAACCAATACATTGCAGTTTTTTTTAATACTCCTGATGTTTACAGGAGATATGTTACCCAGAGTTCTCTCATGCCATTGTCATGACAGGTTAGTAAATAACCTACTGGCCTACTCCAAGCATGACCCCTTCAGCAGCACATTCTAGAACCAAAGAACTTAATAACAAAGGACATGTTAATGGTAAAATATGTACAACATCTTCATCATGAACTTGCAGCACATGCCAGGAAGTCTTGGTTCCAAATCTCCCTGCAGGCCATAAATATACTTCTCTGACAGAATTGGTCACATTCCCTTCCCATAGTCCAGCAAGCACAAAGGTCACGCTGGAATCCTGGTTTGCGAAGCAGCCAGCCAATGCCTCTGCAGCATCTTCACTATTTGTCTGTGTAGCATACTCCTAGGTAGGTTGCTAGGATGTTATGTAAATTTAGTTATTTTTGGCTTCTCTATAATCATTGGAGCAGCTATTGATTTCTCTGGGCTGCTCTAGATCTCACAGGCTTCAGGTTTGATTGCTTCCCCCTGCATTCTGGAAGCTTCCAGAACATAGCGGGCTGGGAGAGTCAAATGGGCAGCTTGAATACTTACTGTGCTGCAGCCAAACCCTGAGGAGGTATGCCCAGTAGGTGGCTGGGGAAACAAATACTTTGGTGTCTAGAACAGCCCTGTTCTTGCCATGCAGGAGAAGTTCCCTGGCTTTGGTCAGCTTTGAGTCTGCTGATGTTCATCGAGGTCCCAGCTACATTGCCTTGCAAAAGTATTCACCCCCTTGGCATTTTTCGTGTTTTATTGCCTCACAACCTGGAATTAACATGGACTGTTTGAAGACTTGCATCATTTAATTTACAGAACATGCCCACAACTTTGAAGATGTTTTTTTTTATTGTGAAGCAAACAACAAATAGGACAAAATAACAGAAAAAGGTCAATGTGTGTAACTATTCACCCCCCTAATAAAAAAAGTAAAAAGAACAAACGTAGTAAAAACATAGCCAAAGTTCAGTAACCAGAACGGATAGTCAGCCAAGCCAGAAGTCAGGGATCAACGTCGTGAAACAGCAAGTAGGATCTGGAGCCAGAAGGGATGTCAGCAAAGCAAGTCTTTAAACAGGAACACAGGAGATCGTCTCTGTGATGTTAATCAAGGTGAAGGCAGAGATCCTCTGGATTGGATGGCTTAAGTATCCAGGACTGATGAGCAGGATATCATCAACAGCTGAGTAACTGTGGAGAGAGATGGGAGCTGGCAATTAGCCGACAGCTGAGCAGCCAGCTCAGAGAAGGAAGGGCTAAGCCCAGCCCTGACACTTGCAAAACTGCTCCAGCAATCTTTAAGTCTGACCACAGATTTTCTATTGGATTGAGGTCTGGGCTTGGACTAGGCCACTCCAACACATTTACATGTTTCCCTTTAAACCACTGAAGTGTCATTGTCCTGTTGGAATGTAAACCTCCGTTCTAGCCTCAAATCACAGAGTGGTACAGATTTTGCTCAAGAATATCCCTGTATTTAGCACCATCCATCTTTCCCTCAACTGCTGAAAAACATCCCCACAGTGAAACATGGTGGTGGCAGCATCATGCTGTGAAGATGTTTTTCACTGTGGGGATGGTGTTCTTTGGGTGATGTGATGTGTTGGGTTTGCACCAGACATAGCGTTTTCTTTGATGGCCAAAAAGTTCAATTGTAGCCTCTTCAGACCAGAGCACCTTCCTCCATACATTTTGGGAGTCTCCCACATGCCTTTTCGCAAACTCAAAACGTGCCATTTTGTTTTTTGCTGAAAGTAATGGCTTTCTTCTGGCCACTCTGCCATAAAGCCCAACTCTATAGAGCGTACGGCTTGTCGTCGTCCTATGTACAGATACTCCAGTCTCTGCTGTGGAACTCTGCAGCTAAGTGTTATCTTAGGTCTCTGTGCTGCATCTCTGATTAATGCCCTCCTTGCCCCGTCTGTGAGTTTTGATGTGCGGCCGTCTCTTGGCAGGTTTGCTGTTGTGCCATGTTCTTTCCATTTGGTTATGATAAATTTGATGGTGCTCCTTGGGATCATCAAAGATTTGGATTTTTTATATAACCTAACTCTGACTCAGTACTTCTCAACAACATTGTCCTTTACTTGTTTTGAGAATTCCTTGGTCTTCATGGCAGTGTTTGGTTAGTGCAGCCTTTGGGGCCTTTCAAAAAGGTGTGTCTATGTAAAAACAGATCAGGTGACACTTAGATTGCACACAGGTGGACATCATTTCACTAAATATGTGACTTCTGAAGGCAATTGGTTGCACCAGAACTTTTTATGGGATTCATAACAAAGGGGGTGAATACATTAGCACATGCCAATTATCAGTTTTTTATTTCTGAAAAATAGTTATATATATATATTTTTCTAATTTTATTTCACCAACTATTGTGTTCTGATCCATCACATATAATTCAGATTTAAAAAACATTGAACTAAAGGCTGTAATGTAACAAAATAGGTAAAAAGCCAAGGGGGTGAATATGTTTGCAAGGCACTGTACATAATAGCTGGAGGTTCTATTTCAAATTACTGCTGCAGCTAAGGATTTGGTCTGGAGGGCCCATGGAAGAATGCTTGGTGGGAGCTAGGAGGTGTGCAACTGCCATGGGAAAGTGTAAGTACTGATACAAGCTCAAGAATCCAGTGACTGTTCTACTTTGGGGGGCTAGCAGTAGCTCTTTCTCTGATACTGTTCCTACAGCCAGTTCTGGCTTTCTCCTGGGTTACTGGTTTAAAGACTGCTCAAAGAAGTTGCAACTAGTGAAGTATGTCCTGCTATTACAAGTCAGCATTTCTGGAGTATCCCATACTACCCCCAACCCCTCCGGTTACAAGTTATAAAAGCAGAAAATCATAAAAATACATCTCCTAGACTGTTTAATTGAGCCAGAGTGAATGGACTGTTGCTGTGTGAATGGTGGCCTCTGCACTGTTCTAGTAAAGAACAAGTTATTCCAGCGGCCACTTCGGGGAAGCAATACATTTGGAAAGGAGAACACAAAAAAAAACAATTATTAACAAGAATTCCTAACTGTGCTCAATCATGTTGGAACATTATCATAATGCCTCCTAAATTAGGACTATGGGCCTAAGCTAAACTGACCTATATACGGTCCACAGTGAAGTCACTTAGGGCAGGCTCACACTTTGCTGTTGTGTGTTGCATTATCATACATTATATTAAAGCGGTTGCAAAGGTAATTTAAAAAAAAAAAAAAAATAACAAACATGTTATACTTACCTTCACTGTGCAGCTCGTTCTGCACAGAGTGGCCCCGAACCTAGTCTTCTGGGGTCCCTCGGCGGCTGTTTCAGCTCCTCCC
This sequence comes from Lithobates clamitans, assembly GCA_037952925.1. Taxonomy (NCBI): domain Eukaryota; kingdom Metazoa; phylum Chordata; class Amphibia; order Anura; family Ranidae; genus Lithobates; species Lithobates clamitans. The sequence goes on along the minus strand of JBBGZY010000504.1, from coordinate 1,800,579 downwards.
CGCAAGCATTCACCACCTTAATGCGAGCTCCCTCGCATGGTGGTGAGTGCTTGCGGGCGCGCTCCCGTGATACAGCCGGCGGCTATAGCCGCTCGCTGTATCACTCGGCCCCGCCCCCCGGCGCGCCGCGTCATCGGATGTGATTGACAGCAGCGCGAGCCAATGGCTGCGCTGCTTTCAATCCATCCACTGCAGCCAATCAGCGACCAGGCTGAGCTGCAGCGAAGATGACAAGAACGTGCAGCGAAGATTCGAGGCGTCAGGTAAGTAAAACGGGGGGGCTGGGGGCGGCGGTACTGTCAAAAGTTTTTTCACCTTAATTCATAGAATGCATTAAGGTGAAAAAATTTTTACCTTTACAACCCCTTTAAGTAAGCCCATTTAAAATTATTAGCCCGTCAATGCCATACAGTGTTTGATATTTCACTGGAGAGACTTGCAGGCGCTCCTCGTATTGACGCCCTTGACCTTCCTGGCCGGATGGACCCCTGGCAATAAAAATTTACAGTTTCATAAATTTTCATGTCATAGTTATGGTATGTTGTTTAGAACTGATACAATATATTGGCAATAGTATTGGAACACGTGCCCTTACACGCACATGAATTTTAATGGCGTTTTATTCAGGGTTCAATATTGAGTTGGCCCACCCTTTGCAGCTTTAACAGCTTCAACTCTTCTGGGAAGGCTGTCCACAAAGTTTAGGAGTGTGTGTATGGGAATGTTTGACCATTCTTTCAAAAGAGCATTTGTGAAGTCAGGCACTTATGTGGGAAGAAAAGGCCTGGCTTGCAGTCTAATTCATCCTAAAGGCATTCTATCGGGTTGAGGCCAGGACTCCGTGCAGGCCAGTCAAGTTCCCCCACCCCAAACTCACTCATCCATGTCTTTTTTGGACCTTGCTTTGTGCCCTGGTGCACAGTCATGTTGGAACAGGAAGGGGCCATCCCCAAACTGTTCCCAAAAAGTTGGGAGCATGAAATTGTCCAAAATGTCTTGGTATGCTGACACCTTAAGAGTTCCCGTCACTGGAACTAAGGGACCAAGCCCAACCCCTGAAAAACAACCCCACACCATAATCTCCTCTCTACCAAATGATTTGGACCAGTGCACAAAACAAGGTCCATAAAGACATGGATGAGCGAGTTTGGGGTGTAGGAACTTGACTGTCCTGACCTCAACCCGATAGAACACCTTTGGGATGAATTAGAGTGGATACTGTGAGCCAGGCCTTTTTCCTCCAACATAAGCACCTGACCTCACAAATGCGCTTCTGGAAGAATGGTCAAAACATTCCCATAGACACACTCCTAAATCTTGTGGACAGCCTTCCCAGAAGTGTCGAAGCTGTTATAGCTGCAAAGGGTGGGCCAACTCAATATTGAACCCTACCGTCTAAGACTGGGATGCCATTAAAGTTTATGTGCGTGTAAAGGCAGGTGTCCCAATACTTTTGGACATATAGTGTATGTTTCTAGTCTCCCCAGAGGTTCTTACACATGTACACAAGGTTAAATATCTATCTAGGACAAGTTTGGGCCATTCTCCACTCTTATTAACGTTCAAAATCGGTAAACCTAGCAATTATAGATTATGGCACCTGAGCCATTTGAGGATTGCTAATCAACAGGTGACAAACCAATGTATTACTGAAATTCAAGCGTATTGACATAATGCAAAAGTCTGCACTGTTACCTGCAGATGAGATGCACTTAAAGGGTAACTCCACTTTCGTGGGGAAAAAAAATAGCAAATAAAGAAAAAATAATATTGCGTATACAATTGCGACACAAGTCATTTTGTAATTGACTGTTATTAAAAATTGGAATTGAAGGGTAAGTTCCCACATCTCCTCAAAATGATGAGATAATGGGAAAAGGGGATTTTTGAGTGCCAGAAAAAAAAAAGTAACACATAAATACAATATATCTAAAAATCACAAATTTCCTTTATACAAACATCTTTTACATTTAAAAAAATATATATCATCAAATTAGTGCAATATTGTCAACATGTAATATGACCATTAGACGTGCACAGCCAAAAAATTTGTTCATTTTTGCTTTCGTTTCATTAGTTTATTTTTCTTTTCGTTTTTCAGGTCATTCGTTATGATCACAATTCGTAAATTCGTACATTTCCTAAATTCGTACATTCGTTCCTTCATTGATACATTCCTAAATTTGTACATTTGTAAATTAGAAAATTTGGAAATTTGTCAATTTGAAATTTGAAAATCCAAAAACCCGAAAATTTGAAAATCTGAAATAGTAACTAACTATTAAATTATAGGTATTGTAATTTCCTTTCAAATTTGGCTGTCAGTGAACGTAACAAATACGAATTTATCCGAAGTTACAAATTATCCGAAATAACGAATGCTGCATCTAAACAAATGGAATGGAACAAATTAATAATAAATAATAATGAAAAGTTTTTATTATTATTGTTATTTATTATTCATTACATTCCATTTGTTTGGATATGGCATTCGTTATTTCGGATCATTCGTAACTTCGGATAAATTTGTATGTGTTACGTTCACTAACAGCCAAATTTGAAAGGAAATTACAATACCTATAATTTAATAGTTACTAGTAATAGTACTTAAGTTATTATTAGTTAATTATTATTTCAGATTTCCAAATTTACAAATTTCCGAATTCACTAATTAACTAATGTATGGATGTACGGATGTACAAATGTACATTCGTAAATTACAAATGTACGAATTTACGAATGTATGAATTTACAAATTTTTCGAATTTACGAATATTCGGAAAAATTTGTTAAACGGGTTTTCGTTAATTCGGATATTTCCGAATTACCAAATTTGTCGAAATTCGTTAAAAAACAAATTCGGAACGAAACGAATTGCACATGCCTAATGACCATTATGTGCAATCAATGCGTGGTATGATGCATATGAGTCTGATGTGTATGGATCAATGCATTTCACCCAAATGAGGGGCTTCTTCAGGATGAAAGTTTCAATATTGGTAAGTCCAGGGCTTTTTTTCTCAGAGAATAGGTGCAGGAACTCAACCATGCCGCCACACTCACATACCTGCCAAATGTCATCAAATAGTAGCTCTTCCCTCTGCATACAACCCCCTCCCTCCACTGCCCTCATTTTGTCCCCCCTCATTAAAAGCTCCCTCATCTGTCATATATCTTACCTTTGTTGCAATATTAAGCTGAAACACCTGGCTGTAGTACCCCCCAGCATACTATACTATACTATACTACAGTCACTTACAAGGGAGATTATGCAGTAGGAGCATGAACAACTGGTCACCAGGGAAAAATGGAGACCACAGAGGGTGGGACCTACCACGCACCCTCTCCTGCCCATGACTGCACTGAACCCTGGGCACCTGTTCTGTATCTCCCTTGTCCCTGTCCGGCACTTAGTGGGATCTGCGCAGGAGATCTGACCTGTGGGAGCTACTGGGAGATGAGCTATCACTTGTAAATGCAGAAGCTGGACTTCAGTGTTACCAAGTGATAGTGGTGAGCAGGGGAGCAGAAGACCTAAACCAGAGGTGGTGGAACTGAGTTCCCCCTAGTTCCCGCTGAAAAAAAACTCTGGGTAAGTCTAATAACTAATACACAATACAAGCAATGCATTAATTAAACATAGTACATAAACATATAAAATACATGCATATTGAAGTAAAGCATGAAGCAAAACAAATTTCTTTGCTTAAGTATAACTATTGAGCCATGTCTAACAGGAAAGGGGAGAGAGGTAAAACGGTGAGGTAAGATCTGAAACGCTATGGAGGATGCTATAGAATCATCATATTGGGGGAAAAAACTGAGGCAGTAAGGGAGGAGGAAGACTATTTATAACAAATCAAAAAGTAATCAAATACCTCAAATGTTGGTCACAAAAGAGTCACCAATTCATCACACCTTATATGACCGCAGCCAGACAAGAAGATATATGTCCACAAACGTGTCAATATTCATTAAAACCAAAAAAGATTCGCCAATAGATGTCCGCCATCTGATTAAAAACATAGAGGAATGCCAATTATATAAAAAGTACACCAGCTGATCCTCCTATTCACTAGAAACTAAGTTACATGTGTGTACAATAGCATCTTGGGGGCAACTTAACGATAGAATCTGATTTGGGGGTGAAAAAACCAATGGGATAAAGTAAGAAAAAAGTGTCATCCAAATAGGAACCAATATACAATGCCTTGAAAAAGTATTCACACCCCTTGAAATTTTCCACATTTTGTCATGTTACAACCAAAAACGTAAATGTATTTTATTTGGGATTTTATGTAATAGACCAACACAAAGTGGCATGTAATTGTGAAGTGGAAAGAAAATAATAAATGGTTTTCCATTTTTTTTTACAAATGTCTGAAAAATGTGATGTGCATTTGTATTCAACCCCCCTGAGTCAATACTTTGTAGAACCACTTCTCTCTGCAATTACAGCTGCAAGTCTTTTTGGGGATGGCTCTACCAGTTTTGCACATCTAGAGAGTGAAATTTTTGCCCGTTCTTTGCAAAATAGCTCAAGCTCTGTCAGATTGGATGGAGAGCGTTTGTGAACGTCAATTTTCAAGTGTTGCCACAGATTCTCAATTGGATTTAGGTCTGGACTTTGACTGGGCCATTTTAACACATTAATATGCTTTGATCTACACCATTCCATTGTAGCTCTGGCTGTATGTTTAGGGTCATTGTCCACCCCAGTCTCAAGTCTTTTGCAGACTCTAACAGATTTTCTTCTAATGCCGCGTACACACGAGCGGACTTTACGGCAGACTTTGCCTGGTGGACTTTTCGATGAACTTTATGACGGACTTTCCGAATGAACGGACTTGCCTACACACAATCCACCAAAGTCCGTCGAATTCGTACGTGATGACGTACGACCGGACTAAAACAAGGAAGTTCATAGCCAGTAGCCAATAGCTGCCCTAGCGTGTTTTTTTGTCCGTCAAACTAGCATACAGACGAGCGGACTTTTCGACCGGACTCGAGTTCGACGGATAGATTTAAAACATGTTTCAAACCTAAGTCCGTCCAACTTTTGAGTAAACAAAGTCCGCTGGAGCCCACACACGATCGAATTGTCCGACGAAATCCCGTCCGCCGGGCAAAGTCAGCCGTCAGCCCTGTATTTGGCTCCATAAACTCTGACCAACTTCCCTGTGCCTACTCAAGAAAAGCATCCCCACAACATGATGCTGTCACCACCATATTTCACGGTGGGGATGGTGTGTTCAGGGTGATGTGCAGTGTTAGTATTCTGCCACACATAGTGCTTTTAGGCCAAAAAGTTCAGTTTTGGTCTCATCTGACCAAAGCACCTTCTTCCACATGTTTGCTGTGTCCCCCACATGGCTTCTTGCAAACTGCAAACGGGACTTCTTATGGCTTTCTTTCAACAATGGCTTTCTTCTTGCCACTCTTCCATAAAGGCTAGATTTGTGGAGTACACGACTAATAGTTGTCCTGTGGACAGATTCTCCCACCTGAGCTATGGATCTCTGCAGCTTCTCCAGAGTTACCGTGGGCCTCTTGTCTGCTTTTCTGATTAATGCTCTCCTTGCCTGGCCTGTCAGTTTAGGTGGATGGCCATGTCTTGGTAGGTTTGCAGTCAACAATGCTCCGTTAGATGTTCAAAGCTTGGGTTATTTTTTTTTACTCTAACCCTGCTTTAAATTTCTCCACAACTTTATCCCTGACCTGTTTGGTGTGTTCCTTATAGACATGTGCGATTTGGTTCGTAACGAACTGATTTTCATACGAATTTGTTAGTATTCATACATTCGGATCAATTCGAACAACCGAATAGCTGAAAGGACCAAAATACGAAAATTACGAAATTACGAATAAGCAAAATAACGAACATGCAAAAATATGAACTTACGAACGGAAAAACTTACAAAAATATGAAACCCCTAAACAGTAAAAGAACGAAAATTACATATATAATGAATTATTTGCATTTCATATATTTCAATCCTTTGTTCGTAATTTCGTAAGTTTGTATTTTCATTAGTGTGTTCGTAATTTCTTTTCTTTGTATGTTTGTAATTTCATTTGTTTGTGTTCTCAAATCGTTCTTTTGAATAGACAGTGTAAGTGTATCTTAACCAGTTGCCGACCGCTGCACGCTGATGTACGTCGGCACAATGGCACGGGCAGGCATAAGGGCTTACCTGTACGTCCCTGCCTGCCCGCGGGCGGGGGGTCCGATCGAACCCCCCTGGTGCCTGCGGCTGTCGGATTAGCTCCAGGAGTGATCCGTGCTAAGGGGGATGCCACTGATTCATGGCCACCCCCTCACGATTGCTCCTGGCAAATAGAATGCTTCCTCTGCTTCTGAACTGTAAACAGAAGCAGAGGAAGTGATGTCATCGCTCCTTGTTAAGCCTTTTCGTTCAGGCTTCCAAGGAGCGAAGACATCCAAGTAAGTGCACACTACACTTACGGTAGAACACGCAGGCACACTAATCACCCCCCAATCACCCCCCCTGCACCCCCTGTAACAGTGACACCAATAGCAGTTTTGTTTTTTGTTTTTACTGATTACTGCATTGGTGTCATTTGTGACTGTTATAAGTGGTAGGGCAGTTAGTGGTAGGCCTCTTTAGGTCTAGGGTACCCCCCTAATCCCCTCTAATAAAAGTTTAACCCCTTGATCACCCCCCAGTTAACCCCTGTCCCCAGTGTCACTAAGCAATCTTTTTTCTGATCGCTGTATTAGTGTCACAGGTAACGCTAGTTAGCCAGGTAAGTATTTAGGTTCAGCGTCAGGTACCCCCATATACTACCTAGTAAAGGTTTTAATCCCCTGATTGCCCCCTAGTTAACCCTTTCACCAGTGATCACCGTATAACTGTTACGGGTGACGCTGGTTAGTTAGTTTGTTTTTGTTATAGTGTCAGGGCACCCGCCGCTTATTATCTAATAAAGGTTTAACCCCCTGATTGCACGGCGGGTGATATAAGTTAGGTTTTAGGGTCAGATAGGGTCTCCCCAGGCAGCGTCAGGTTAGTGCCAGTACGGCTAACACCCACGCACGCAGCATACACCTCCCTTAGTGGTATAGTATCTGAACGGATCAATATCTGATCAGATCTCTACTAGCGTCCCCAGCAGTTTAGGGTTCCCAAAAGTGCAGTGTTAGCGGATCAGCCCAGATACCGGCTAGCACTTGCGTTTCGCCCCTCCGCCTGGCCCAGCCCAGCCCAGCCCAGCCCACCCAAGTGCAGTATCGATCAATCACTGTCACTTACAAAACACTAAACACATACCTGCAGCGTTCGCAGAGTCAGGCCTGATCCCTGCGATCGCTAACAGTTTTTTTGGTAGTGCTTTGATACAGTCGCTGACAGTCAGGAGCTTTTTTACCTGTGAGTCTCACTAATGTACCACTAAATTTAGAGTCCAAAATGGCAAGTCGAAGGTACAGTAGTGAAGAGGCCTACACGTTTCTGAGCATGACAGATAGTGAAGGGGAAGTCACTCATCTGTCAGATTCAGGCTCAGAATACGAACCTGTAGGCAGCAGCGGCTCCATGACAGATAGCTCTGACGACGGAGTTGTGGTCCCTGCCAAGGTCAGGCGTACCAGACCCCAATCTTCTTCTGCTGTTGAGGTGCAAGAACCGCAGGGCTGTCGTATGGAGCAGAGAAGTACTACCGCCGCTATTCTTTCTGGTGAACTGGCAAGCACCAGCGGACTAGTACACCCTGGTCGTACATCTAGCACTGCAGTAACACTTGGTGACGTGGCGAGTCCCATAAGTGCAGTTCAAGCTGGCGAGGTGGCAAGCACAAGTAGTGTTCTTCTGCCACCAAGAAGACAAAGACAGGCCCGTTGAGCCCATAGTGCCCTTCCTGCTGCATTCGCCAATCCTAATTGGGAACCCACCACTTCTGCAGCACCCGTACTTCCCCCATTCACTGGCCAACCCAGCATTCAGGTGGAAACAGTTGATTTTACGTCACTTTTATTCGCTTGCCAGAGATTCAAAACCAATTATGGTTTCTGAATTTAAGATCTTTCTGGGCCTCTCCCTCCTCATGGGCATAACCAAAAAGAGTGAGCTGTGGTCATATTGATCCACTGACCCAATTCACCATATGCTCCACCTCACCTTCCCAATCCAAATGCAGTAAGCCGGCTGCATGAGAGGCATTTTCCTTATGTCTACCCCTACCCAACGAGCCCCCCAAAGAAAATGTTGTTTCTGTTGAAAGCACGGATATAGGCGTGACACCCGCTATTATTGTCCCTCCTGTCCTGACAATCCTGGTCTTTGCATTGGTGAATGTTTTGAGCGCTACCATACACTAGTTGAGTTTTAGCGTAGAGTACAGCATTGCACAGACTAGGCACACTTTCACTTTCATGGGGTCTTCCAAAATGCCATCGCATTTTGAGAGACCCGAACCTGGAACTGAACTGTTATGTCCTGTACACACGGTCGGACATTGATTGGACATTCCGACAACAGAATCCATGGATTTTTTCCGACGGATGTTGGCTCAAACTTGTGTTGCATACACACGGTGGCACAAAGTTGTCGGAATTTCCGAACGCCAAGAACATGGTGACATACACCACATACGACAAGACGATAAAAGGGCAGTTCAGTAACAAGCGCGGCACCCTTTTGCTAATCTCGTGTTAGTAAAAGTTTGGTGAGAGACGATTTGCGCTTTTTCAGACTTGTGGTTTTCAGATCGTATTTCTGCTGTTCAGTTTGTGCTTGTGGGTTTGTATCTTGTGCTTGTGGGTTTGTATCTGGTCTTCAGTGCGTGCAGCGAGTTACCATTGACTTGTCAATGTGTTCTTTGTCCGTTTGTTACTGATTTTCAGGTCGCTCTTCACAGGCCTTGCTGTTCTTCAGTGCGTTCTGTTACTTCGTTCTGAGCAGCCGACCGTTTTCTAGCCATGTTGCGTGTACGTACTCATCGTAGAGTTCGTGCTGTGCGGGGGCTTGGTGTTGGGGTCCTTACTTTGACACAAGCCCAGTCCATGAACAGGGTGAGGAGGAGTTCATGCTCCAGAGTGACCAATTCTGTCACATGCCTTTGCTCCGTGAGATCCGTGAGAATAATCCTGACGATTTCAGGAACTTTCTCCGGATGATGGACCCCTTATTTCACTGTTTGTTGGCTTTGCTGACCCCTTATAACAGCAGGCAGGATACCTGCATGAGGCAAGCCATCACTGCGGAGCAGAGGCTAGTCGCCACCCTGCAGCACTTGGTGACGGGGAGAAGCCTGCAGGACCTTAAGTTCTCGACAGGCATCTACCCCCAGGCTCTGGGGATCATTATCCCGGAGACCTGTTCTGCCATCATCCAGGTCCTGCAGAAGGAGTATATTAAGGTAAGATTTTTATCCTTTAACATCACATTTTATTGTATTTAATGTTTGATAATGTAATGTATTTTTTACCTCATTCCCTTATTACCATGATTGTAATATGCTGTGAATGTCCCCTTTGTCCTCATGCATGCTAGAAATTTTTTAAAACATTTTTTTGTCCTTCATACATATTTGCCTTCACTTACCTCCCCAGCATGCTCTCCTGGGCCTATATCCACCTCGTCTACTCAATTAACAATGTATTTTGTCAGTTCCATAGTAGTGCTTTACTCTAAACACCCCCTAAAATGTGTTAAAATGTGATTTGTGCTTTAAATTCAGGCAGAGTGCCATATTTTTTTTTTTTGGGGTCCCAAAATCATTTGCAACCCTCCCTCCCCCCAACTGCTAACTCAGCTGATACCAATCCTCTATCTATCCTCAATCCTCTATCTGCTGACTTTGTCAAACCCATACACACTATACCCACCTCTTTTGTGGACATATTTATAGATGAATTCCCCAAAGCATGTAGTGCAAGGGCCTGCCTGAATACTTTCAAATGGTAATGTTAAAAGTTTTTGTATCCTGTTATTATCTTGATAGGTAATAGCAGAATGTAAAAAGGTGCTAAAATGTGTACAGTGTGTATTTATCTCTTTGTATTATGACACTTCTTACCTGTCCAGTGGGCTGCCAATAGTGTAAAGTAAGGAGGGGCTGGTCAAAGTAATACACATTATTTAGGCATTCATCTCTCAATGAAGTGGAGAGGGTTACCTGGCCAAAACATCCCCCCCCCCCTAAAATTTTAAACGCCCCATGAGGAGGGGGGGAATCTGATAGGTGGACCTTATACCTTTGTCTTTAAATACTCCCTGAAATAAATGTTATACTGATGTTGGCCAAGAATGTTTGTATCTAATCTGCTTTCCATGTTTATGTGCAAAATGATTAATTTATTTTTCTTGTTTGACTCTACAGTTTCCTTCCAACCCACAGGAATGGCAGACTGTGGCCTCCCACTTTGCCCAGCTGTGGGACTTTCCTAACTGCGGAGGGGCAATTGATGGGAAACACATCCACATTGTCCCACCACCCAACTCGGGGTCATACTATTACAACTACAAGGGGTTCAATAGTATGGTGATGTTGGCGGTGGTGTCGGCTACTTACGAGTTCCTGTATGTGGACGTGGGGAAGAATGGTCAGATGTCAGATGGTGGAGTCATCGCCCACATGGAGTTCTACAGGCGTCTCCAGAATGGCAGCTTGGGCTTGCCACCTCTGGAAGACAATGCGGAAGGACTCCCATTCGTCTTCGTTGCGGATGAAGCGTTTGCGCTGGGGGACCATCTTATGGGGCCATTCCCCATGAGGACCCTCACCCCGGACCAGAGGGTTTTTAATTACTGACTGCCCAGAGCCAGAAGAGTGGTGGGGAACACATTTGGAATAATGGCCAGCCGGTTCTGCCTATTTCTTACACCGATACACATGGCGGAATATAAACTCAATCACATCATCCTGGCTTGCTGTGTTCTCCACAACTTTTAAAGGAGAAATTCTGTGAACTATGCTGGCTCAGTTGGGCCTGAAGCCGGAATTAATATAAATCAACCAAACCTGACGGTGCTTGAAGCTGGCCGTCCTGGCTTGCATTCCGGAGTGCCCACCAGGTCCATCTAAGATACAAGGAATACTTTGCGGGTAGGGGGGCCATCAATATGCCAGACAATGTTTAAATAAAAATATATTTTAAACTGAACAAATATTTTCTTAGATTTACTGCTTGGCTTTCTTTTAGCTGACCATGACCGAAATTTGGGGAGTCCTAAAAATGGCGTGATTGTGTAAAATTGAAAGCACTGTTGGGTGTTATTTACTAAAGGAAAATACACTTTGCACTACAAGTGCACTTGAGACTGCACTGAAACTGCACTTGTAGTGCAAAGTGGATTTTCCTTTAGTAAATAACCCCCAATGTCACAGAAAACACCAACTTTACAACAAAAAAATGCTTTTGAGCATTGAAAGAAGAAGCCACACATTGTTGATTATCAATCTTTTTAATCAAAGCACAATCACATGTGCATTTATAAAAGGTCTTTAAAACAAACCAACATGTTGTTGTATAACAATTTTTTAGGTCACATTAAAAAGTCGAAATTGCCTTTTAAGGTAAAACAGGCATGTTTAAAACCAACAAGAAATACACAACTCTGGAACTTACAAAGTTCAACTTTTATAGAAAGTGAAGGCAATATCATACATGAGTATTTATAAACTGTGTTTGATATTGCGTTCAGCAGATGGGGTGAAATCACCCCTGAAAAAGCCAAATTTTGAAGATGCACACAAAGTGCTGAATGTCAACATGTGCTAGCTGCCATCATGGGGGATCAATGGACGTGTTTTGTGGGTGCAACCCCTTCCTCTCAGCTACTTTATTATTGAGAAAGAGGTTGCACCAACAAAATGCGTACATTGATCTCCCGTGATGGCAGATAGCACATGTTGACACAGTGTGTGCATCTTCAAAATTTGGCTTTTCTATAATATGTCACAAAATTTTCAAAAAATTGTCAGAAAAACAAAGCAGAAATAATTTAGGGATTTCTAGGGGTTTTAAATTCTCCCTAAAACATCAATGATGTTCTTCATTTTGTTTTGAACATCATTGATGTTTTGCTTGATGTTTTCCAAGTCCCTATTACACCCCATTATCTCCCCGTTTAGGATCTGGGCATTTTCACTGGTGAAATGACCTTCATCCACAACATCACGATCACCTAAAAATATATGAAAAAAAAACACCTTGTATTATAAATATGCAGGCATCCATCTCTTACCTGAGCCTGTGGTCGCAGACACTCACCTGTTGTGGTGACTATTTCCACAACATCTCCCTCCTCCTCCTCTGGTTGTGTTTGTGGGATTTCCCCTTCTTCCTGAGGTGGGGGGTCTGTTGTCTCCTCTGATGAGTGGTGTCCTTTGAGTCTTTTCTCCCCTATGTAAAAAAAAAATAGGTATACTTAGCACATGGCATGGCAGAAATAGGAATATGAAACATTGCTTGGAAGTGGGGTACAATTGTCTGTTTTGGCAGAGTTGCAAGATGAAGAAATATTTTTTTCCTTTGTCAAGCTTGAATACTTACCTGTTTTGGACAAGCTTCACAGATGGAGACACCCCTATAGTATACACTGGAGCACCTGTGTGGGCCCCCTAATAAAAAGGGTGTTCTGCTGTCCCACACTAGTGCTCCAGCATCCAGATGTGTAAACAGCTGCTGAGTGTCCTCTCCTTACACAGAATCTATTTTGCATTTCATTCTAATTACAAACCCATCTAGACAACAAACTTTTTTTAAGAGAAGTAGGCCAGAAAAAATGTATTGAAATGCATCTGGACAAAACATGGTGTTTTATTGGCCAAACGAACAATGTTTCCTACGAACGAATAATGTGTCCATGAACATGAAAGTTGCCATTTTAAACTGTACAACAGTGTAAAGAAAAGCACACAGAGCAGCACGAACGTAATAAAAATAAAGAATAGGAACACAGGACAACTATTTACTTTTTTACAGCACTCTCCTGATCCTTCTATACTGATCGTGCTCCCTTAATTTGAGGTCCGACCACCGCTTCCTCAAGTGATCCTTGGATCGCCGTACCCCAAAATTCTTCTGCAGACTCTTCACAACTTTAGTCATGATCTTGGCCTTTCTGACATTGGGGTTGGGGTAAGGTCCATACTTCCCGTCATAGTCGGCCCTCTTCAGTATGTCGACCATCTCCACCATCTCAACAAAGGACATATTTGATGCCTTAAATCTTCTCCTCTAGGATCGTGACGTTTCTGGCTCCAGGCTTTCCTCCTCCTCGTTGCTGTAATTAGCATGAGCTCTTCCCCACTGCGCCGAACGAGAAGGGGCGGGGAATAGACTAGAAAGAATGTCAGGGGCGGGCAGAGTTTTACGCATGCGCAGTGTATATAAATGCGTAACAAGCGTGCGTAGTACGTACGATCTGTGAGCGGAGGAAGGAGTATAGGAAGCACCGATCCTGATAACGAAGGTAACATTTAAACATTTAAACAACCAGGGTGATCTATATGCTCACCTGTCCCTGCGGGAAACACTACGTTGGTAAAACCAAGAGACCATTGAAGGTCAGATTGGGTGAGCATATTCAGAGCATCCTGGCTAAGGATGATGAGCGACCCATTCCATTACACTTTTTACAAGCACATGGCGGTAACCCCAAGGGACTTACCTTTAAAGGTATCTATAGGCTCAACCTCCCCCAGAGAAGGGGCGACTTCGACAGGATTCTATACCAGAAGGAGAAGATGTGGATATACAACACCAATAGTATGCACCCCCATGGGTTAAATAATGAGTGCAACCTTGGTGTATTTCTCACCCCATAGATACACCAGTGATTGCGATTCCACATCTTCTCCCGATGGTTAGAGCCTCCTGCCCGCAGCTCTTATCAATAATATATTGCCTAGGATCCCCTATGAATACCCCCTGATTTCGTCATCTATTACCCACTACCGGCTTTTTTTTTTTTTTCTAATTTTTTTCTAATTTTTTCCATCTTCCGTTAGCCCCATCCTGCCCTTTTATCTATCTGTGGTGTTCTTTCTTCCCTTTTCCCTTCTTTAGACCATTCCTCCCCCCCCCCTCCCCTTCTTCCTTTCCCTAGTCCTATTTGCACGTATGGATCCGCCCTTTTAGTCATGATTCATTTTGTCTTTAAGTGTATGGCCGTCAGTGAACGGCGTGGTAGCCTTGGCAACGAGACGCGGAAACTCACGTGGTTATGTCTCAATACTATTTAAGTGAATGACGCCCGCTACTGCGCATGCTCTGATGAAATCCGATTTACGGATGAAACGCGTCAGCATGACGCCATCACGCTGTCTGTAGCGTACCAGCTGACTTACAGATCCGCCCACCAGCTCCGATCACACTGACCCGCGAACCAAGCGGCTGTCTGCACCCTAACGCAGTAACCAAACGAAGGGCAATCGGTGGCACTAGCCACCCGGACCTCACCTGCAGTAACCACCTGAGTCTACTTCCCCTCTCTGCTCATCTGCAACGAATCACGGAGGTACATCCTGGATGATCCCCTGCAGGATCTAACTACCAGCGACAGTGCAGCCTAATAGCAGGAGACGGTGACAGCTCTCACTCCTTCTTCTGACGTGGACGGCAATCAACACCGGGTGAGATTTTACCATTCTGCATCCCTGATCCGGGACTGTTTACTTCAGCCATCCCCAGTGCTCACCACCCGCAATCCGTCCCATCCAGTCAGCCACACAGCTTAGTCCCGCTCCTCCAACAGTAGTTGCCTGCACCCTCCACTTACAATCTCCAGTCTCCAGTCTTGTGAGCCACTCCCGGCCTAGAAAGACCTCGATTCCCCAGTCTACACACACCTGTGCTTGGAGGCTGCTGCACAGTCATCCCTACACCCTCCATCAAGGGCCTTTCTAGCCCGGCCCCTTGCCACTCTCCTCCCCTTCTTGGTTATCGCTGCCCCTCTAATCATACCATTGTGTTGATCGGTTCTGCTGTCACAATCATCCATGATTCAACCTCAATTGTAGAATTTATCATCTGCTGCTCTCCCTTGTTATTATAAGGACTTCCAGCATTGTTGTATATCTTTTATGTTGAAATTACTCATGTTCACTTATTTTGAATGTCTTCATACGTTACATGCAAGTGGTTGATGTGACAGATGGCCATCTGTGTCTGCATATGACTTTTTTGTCTTTTTAATGGTGATGGTACCTGAATCTTCAGGATATTTTTGGATTGGTGTCTATAGTGAGCTTTTTTCAATAAACAGCATTTATTAATTAATTTGACACTTGCCAGTTCCTCCCTTATGAATTCACTTTCTCTCTGGTTTTCTTGTTATATACGCATGAATTCAGAGGAACACACCTACCACTGACTGGTGTTAGCAATTGTCACCAACCTTTCACAGACGTGGTCAAACTATACCCTCAGTCTGTCAGTATTATACTTAACTACAGGTTATTTGGGTTCTTTTAATTTGCTTTTTTTGATTAGTGTGCCATTGTGGGATTATACTTCCCTTCCTGAACCCTACCCTGTATTCACGCACGCCAATCCGTACCATTCACCCGTCTTTTAAACCCACGGGCAGATCCATATACACTCACTCCTTCCTATCCCCTATCATTTGGTGTCCCCCTTCTTATTTCCCTCATCTCGGTGACCCTATCTCTCCCTATATCTTGACTTCTTGGGATATGGCTTACCAAATTGATGATGAAATAGAAAAAGAAATCCAGTCTGCATTTTCCTGTGAACAATCAGCTCTAAAGGAGGGTGAAGACTCACTTCAGTCCCTATTCAGAAACCACAAAAAGCTAACCATTAAATTTCTTAATAGAAAGTGGGACATCTCCTCCTTAAAATCCCATATCGAGAACGGTATTATACCACGTGGGCTGAGAGAACGAGTTAACCCAGCTGGACACCTCCATACCCCTCGGTTCATTGAGGCATGGAAGGCCAGCTGTGTTAAACGTGGCCTCGAAATAATGCAAATGATTGTTGATGAGGAACAAACCCAACTGAATGAGATCAAGGTAGAGATAGAAGCAAGCGCAGCACTACTCGAACCCTTCAAAACAAATCCCCTATTTGATAAACACAACGAGCTCCTAAAAAGAGAAGTAGAGAAAACACAAAAAAACCTGAAAAACAACAAACAAGAAAAATTCAAACAAAATCTACAAGATTTGGAGCGTGGTGACCTGTTTGATCCCTCGATCCATATCGGTAGGAGTAGATCTCGTAGGAGCAGGGGAAGGCACAACAGCTCCAAATCAAATCGCAATCACCTCTCATCTTCTGATAGCGATAGTGAACATAAAGAACTCTCGGTGACTTTTTTAGACAAAGATCCACCCCCCCCAGACCATCTCACCACAATCACGGGGAAAGTGAAATCAAACCTAAAGGGACACAAAACTACACATCACTCTCCACCCCATCAAGGAAGGGCCCGAGAAACACGAAAGAGCCAGCGACAGCTAAGGAACAAACCACACAGAACATAATGCATCCCACTAGCTTAAATGACTCATTGTCTCTCCCAAGTTCTTTACCAGACATGAAGGTGGTTAATCTCACTCAATTCCCTCTCAACGAACATCACTTATCATTGCTAAAAAGAGGCCTCTCCTTCTCCCCTAAATCCGTGATGAACGAATTTGAAGTCTACAAAGATATCTCACTCTTTTTAAGAAAGGTAATTTTTAAATATTGGCATTCTCCACAACAAAGCGAGTCCCCTGCTATATCAGAAAATGAGGAAGAACGTAAGGCCCTAGACGCCCTAATCTCACTACTACAGGAAAGTCCCGACTTAGATTCAGATACGGAGTCCTTGGACCACCAGCATGCATTGACTCGCCCAGCCAACCTACCTATTAGGTCTACTAAAATGCCCCCCCTTTCTAAATTTAAACCCATCGAATTCTTTTTGACACAAGTCAAAAGGGACCTCTCCAGAGTCAACTGGAACTATAGGGGATTAGACAACATCTCACGTGAAGAAAGAAAAGCCCTTAGGGAGCTTGAAGAAGCTCAAGGCATTGTCATCAAGGGCAGTGATAAGGGGGGCAATGTAGTTCTCCTAACCGAAAACCAATACGAAAACGAAGTTAGGAGACTCCTAGCGGATCAATCCACTTACCGCAGGCTTCATACCAACCCTTTCACTGCCATTGTCAATGCCCTCAACCATCTTCTTAGCCTTGGCTTAGAAGAAAAACTGATCACCAAAAAAGAGTTTAATTACCTGAAAGTACAGCAATTCAACACACCTACTTTCTATATCATCCCCAAGCTCCATAAATCTCTGCAAAATCCGCCCGGCAGACCCATAGTGTCTGCCGTCAATGGACCTCTTGAAAAAGTCGGCAAATTTATTGACGCCCTTATTAAGGATCTTGTCCTTGATCTGCCTTCATTTGTACAAGACACTATGGATGTACTGCGGCGATTGGAAGCTCTGGCTATGCCACCTGGGGCCTTACTAGTGGGGATTGATGTTGAATCGCTGTACACCTCTATACCACACTCCTGGGGATTGCGTGCAGTACAATTTTTTCTTGAAAGGAGGTTCCCATCCCATGGACAGCAGAACGAATTCATAAGCGAAATTCTTACATTCTTACTTGAACATAACTGCTTCCAGTTTTTGGGAACCTTTTACCAGCAAATAAGGGGGACCTCAATGGGAGCACCTTGGGCGCCCGCATACGCATGTCTACATTTAGGCATGTGGGAGGAAGATTTGGTATACCCTTCGTCACTGTACCTCAGCCACTGTGTCGCCTGGCTGAGGTACATTGATGACGTTCTCATGATTTGGAGGGGCTCGTCACATGAGCTACATTCCTTCATGAATGAGCTAAACTCTAACGACAGAAACATCAGACTCACCTACACCTTCCATTCCCACTGCCTTTCATTCCTCGATTTAACGATCTACACTGACAACGGTCTGATCAAGACCAAGACCTTTAGAAAGTCCACAGCGGCAAACACCCTCCTTCAGGCGTCTAGTGATCACCCTAAACCCCTGATTAGGGCCATCCCTGTAGGCCAATTTCTCAGGGCCCGAAGAAACTGCTCAGATCAAGATGACTTTACTGCTGAATCTAAAGATCTATATAACAGATTTAGGGAAAGAGGTTATTCCCATTCCTGTATCAGGGAGGCCAGAAGGAGAGCTAACCAGACTGACAGGTCAACCCTGCTTACAAAGAAGAAAAAAGATACCAAAATTTCAGAACAGCAAGGGCCCCCAAGGATCATCACCAAATTTGGTGCCCAATGGGACCAAGTTAGGACCATACTTAATCAACACTGGCATATCCTTTCTGAGTCGCCCACTCTGGGCAACATTGTAGGTACTAGACCCCTCCTAACAGCACGGCGCTCTAAAAATCTAAAAGATAGCCTCATACACTCCGAGTACCAAAGATCCCCTACTCCCAATTGGCTGACACAACTCCCACCCCTGAAGGGCATGTTCAGCTGTGGTCGCTGTTCAGTTTGCAAGTATGTTGAACGTACAGATACTTTTACTGACTCTGAGGGTAAAAAACTCTTTAAAATTAACAATTTTATAAATTGTAATACAACCAGGGTGATCTATATGCTCACCTGTCCCTGCGGGAAACACTACGTTGGTAAAACCAAGAGACCATTGAAGGTCAGATTGGGTGAGCATATTCAGAGCATCCTGGCTAAGGATGATGAGCGACCCATTCCATTACACTTTTTACAAGCACATGGCGGTAACCCCAAGGGACTTACCTTTAAAGGTATCTATAGGCTCAACCTCCCCCAGAGAAGGGGCGACTTCGACAGGATTCTATACCAGAAGGAGAAGATGTGGATATACAACACCAATAGTATGCACCCCCATGGGTTAAATAATGAGTGCAACCTTGGTGTATTTCTCACCCCATAGATACACCAGTGATTGCGATTCCACATCTTCTCCCGATGGTTAGAGCCTCCTGCCCGCAGCTCTTATCAATAATATATTGCCTAGGATCCCCTATGAATACCCCCTGATTTCGTCATCTATTACCCACTACCGGCTTTTTTTTTTTTTCTAATTTTTTTCTAATTTTTTCCATCTTCCGTTAGCCCCATCCTGCCCTTTTATCTATCTGTGGTGTTCTTTCTTCCCTTTTCCCTTCTTTAGACCATTCCTCCCCCCCCCCTCCCCTTCTTCCTTTCCCTAGTCCTATTTGCACGTATGGATCCGCCCTTTTAGTCATGATTCATTTTGTCTTTAAGTGTATGGCCGTCAGTGAACGGCGTGGTAGCCTTGGCAACGAGACGCGGAAACTCACGTGGTTATGTCTCAATACTATTTAAGTGAATGACGCCCGCTACTGCGCATGCTCTGATGAAATCCGATTTACGGATGAAACGCGTCAGCATGACGCCATCACGCTGTCTGTAGCGTACCAGCTGACTTACAGATCCGCCCACCAGCTCCGATCACACTGACCCGCGAACCAAGCGGCTGTCTGCACCCTAACGCAGTAACCAAACGAAGGGCAATCGGTGGCACTAGCCACCCGGACCTCACCTGCAGTAACCACCTGAGTCTACTTCCCCTCTCTGCTCATCTGCAACGAATCACGGAGGTACATCCTGGATGATCCCCTGCAGGATCTAACTACCAGCGACAGTGCAGCCTAATAGCAGGAGACGGTGACAGCTCTCACTCCTTCTTCTGACGTGGACGGCAATCAACACCGGGTGAGATTTTACCATTCTGCATCCCTGATCCGGGACTGTTTACTTCAGCCATCCCCAGTGCTCACCACCCGCAATCCGTCCCATCCAGTCAGCCACACAGCTTAGTCCCGCTCCTCCAACAGTAGTTGCCTGCACCCTCCACTTACAATCTCCAGTCTCCAGTCTTGTGAGCCACTCCCGGCCTAGAAAGACCTCGATTCCCCAGTCTACACACACCTGTGCTTGGAGGCTGCTGCACAGTCATCCCTACACCCTCCATCAAGGGCCTTTCTAGCCCGGCCCCTTGCCACTCTCCTCCCCTTCTTGGTTATCGCTGCCCCTCTAATCATACCATTGTGTTGATCGGTTCTGCTGTCACAATCATCCATGATTCAACCTCAATTGTAGAATTTATCATCTGCTGCTCTCCCTTGTTATTATAAGGACTTCCAGCATTGTTGTATATCTTTTATGTTGAAATTACTCATGTTCACTTATTTTGAATGTCTTCATACGTTACATGCAAGTGGTTGATGTGACAGATGGCCATCTGTGTCTGCATATGACTTTTTTGTCTTTTTAATGGTGATGGTACCTGAATCTTCAGGATATTTTTGGATTGGTGTCTATAGTGAGCTTTTTTCAATAAACAGCATTTATTAATTAATTTGACACTTGCCAGTTCCTCCCTTATGAATTCACTTTCTCTCTGGTTTTCTTGTTATATACGCATGAATTCAGAGGAACACACCTACCACTGACTGGTGTTAGCAATTGTCACCAACCTTTCACAGACGTGGTCAAACTATACCCTCAGTCTGTCAGTATTATACTTAACTACAGGTTATTTGGGTTCTTTTAATTTGCTTTTTTTGATTAACATTTAAACTTGGGCCTATACTGCTTAGAGATTGAGGCCTATATTGGGACAAGATTAGGAGACTTTATTCTGACATTAGGGGTTGTCTTATGTATTGTAGATAAAATGGATGGCTTCAATGACCACAACTTCCTCCCCCTGTTCATAGACAAGTACAGGGAGCTGCCCTGTCTGTGGCAAGTGAAACACCCACAATATAATCATAAACAAAAGAGGCAGGCAGCGCTGGAGAAACTGCTGGAGTTGGTGAAGCCGGTGGTCCCCACGGCAACCATCCCCTATTTAAAAGCCAAAATTGGTGGCCTGAGGAGCACTTATCTTAGGGAGCGCAAGAAGGTCCAGGATTCCCAGAGATCAGGAGCTGCAGCAGATAAAGTTTATGTCTCCAGGCTGTGGTACTATGAGAGACTGCGATTTCTGTCAGACCAGACTGAAGTCAGGGAATCCCTCTCAACCCTACCTTCCACTCTTCCTTCCACCCTATCTTCCACCCCAGCTGAGGCTTCCGATGTCCAACCTGGGACTTCCAGCCAGGAAGAAGTGGAGGAGCCCAGCTTGAGCCAGGTATAGCACTCTTCTACAGATTAAAGGCGTTTACATATCAATAGACAGTAGTGGGCAAAAATAATTGGGACAAGAATGAAAAATGCTGGGGTCAGAATGATAGTCTTTTATATTTCTTAACATTCAATTTGCAACAGTCATGAGATGAAAATTGTGTGTGATTGATGAAGAAAAAACTAAAACTATGTCCCTTTTTCATACACAGGAAGACCTCAGCCAGGAGGAGGCTGTGGAATGTGGCACACAGGAGGATGCTGTGGAATGTGGCAGCCAGGAGGAGGCGGGGGTTAGTGGCAGCCAGGAGGAGGCGGGGGTAAGTGGCAGCCAGGAGGAGGCGGGGGTAAGTGGCAGCCAGGAGGTGGCCGGGCCCAGTAGGAGCCTCACAGAATCCCAGGTTCCTCCCCTCCACCTTCCAAACAAAAGACCCAGGAAGGGGAGTAATGTGGAGGATTCAGCACTCAGGCTGATTCATGAGGCTTCTACGTCCCTCAGAGCCACCCCCACTCGTGAAGAGGCCTTTGCCTGCATGGCTGCCACCAAACTGCAGGACATGCAGGAGGGCCAACGCCTCATGTGTGAGGACATCCTTTATAAAACATTAATTAAGGGGTGTTGGGGGGCGAAATCACACCCAATACCCACCTGTGTGAGTTGCATCATCCCCCTCCTGCCACAACTCCACCACCACAGACACAGCGTGGAAGGAAGAGTGTAAGGAAGACAAGAAAGTAATGGCCTGGGTTCAGTCTGGTCTGACAAAAGATGCAGGCTCTTGTATGACCACAGCCTGGGGACATGTATGTCATCTGCTGCTGTTCATGATCTCTTGGACTTCTGGACCAGATTGTACTCCCTTATATATGGACTCCTCAGGCCACCAATTTTGCAGTAAAATAGTTGAGGTGTGCCCTGGGGGCCAAAGGCTTCGCCAATTTCTGCTGTTTCTCCAGCGTTGCCTCCCTCTTTCTTTGGTTAGGACCCCTTAATACATTTTTGGTTTGTTTAATTATACTCGTCTATGTGTATTTTCCTTCAAAAAGGACAGTTTGTTTGTGAGGAGGCAGGTACATTTCAAAACTACAATGTGAAATTAACAAGAGACACAGACACCAAGCAATCTCCTTGAGATTAAATAATACAAGATAATAATCGTGTTGTGGTAACTTGACACACAAAACACACCCAAAACTATTCTGGAGGGAAAAAAACACAAGATCAGGATTTTAAAAAATCCAAAATATAAAATTTTATTCTAAAAACATCAAAAACTAAAAATTATTTTCGGTAGATGTGACAAATAAAAATATTATATTGATAAAATCACGATAAATAATAAAGAAAGAAGTTTGTGAGAACTCTGTGAATATGAGCAGCAAAACAACTTTCTTCTAGCATTATAAAGAAGAAGAGAGTGCCCTGCATTAAACAATTTAAAACATTGCAGCGTGACAAAAGTGCTATATCCGTTCCGAACGCTAATTTTACCAGACCGAGCAGTTTTTATTCTGAGCATGCGTGGCACTTTGTGCGTCGGAATTGGCCACACACGGTCATAATTGAAGCGATTGGATTTTGTTGTCGGAAAAATTTTATAGCCTGCTCTCAAACTTTGTGTGTCAAAAATTCAGACGGAAAAAGTCCGATGGAGCCCACACACGGTCGGAATTTCTGACAACAAGCTCTGATCGCACATTTTCCGTCGGAAAATCCGACCGTGTGTACAGGGCATTACAGTTACAGTTACAAATAAAAGTGTAAAAAAAAAAAAAAGTTGTCGTTCTCTCTCTCTAGTGTTCTGCTCTTTTTTATTGTATTCTATTCTGCAATGTTTTATTGTTATTATGTTTTATCATGTTTGCTTTTCAGGTATGTCATTTTTTTATACTTTACTGTTTACTGTGTTTTATTGTTAACCATTTTATTTGTTTTCAGGTACGCCATTCAGCTGCAGCGCTGATTCATTTATCTTGACAGCAACAGCGTTTGCTCCCACGGTACATAAAGCTGTGACTCCAGCACTGTTGGAGGAGATTTCACCACCACAGTTAAAAAAAAGAGCATATATGCCGAAGCATGGGGGCACCAGGGGTGGAGGAGCGATTTGCTCCTAACTTTTGGGGCAGATGCCCTCATGCTTCGGCATATGTAAATGGTGCATGTATGCCCATCATTAGAAGTGGGTGGATGAAGAGAGGTATTCTAATGGTGGGCATACCCACCGATCAATTTATTTTTTTCCTTCAGCCCACAGGCTGCATGAAAAAAAAGATTACAATATATGCCTAACAAGGACCAGCAACGTACTGGTATGTTGCTGGGACTTTGAGTGGTTATACCAGAATGATGCCTGCAGGTTTAGGTATCATCTTGGTAATATTCTTTTCAGCCAGCGGTCGGCTTTCATGTAAAAGCAATCCTAGTGGCTAATTAGCCTCTAGACTGCTTTTACAAGCAGTGGGAGGGAATGTCCCCCCCACCGTCTTCAATGGTTTTCTCTGGCTCTCCTGTCCCAACAGGAAGCCTGAGTATGCAGCCGGTGGTTCCGCCAGCTGACCATAGTGCTGATCAGAGACCAGAATGGCTCCAATCATCTCTATGGCCTAAGAAACCGGAAGCTACGAGCATTTCATGACTTAGATTTTGCCAGATATAAACAGCGACATTGGGAAATTGTGAAAGCATTTTATCACACAGATCTTGGTGTGGTCAGATGCTTTGAGGGCAGAGGAGAGATCTAGGTTCTTACAGACCCCAATTTTTTCAAAAAAGAGTACCTGTCACTACCTATTGCTATCATAGAGGATATTTACATTCCCTGAGGTAACAATAAAAATGATAAAAAACATATAAATGAAAGGAACAGTTTAAAAATAAAATAAAAAGCAAAATAAATAATTAGAAAAAAAAAAGCACCCCTGTCCCCCCCTGCTCTCGCGTAAAGGCGAACGCAAGCATCGGTCTGGCGTCATATGTAAACAGCAATTGCACCATGTATGTGAGGTATCACCACGAAGGTCAGATCGAGGGCAGTAATTTTAGCAGTAGACCTCCTCCGTAAATCTAAAGTGGTAACCTGTAAAGGCATTTAAATGCTTTTAAAAATGTATGTAGTTTGTCGCCGCTGTACGTTTGTGCGCAATTTTAAAGCATGTCGTGTTTGGTATCCATGTACTCAGCCTAAGATCATCTTTTTTATTTCATCAAACATTTGGGCAATATAGTGTGTTTTAGTGCATTAGAATTAAAAAAGTGTGTTTTTTTAAAAAAAAAATGTGTTTGAAAAATCGCTGCGCAAATACTGTGTGAAATGAAAAAATGAAACACTCACCATTTTAATCTGTAGGGCCTTTGCTTTAAAAAAATATGTAATGTTTGGGGGTTCAAAGTAATTTTCTTGCAAAAAAAAAATATTTTTTCATGTAAAGAAAAGGTGTCAGAAAGGGCATGTCGAGTCCATGGAATATTTTATATTTTGACACAAGTTGCGGGAAAAAGACAATTTTTTTTTCTTTTTGCACAAAGTTGTCACTAAATGATATATTACTCAAACATGCCATGGGCATATGTGAAATTACACCCCAAAATACATTCTGTTCCTTCTCCTGAGTACGGGGATACCACATGTGTGAGACTGTTTGGGAGCCTAGCCGCGTACGGGACCCCGAAAACCAAGCAACGCCTTCAGGCTTTCTAAAGGTTGTAAATTTTTGCTTTCACTCCTCACTACCTATCACAGTTTTGGAGGCCATGGAATGCCCAGATGGCACAAAACCCCCCTAAATGACCCCAAAAACAAATGAGAAATGCAAAATACTCACGATGCCTCTCAGCAAATAGCTTGGGGTGTCTACTTTCCAAAATGGGGTCATTTGGGGGGGGGGGGGTTGTGTTATCTTGGCATTTTATATCCATATCCCTACCTGGCACAGGGGGGGCCATGATTTCTTGTCACGGCCCACATTCCCCGAAGTCACCGACTTTTGTTGGTGCGGGGGAGTTTCCCACTGTGCCGGTGGTTATAAGTCCTATACCGATTGCCTGTCATTTAGTCAAAATGCCAGATCAGTCGGGGTAAAGGGGTCTGGGCATTTTTCAGTTAATATAAAATGCATCAATGCTCCTATCTTAAATGTATTTAGTGATCCCTCATTCTCTAATGAGTTAATGGAGGTTGCTGTAAAAATTAAAAACAAAAAATTTAAATATACATGGCCCATCCAATTAATGGAATATATTTTCACAGTGAGGTGCTGCACTAATTCTTTTGATCGTTTTTATTTTTTGACTCTTCAAAAATCATTGTACATAATGGTGTGGTTGGGGTTTACAATACCCCTCCTCTCCTTATAGACCTGGCAGGCATCGGGATCACTGTGCTCCGATGCTCTGACATATCATCCAACAGCGCTGTATAGATTACACGGCGCTCTCTCCCTTTGTGTGAGCAGACGTCGGAGTCACATGACTCCGACGCTACATCTCTCACACAAATAGTTGCCTAGGTGACTTGGTGCTTCCCTCCCTCCTTGCCGCCGCGCCCACACCCCTTAGGACACGTAGAAGGAGGAGGGCTTCATGCTGCGGCCGGGAAGGGAGGGAGGACGCTACATGTCTCTCACACAAATAGTTGCCTAGGTAATTGGATGCTCCTCTCCCTCCTTGCCGCCGCGCCCACACCCCATAGGACACTTAGAAGGAGGAGGGCTTTATGCTGCGGCTGGGAAGGGAGGGAGGAGGGGAAGCGTTCATCACCAAGACAACATGAAGCTATGAGACGTTCTAGCTTCCCATATAAGGATACTTTTTGCAATTGACGGCAGCCAACAGAGGCCGCGCCCCCCCCCACTGTTCCACCAATAAATAGGAGATTATTCAGATTGATGCAAACGCCCACCAATGAGTAGGAGATCTGCCTCAGACCTATGCAAACGCCCACCTTGTAGTCACGCCCATATCCCCTATATTAGGACGCCAGGGACAGCCAAAGGCAGCATTTCATTACTGGCTTTCAATAGAGAGGTACCTTAAGACCAAGGCTCTCTGCTACCAATCATCTGGAACCTCATCTGCACATGCTACACAACTAACTTAAGGTATTTTTCATCTGCAATTTTTTCACTTTTTTATCTCTCTGGAGATGTACTCTCCCCGAGAATCATCATAACCTTTTTTCATTCAAATATTGTTTATGTTTTTCAGCCCTTTTTGCTTTTATGGCTGCCAAATATTGGTCTTTTAAAATATACTGGGCTGCCCCGTAGAGGATGTTGAGCGGTACAGGCATTTGGTGATTAGGGCCCCTGTCAGCACTGAAAAAGCATCTTTATGCAGCTACATGCTAAATGTAAGTCGCATTTGTTTTTCTCCAGTTGAAATGCTGTTTTTCTAAATATAGGCGATGTGTGTATGTATACAACCAGTAACTATGTTATTTTTTGAAATCTTAGAATGTGATGCAATCCTTCCCTGAGGAAGACTTTACTATGACAATAAAAAGTTGAAACGCGTTGGAAATCTGCTATTGGATGCCATCGTATCAACTGGGGTGGTGTTTGTATCTAGCAGTAGGATGCATCATTTAATTTTCATGTCATTTGATGTCCTTTTTTAATCATAGGATACTCTAAAACATTCACTTTGTATGTTCACTTGTATTCTATTCCTTTTTTTTGTATCAATAAAAATTATTTTTAATATAATATATAATTTTTTCATCAATACATTGCCTTAAAAATCCCACATTATGGTAGATTCTGTTTTTCTTAAGTTTTGAGGGATGATGGCAATGACACACCCAACCCTCTGAGTCATATATTTTTGTATATAACTTCCCGGGTGGATAATACACCCATACCTCATCAGTCTTGACTCAGATGATTGGATGTGGACTCCCCTTGAATGTATAAAAATTACATAAATAGGTATAAAAGGTTATACTTCTCCTATTGTGTTGATATAAGGGACTACTTGCCCCTTGAGGAGTTTAGTAACCGAATTAGGTAATTGGACATTTCTCTGTGACCAATATTTTTTCTTTCTTTTCCCTGGGTTAAGTGCATCTAGACTTGGCAGTAATAGTACATGATGGGGGATTTACTGGGAGGAGAATGGGAGGAACTTATGGCAAACATTCAAAAAGACTACCAGGATAAAGAACAGATTACCTCTGATTTATCCTCTCTTTTTTCCTGTCTAATGAAAATTTTGGAGAAAAAATCAGCCCTACACTGGCATATTGAATCTTTAGGAAGGTACATCAGAGAGGGTATTAACCCTATAGGCTTAAGAATACAAATATTTCCCACCTTAGATAATATTACCAAAGAACTCAAAACAAACTGGGAAACAAAATTAAACGAATGTTCAAAAAATCTTATGTTGCTGCTACAAAATGAATATCAGCAGCAATTGAGAGGTATGGACATGGAAATCCAAACACTATACACCCGGCTTTCCCCCCTCAAAAGACATGAACAATATACAGTATATGAAAAGAAATTGAAGGAACATCTGGAAACTTTCAGTAAAGTTTTCGAGGCAGATTTCGAGGCAAAAGAAAGGGACCTTTTCCCAAACACCCGGATATGGAGGGAGAGATTCAACAAACAAATAAGAAAAGGACCACTGATATTCAATCTAATGAAGTTGCACGAGGTGGAAAAGGAGGGGGAATGGGCAGGATTAGGGGAATGATGTCGGGAAATCCGAAAGGCTCCCCTTCCCAAAATTCTGGGAAAAGTTATAAAGAACAGGGTGCCTATCCAAAAACCCAGCAAACCCAAATAGACAATTTTTTAGACAAGGCCAATCCACAATCTCAACCCCCCCCAACCCCAATACCTCCTCTGACACAACTATCAATGATACCCATGACAGCCCCACTGGTGAAGGAAAATTAAATGTCATCAATCTTTCATCACACAAACTCACAACAACAGAACAGGAAGTATTATCTTTGGGCCTCTCCTTCTGTCCTAATCGTAGTTTAGACAGCTTTGAAACTATCAAAGACATAAACCTATTTGCTAGGAAACTTCTATTAAAAAGTCTATATACCAAAAAAACTATAGCCACACCAGAAGTGGCACCTAATCTCAAAGCAGCCGACTTCAGAGCTCTTAGAGACTTTAATCTATTTTTACAAGAAAGCAGCCCTGCAGAAGAATTTTGGGAAGGGGACCTCGACAGTGAGAGCAGTGAGGAAGAACAAGAAGAATCCAGCAAAGCTAAAACCATCCATAAATATAAAAGGAAATCGCACAAATTTCCACCATTGAACCAAAATCCAGCTATAGCCCTCTTTGTAGGACAAGTCACCAAAGAAATTGAAAAGATGGAAAAACACAATATAAAAAGCAATCTGAATCGGGAACAGCAACAAGCGCTAAATTCCCTTAAAAACAACCTAGAAATTACGATCAAAGCGTCGGATAAGGGAGGAAACATTGTCCTCATGGACAATGGCAAATACGAAAAAATGTGCTTTAACATATTGAATAACACCACATGCTACAAAAAGATCTCCCCAGCCATAGTGGACAAATTCAACCAGGAATTTTTCTCCCTGGTAGATGAATCCTTTAACGAAGGGATAATAGATAGGGATACGTGGGATTATATACCTACTAGACATCCACACCAACCCACCTTTTATGCACTACCAAAAGTGCATAAAAAACTAAATGACCCGCCGGGGAGACCCATAATCTCTGGGAATGGTTCCATTACAGAGGGAATCAGCCAAATAATAGACCAATATCTGAGACCCCACGTAATGGAATTACCCTCATACACAAGAGATACCATACATCTGCTACAAATCCTGGATGGAATATCCATTCCCAGCTTGGCTCTACTGGTTACAGTAGATGTGGAGTCTCTCTATAATAGCATTCCACACGATTTAGGCATAGCAGCAATTGAACGTGTCTTACAACAGAGGGCAACCACTGACTGGAGATTCAATGCATTTATTCTATCCATGCTCGAGTATATCCTCAAGCATAACACCTTCCTATTCAAAGGCTCCCACTACCTCCAGGTACAGGGAGTGGCTATGGGGACGTGCTGTGCACCCTCATATTCCAACCTGTACCTGGGGGAGTGGGAGAAGGACTTTCTACAAGGGGAAGCAGCATCTATATATACTCGCTACATATGCATGTGGCAGAGATATATAGATGATCTCTTTATCATCTGGGACGGCCCCCCGGAACAACTGAGGGACTGCCTGAAATTGATGAATAACAACAACTTCAATCTGTTCTTTACGATGATATCCGACACCCACCAAATAAACTTTTTGGATGTTACTATTTTCAAAAACCCTGATGGTGGTCTATCAAGTAAACTCTATAAAAAAGAAACTGCGGGCAACACCTTGTTGCACGCGGACAGTTTCCACCCGGACCCCTTAAAAAGATCTATCCCATATAGCCAGTTTCTTCGTCTCAAAAGAAATTGCAGCAATGATGAAGACTTTCAATATGAAGCGGATAAACTGACCATCAGACTGATGAACAGAGGCTACTCAAAATCATCCTTAAAGAAGGCGTTTAATCGAGTCAAACTGACTAACAGAAGGGATTTGATCTTCTCAAAAAAATCCATCAAGGATGATACCTCTACAAGGATCATTGTAAGATTCTCCAATGAGCATCTTAAAATCAACAAAATAGTCTCCAAGTATTGGTCTATTCTTACCGATGATCCAAATCTAAAAAGGACTGATTGGCCCAAAACCTCAAATTACCTACAGAAAATCTGGTTCAATAGGGAATGCACTCAAAGTGAATATAAAGGTAGGGCTAGAAAAGATCCCTGTAAAACATGGGGTACCTACCCATGTGGATCCTGTGCTCAATGTAAAGTTATTGGTAGGAGGACCACACTGGCGCTGCCAAATGGGGAGGACTTCTCCCTGCGTCATTTTGCTAACTGCAGAACGCAGGGGGTGGTCTACCTCATGCAGTGCCAGTGTGGTGCCTTCTACGTAAGGAAAACTAGACAAGAACTCGGAAAACGAGTTGACAAGCATATGCAAAGCATGCGCATTGGCAACTTATACTTACCCTTGGGAAGGCATGTTGCCAGACACCATAATTATCGGCTGCCCTCTGTGAACTTCACAGTTCTTGACAGGATTCATTTGCCAATAAGAGGGGTAGATTGGAACAAGGTCCTTCTCCAGCGGGAAATGCGCTGGATAAGGTACCTTAGGGCCACTACCCCCCCCCCCAGGTCTGAACGAAACTGAAAGTTTTAGACCTTTCTTAGAGGGTTTTAGTTATGGGAAAACGGACTGATTATACCTCTGGGAAGATGGACCAATCATATACCTTTTCTGCTTTCTTTCTCGTCTTTGTTTTTATAACTGAATTATCTCCATCTAAAGCCTGGGATTACCCATATATCCATCATACAGATATAGGGGTCCCCACTAACAACCTATAGGCTAACGGTCTTCCAATGGGATTTTCCCAGTTGACGGTCATGAGTTTGAATTGCTAAGACTGTGACTCTACATTTCACGGGACACAAGGGGAGGGGGACACCTTAGATTCATCCAGATTAGGTTAGAGGTATAGCCAAGGTTAAATTAACGGCCTAGAGTTGCCTACCTTGATTGTTATACCTTTAATACCACAAATACCATTTGTTGATTGGATCGACAATGCTTGGTCAGCAATCAAAAAAAGTGGTTGTTCAAGGGACCATATTGCATATAAAAAAGAAAGGGAGGAGGGGAGAACCTCCAAAAGATGGTCCACTCGAGAACAAGCAAGTGTAAACCTAAATAACTTTATTGATGTCACAATTAATACAGTATAACTATCCAAAAACCATACGTTAAAAATAGGACAAAGGTCCTATATTGCACAGGTGGCCACCAAAACATTCCACATACACCTATCACTCATGCACTCGCACACATGTATAACATTGTGGAGGAGACCCGGGTCTGATCAAAATTTCATAAAGATCCTGAATGGGATTATAGATAACTGGATATTAAGCCTTCGGTCTTCACTAAAATAAAGTGCAAGTGCTGGTGATTGATAAAAATCCATCCGGATATAAATATTAAAGAAACCAACTATAGATTCAAATGCCAAAGCAAAGTAAGGAGATGGGATGTCCCAGTATTACCAGCTAGGTAGCGGCAAAGCAGAGGGCAAATTTACATCTCATGCAGGTAAACAGACGGTGAATAGCCGTAGACAGTGTACCTCCTGTATGTTGGAGTACTACATAGCTCACCGTTTGATGTCTTCAGTAGATGAATAAAAAAAGCCCAAGGAGGATGGTGGTAGCCACGCTGGTATGGTGTGGGGGAGCGTTCATGCAGTGTATTCGTCTGTTGCAGGTATGAGCTGTTGTTTCCGGATCTTCCCCGAGGGGATGTACGGTGTGTCACAGAGTTCAAACGTTCCGCGCTTGATCTGTCAGATAATTAGAAGGAGCGCTCAGTATCCACCGCAAGGCTCAACCCAGTGTTTGAGAATCAATCGGGATATTCCCATATAATCAAAGTAGTTTCTTCATCAATGTGTGGAGGTCCATGTCCCACCTGTGCATAGGTTAGACGCTTACGCGTTTCGCTTGTTGCCAAGCTTCTTCAGAGAAAAAGCTGGATTTTTATCAATCACCAGCACTTGCACTTTATTTTAGTGAAGACCGAAGGCTTAATATCCAATTATCTATAATCCCATTCAGGATGTTTATGAAATTTTGATCAGACCCGGGTCTCCTCCACAATGTTATACATGTGTGCGAGTGCATGAGTGATAGGTGTATGTGGAATGTTTTGGTGGTTACCTGTGCAATATAGGACCTTTGTCCTATTTTTAACGTATGGTTTTTGGATAGTTATACTGTATTAATTGTGACATCAATAAAGTTATTTAGGTTTACACTTACGCTTGTTCTTGAGTGGACCATCTTTTGGAGGTTCTCCCCTCCTCCCTTTCTTTTGACTCTACATTTCACCCAGCCAAACTGTAAAGGAGAGTTTCTTTATTTGTTTTCAATCTATTTGATATATTATAACAATTTTCAATCAAAATTTCATATTTTATATTCTATACACTTTGTATGTAACATTTATGATTATTAATTTAATCGCTGTTATCACGGATGCATTTCGCGTGTGTCTACTTTTCATGATTTTGCTTTTCAGTCCTGCAATTATGGGGCAGGGTTACCATGGTCCTCCCGCTCTCCATATCCCTAGCCGGCACAGGGGGGGCCATGATTTCTTGTCACGGCCCACATTCCCACTGTGCCAGTGGTTATAAGTCCTATATCGATTGCCTGTCATTTAGTCAAAATGCCAGATCAATCGGGGTAAAGGGGTCTGGGCATTTTTCAGTTAATATAAAATGCATCAATGCTCCTATCTTAAATGTATTTAGTAACCCTTCATTCTCTAATGAGTTAATGGAGGTTGCTGTAAAAATTAAAAAAAAAAATTTAAATATACATGGCCCATCCAATTAATGGAATATATTTTCACAGTGAGGTGCTGCACTAATTCTTTTGATCGTTTTTATTTTTTGACTCTTCAAATATCATTGTACATAATGGTGTGGTTGGGGTTTACAATACCCCTCCTCTCCTTATAGACCCGGCAGGCATCGGGATCACTGTGCTCCGATGCTCTATCATATCATCCAACAGCGCTGTATAGATTACACAGCGCTCTCTCCCTTTGTGTGAGCGGACTTCGGAGTCACATGACTCCGACGCTACATCTCTCACACAAATAGTTGCCTAGGTGACTTAATGCTTCCCTCCCTCCTTGCCGCCGCGCCCACACCCCTTAGGACACGTAGAAGGAGGAGGGCTTCATGCTGCGGCCGGGAAGGGAGGGAGGACGCTACATGTCTCTCACACAAATAGTTGCCTAGGTGATTGGATGCTCCTCTTCCTCCTTGCCGCCGCGCCCACACCCCATAGGACACGTAGAAGGAGGAGGGCTTTATGCTGCGGCTGGGAAGGGAGGGAGGAGGGGAAGCGTTCATCACCAAGACAACATGTAGCTATGAGACGTTCTAGCTTCCCATATAAGGATACTTTTTGCAATTGACGGCGGCCAACAGAGGCCGCGCCCCCCCCACTGTTCCACCAATAAATAGGAGATTATTCAGATTGATGCAAACGCCCACCAATGAGTAGGAGATCTGCCTCAGACCTATGCAAACGCCCACCTTGTAGTCACGCCCATATCCCCTATATTAGGACGCCAGGGACAGCCAAAGGCAGCATTTCATTACTGGCTTTCAATAGAGAGGTACCTTAAGACCAAGGCTTTCTGCTACCAATCATCTGGAACCTCATCTGCACATGCTACACAACTAACTTAAGGTATTTTTCATCTGCAAGTTTTTCACTTTTTTATTTCTCTGGAGATGTACTCTCCCCGAGAATCATCATAACCTTTTTTCATTCAAATATTGTTTATGTTTTTCAGCCATTTGCTTTTATGGCTGCCAAATATTGGTCTTTTAAAATATACCGGGCTGCCCCGTAGAGGATGTTGAGCGGTACAGGCATTTGGTGATTAGGGCCCCTGTCAGCACTGAAAAAGCATCTTTATGCAGCTACATGCTAAATGTAAGTCGCATTTGTTTTTCTCCAGTTGAAATGCGTTTTTTCTAAATATAGGCGATATGTGTGTGTGTATATACAACCTGTAACTATGTTATTTTTTGAAATCTTAGAATGTGATGCAATCCTTCCCTGACTTTGCTATGACAATAAAAAGTTGAAACGCGTTGGAAATCTGCTATTGGACGCCATCGTATCAACTGGGGTGGTGTTTGTATCTAGCAGTAGGATGCATCATTTAATTTTCATGTCATTTGATGTCCTTTTTTAATCATACGATACTCTAAAACATTTACTTTTTATGTTCACTTGTATTCTATTCCTTTTTTTGTATCAATAAAAATTATTTTTAATATAATATATAACTTTTTCATCAATACATTGCCTTAAAAATCCCACATTGAGGTAGATTATGTTTTTCTTGAGTTTATTGGATTTTTCTTATAACAAAAAGTAGAAAATATCATTTTTTTCAAAATTAACGGTCTTTTTCCGTTTATATTGCAAAAAATAAAAATCGCAGAGGCAATCAAATACCATCTAAAGAAAGCTCTATTTGTGGGAAAAAAAGGATGCAAATTTCGTTTGTGTACAACATTGCATGACTGCGCAATTACCAGTTAAGGCAGCGCAGTGCCAAATTGTAAAAAGTCCTCTGGTCTTTGGCCAAGTGGTTATTATGTATGTTCGTAATTTCGTATGTTCGTAAATTTGTTTCTTCGTCTGTTCGTAATTTCGTGTTTTCGAATCGTACTTTTGAATGTTCAGTGTAGTGAGTGATGTATCTTACTTAATATCTTAGCCAGTCAGCGTATCCCTTTTGTGTCTGAGTCACACTGCATTCCTGAATCTTTTTAGATTCAGTTGAGGAGACAGAGTGAGGTCTCGTGACTGAGGGAGTGGACTGGGAGTAAGTACAGGACTTATTAGAAATTAAGCAAGCATAGGATTCTCTTTCTTTATTTCCTGCAATTGTAATTTTTTATGCTTTTGTTGGACAGTGTGTGCACTGTTTTATAACTTGCTGTCTGTCTGAGATTTAGTTTTTTTTTTTAGTTTTTTTTTTTCCAGTTGCATTTTGAAGGTGTAATACCCTATTTTTATCTGTTTGTTTAAAAACAATAATATAATGGATACTGCTCCTCCTCTCCCCATGAGTGAAGCAAGACAGGAAAATGTTCATGATACAGCGTCAGCAACAACTTAAAAAAAGATGGTACTAGCATAGCTGCCACTGCCAAAACCAAAAGTGCTACCAGCAGCTCTACAGATAGAGGTGTAGTGGCAGCTAATATTTTACAACCTGAACCTGCTGCTAAACAGCATGATGATGACTTTAAATCCCACCTTTGAAGGTTTTGATTTAGGAATAGGATTGGGTTTAGAGGAAGAACGATATCTACAACAATATCAAGTGTGTAGTCCAGCATCAGATATTGGTCCTCCTCTGTCTCCTCTGTTATTTACACACACAATGGAGTCACCATCACCCGCCTCTTCTGTCTTAGAAGATTTAACTATTGCCACAGTAACCAGTGTTAGGCCACCATCTTTTTCTATCACCCCAGAAGCCAGTGCCACTGTAACCAGTGTTAGGCCACCACCATCTTCTTCCATCACCCCTAAAGCTACTCAATCTCAAAGCCATCACCCTGAACAAATTGTAGAAGATTCTTCCCCACCCAGTGGCAGTGGTAACTGCATCCGGCGGTCAAAAGTATGGGAGCATTTTGTTTCTGTTGGGGATGGTCGCATAGCCAAATGCAAACTATGTGGCAGGGAAGTAAGCCCTGGGAGAATTGTAGGGCATCTCACTAATGCTGGAATAGGTAATCGTTTGCATTCTCAGCATGAGCCTGTGCTGCTGAGAGAGGAAAGTGGGGTGGCAGCCCCACCTACTAAAAAGAGAGGAACCACCAGTACTAGTGCTACCTTTTCCACCGATAGGCATGACAAGGGGTAAGGGGATCAAGGTAGCTCTTGTGGAACTGTTAGGCATCCCAGTCATCAGCCTATCCTGCAGCAATTTAGTGGCTTTCATTCTAGAGGGATGTCTAGGCAGCAGTCACAAAAAATTACCCGCCTTATTGGGCAATTGATAGCTGTCAGTGGAACACCTTATAATTTGGTGGAAGGGGAGCCATTTAAGCAGCTAATGCAGGCAGTTGCACCTCAGTATATTGTACCCTCCTGTACTACATTCAGTCGTAATGTAGTACCCTCTTTATACAAGTAATGTGTGTAGGTATTGAAAGAGGAGTTGGGCAGAGCTGCTGGCCAGTCTGCATTTTACCTCCGACTTGTGGAGTGCTCCCAGTGGCCAGCATGCCTTTTTATCATTGACTGCGCACTGGTGGCAGCCCACTGTCTCAGAACCTATAAAACCAAAACCAGGGGCAAGAAGCACAGGAGCTGAGGCAGCAATTGTTAAGCAGGGGCACCGTTCCTTCCTCTTGCATGCAGAGGTTATAGATGAGCAACACAGTGCTCAAAATATTTTGCGTGCACTCCAAAAAATGGTGGCGGAGTGGCTTGGAGACCAAGCAGGCATGCAGCCAAAGTTAGGGTTTGTGGTAACAGATGGAGCAGCAAATATGATTAAGGCTCTGTGTGATGGGCGATTTGTAGGCGTTCGCTGCTCGGCACATGTCCTGCATCTTCTGGTTAAGGCTACTCCGGACGACGACAGTAGTCAAAAGTTGTCATCAGTTCTGGAATCCTGTCGTAAGATAGCAGGCCATTTTCACAGAAGTGTCAAAGATAGCCACATATTCCGAACTGAGCAAAGTAAGGCTGGCCTTAGTCAGCACCGCTTGAAGCAGGACATAAGCACTCGGTGGAATTCTACATTAGAAATGCTTGAGAAAATACTTGAGCAACAAAAGGCAATTCATGCCATGTCCCATGAGCATTTTATAGGCATAGCTCGACCATTAAACAGGGAGGAGTGGACAATAATTGGTCAGTTGGTGGCAGTGCTTAGTCCCTTCCATGCTGTCACAGAAAGCTTGAGCCGAGAGAATGCTATTAAGTCTCAAGTTATCCCCCTATTCACACACCTTTTTTTTTTATATCCAAAAAATGTTTATTTAGTTTGCAGAAGTACATTACAGACATATTCTTCTTTGCAATATGGGTTGAAGTGCATTACAAACATAGTCTTTAGTGCAATATGGGATTAAGTGCATATTGTCCAATCAGAAAAACAACCACCAGCATAACCACATCAGTATTGTCACATTGTCCCCTTTATTATTTCACAAAGCCAAATCCTCACCTGACATTTATTCCCAATAATCTGTCTGCCACTAGGTCCACTGGGGCTAATCCTGGCACATCCAACCACAATGCCCATAATTTCTCAAACTTGTGTGCGCTACCCCTATACTGGTACACCAATTTTTCCATTCTCAATACCAATCCAATATTGTCAATCCACTCCTTTGTGGTCGGGGGAGCCTCAGACCTCTAATGTAGCATAATTCATTTCCTTGCCTGAAATAGAACTCTATGTACAGCCTCTCTGCAATGTTCTTCCTACTCGTATTCCTCCAGAGCACCCAGGAGGCAAGCTCTCGGGTCTTGTGGAAGACAGACTTATAGATAGGATCCCCATGGTCTCTTTTACCTCTTGTACATGTGGAGTTGAGCTGTAGATTCATCAAGTGGAGCCTGTGGGGGTTATAATACGTTTGTAACAGAATATACAGCTGGGTAAGCCTTTGGGATACATTCAGTGAGCACTTGCCCACCGCCTGAAAGATCTCCTCCCATTGTTCCCCATCTAACTGTCCAACATCTGCCTCCCACTTCTCCCTTACCTTCAAAGGATGCTGCCTCATCACGGACTGCAACAGGATGGCGTAACATTGGGAGATAAAGCCTTTAGACGAAGCAGCATCTCCCAGAAGGCTAAATACAGGGCTCAGGGACAAATGCCAGTCCGAAGAACGGCTCTGTGCTGCCACCGCATGACTAAGTTGTAAATAGTAAAAGTGCATCGATGGCGGAAGACCATAGGCTTCCCTCAGATCAGCAAAAGAGCGCAACACCCCACTGGAGAATATGTGCTTGAGATGTGTAACCCCGTACGTCTTCCACCTAGCTCCAGACTGCAGCTTAGCCAGTTCAGTGTACGTATCGTTCTGCCATATGGGGCTGTACTCCGTATAGCCATCTGCATTCTGGATATATTTGGATTTGTTCCATACCTCCTGGACTAGACTAAAGGTTGGGTGCTTTTTATGAGGTTTAGCAAAGGCCAATGCCTCCAATGCCATGGGAATTGGCCTTTTGCACACGGTATGAAGTAGTAATTTCTGAGAAGAGCTTTGCGAACTAGCCACTGTCCCCCCCCACTGGTGGAAACATGCCAATGAGATGCTGCAACTGAGCCGCTAGGTAGTATAGCCAGGGGTTTGGCAACGCCAAGCCCCGCTGTCTTTGAGCCGCTGCAGGTGTTCTAGTTTGATGCCAGGGGGTCTATCCTTCCATATGAGGCTGCGGAAAATGGCATTTACCGTGCTGAATGTCTTCAAAGAGATAACCATGGGAGTATTATGGAGAAAATACAGTAGATGAGGCATAAGTATCATCTTGATTAGAATCACCCTGCCTGCAACTGATAGGAAGAGTGATTTCCAAGTTTTTACCTTGTCCCTAAACCTCAGGAGTAGGGGGGGAGATATATAGATGTATAAATTCCCTTGGCTTATCTGTCATCTGGATCCCCAGGTATTTAAAGGATGAAGTAATGGGTATAGGGCAGGAGGAATTAACTATCTGTGTGTCGTCCCCATCCAGCAGGAGTAAAGCAGATTTTGACCAGTTTATAAGTAAACCAAAGAATCCTCCAAATCTGGATATGGTCGACATGGCTTCCCTAAGGGAGGTATCTGTGCCCCCCAGCAGAAGCAAAGTGTCATTGGCATATAACATGACTTTTTCCTGCATGTTGCCATAGCAAAAACCTGTGATGCACTTATTTGCCCTGATATCAATAGCCAGTGGCTCAATTGCTAATGCAAAGAGGAGGGGGGATGGGGCAACCCTGTCTAGTTAACCTCCTAAGTGCGAAGCTCCGAGACAAGGATCTGAAGTTCCGGACTTCTGTAGAGTAGTTTTTGACTGTAGAGGAGTTTTACCCAGGAGATATAGTTTGGGTCAAACCCAAACGTCTGCAGTATCGACCAAAGGTAGTTCCAGTCTATGCTGTCGAACGCCTTTGTGGCATCCAATGACAACAGCGCTCTACTTTCCATGTTATCTGCCCGTGACTGAATATTAAGGAACAGCCTTCTCAAATTAACGGCTGTGGATTTATTGGGCATGAAGCCAGCCTGGTCGACATGCACAATAGATGTTATCACCCCATTCATCCGAATTGCCAGCACTTTTGCTAATATCTTGATGTAGACCAGTAGACCCAGGGGCATACCGCCCAATCTCGTTGCTCTGAAGCAATGAGGTTGGGCGGTATGCCCCTGGGTCTACTGGGTCCTTGCCCGGTTTGAGTAGTAAGAATATGTTTGCTTTGGACATGGAGGGGGGGTCTCTCTCTCTCTCTCTCTAGCTTCATTGAATACTTTCAGCAACTGTGGAAGCAGCTCCTCAGAGTAATGCTTATACACTTCCATTGGTATCCCATCTTCCCCCGGGGCCTTACAATTGGGGAAGGCGCTAACTGACACTTGTAACTCTTCTACGGTGAGCGGGGCCTCTAGCTGGGCTCGCTGACCCTCAGGTAATTCAGGGAAGTAAACATGGCTCAGGTATAAATCTAGGTCTTCTTGGGTGTATGCTGTGCCAGGGCTGTACAGAGTCTCGTAAAACCTAGTTAGCTCCTGCATGATCAATTCAGGCTGGCAAACCAAGCTACCCGCCTGAAGTCTAATGGCTCCTATGGCAGGCGCGTGTTGGTGGGAGTTCGCAAGCCATGCTAAAAGGCGACTGGTTTTCTCATCCTCCTCAAAGAACGCCTGCTTTGTAAAGAACCTCTTCTTTTCGGCTGTGAAGGAAAATAAATGCTGATAGGCAGGCTGGGCCGCCTGCCATGCCTCCTTGGTCGAATCAGAAGGGCTGTCAATGTATATTTGTTCCATTGCCTGAACCCGGGCTTCCACCTCCATCTTAAGAGCAGAGGAAGCGTGTTTAACCTTGTTCATTTCACCTATCAGAAGTCCCCGTAAGTATGTCCTAAAGGCATCCCATTGTAATACAGTTGAGGCATCTCGATTCTGGGCGTTAAAGAACTCGCGCATGCTCCCCACTATTCCCTCATGTGAGCGGAACAACTTCAGCCAAAAGGCATTAAACTTCCAGGGGGCCCTAGGTAATGTAGTAGGCGGAGCCACCAGGACATGGTTTACTAAGGGAAAATGATCTGATACACTATGGGGTCTATGCGTCATGTCAGCTACAAACCGGAGCATGTTCAAGTTCCCCACCCCAGGTCAATTCTAGACAAACAACCGTGTGATTTGGAAAAACGTGAACTGTCTGGCACCCAGATTGCGGTGATGCCAGATATCCACCCAGCCCACCTCTTGCAACAACCGCGGCAGGGGAGTACTCCTGGAGAGGGCAGAGGGTCTAGGGCTCGGGTGTCTATCCGCCACCTGGCCCAGACAACAATTGAAATCCCCGATCACGAGTAACGGTACATTCGGCCTGTGATCCAAAAAAGCGAGGAGGAGCCGGAGCACTGCTGCCGTGAACGGCGGAGGGATGTAGATACATGCTAACACACATGACAATGTATTAAACCTACAATGAATAAAGACAAAGCGCCCTTCCGTGTCTATGACATTGTCAAATTCCTGGTAGTCCAGGGCTCATGGATCAATACACTCACCCCCCGGTGAAGGAGGTATGTGTAGAGTGATAGGCCTTCCCCACCCAAGAGTACCATAAAAAGCACACTGTCTCTGCTGTCAAGTGAGTCTCCTGGAATTAAATACCCCGGGAGGAATTTCTTCATAATAATGATCATAGTGCGTTTTAAGGGAGAGTGCAGGCCTCCATCGGCGGCGACATCTTGGAGCTCCGGACCCGCAAATCTCTGCCTGTTCTTTTCGGGTCATCCCTCTGGTTCAGAGGGCCGGCGGCGCTTCCACAGTGGTCTCTGGGATACAGGCTTGCAGCATATGTCGGTGTATGATCGGTCAGACGGCTGGGGGAGGATCGGTACCGGATTAACGCTGGGAGCTGTGGGAGATGCTGCCTCTCACATGCCTGTCTTGGCCACGTCCCCACCCTATTCACCCACCTTAACATTAGGCTGGATGACTTTCTCAGCAATAGAGAGCTATTACCTGGTGGTGAATTAGTTGCAGACATTGCTGTAATTCTAAGGAGGCTTAAGGGTCAACTAATTTGAAGGATTAACGACCTCAAAGAAGCTTGCCCTGAACTAATCTTTGCCTCAATGTGTGATCCTCAAATAAAGGGTAAAATGCTCCTCCACAGCAATGTACTAACCACCTGATGGGATAAATTAATTGAGAGGGTGTGTGACAGGCAAAGACAATTATTCATGCCACTAGAGGTGGAGGAAGAAGAACTGGAGGAGCCTACCGATGATACTGTGTCAACACCTATTAGTACCACTGCTGCAAACACAACCAGAGCAGATGAGATTTGGGCACAGACATTAGATCGTTTGATTGGACCCACGAGACTGCCCCTCAGGAAACAAAGTAGTGTCTCAGATACAGTAAAGGCTTACCTTTCTGAGCCACATTAGCCTGCTACTACTGAGCCTTTACAATATTGGCATGAAAAGAGGGGGATTTGGCCTGCTCTCTCCATTGTAGCCCAAGAGCTTATATCCTGTCCCCCAACCTCAGTCCAAAGTGAGTGGGTATTTTCCATGACTGGAAATATTCTCTCCCTGCAGCGATCACAACTGGCTCCACAGCTGATGGAGCAGATGGCATTTCTAAAAGTAAACCTACCAAAACTGGGATAGCCTGCCCTAAACTTTGATAGTTAACTGTGCTACTTTGTCTTGAACTTCTACCTCTATTCTATGTGCCATAAGTCTATCTTTAATTCAAAACCAAAACCAAATATAGTGCAGGACAGGTCATGATATATGAAAGTTATCACTCAGTGAGAAGGTACTAGA
Source organism: Lithobates clamitans (assembly GCA_037952925.1). Lineage (NCBI taxonomy): Eukaryota > Metazoa > Chordata > Amphibia > Anura > Ranidae > Lithobates > Lithobates clamitans. The sequence goes on along the minus strand of JBBGZY010000504.1, from coordinate 1,758,708 downwards.
GACTGTGAGAGAGCTTGGGAAGCTGGGATCAGCCTCAAGGTATTATTGAATGGTCTATTTTTGGGCTTTACATCATCACCTTTCTTTTATGTGGATTGGGATTGGGAAATCATCCCAAGTAAAATCGTCAGGCAGTTGATTTTGGACCACTTGAGATGTATCCATCTGCCATACAAAAAAAGGAAGATTGTAAACCCAAAAAAGAGTCCATGAAATAAAACCACGAGACTGATCCCAGGCTCTCTCAGTCTCTACTTTTGACTGAGTGATAACTTTCATATTAAACATATTCCTTTCATTTAGATATCATGACCTGCACTATATTTGTATTTTTTGTATTTTTTATTTGGCATATTTTCTACTCTTATAGAACAGATTGAATTGAAGTAGATCAATCCATTCCTGTGAATAATTTTTCTAAATTATCCACTGACCACCAGTTAAGAGATTGTTATGATTCAACTCAAGTTGAAATTTTTTTGTTAATTGTTAACATTTGTATATTTTATTTCGTTCAAGTTTTTGGAGTTGCTATTGCATGCATAGTGCATATGAACAATAATCAATGCTCCTTCTTATATTAGTATTAAATTAAGAGAAACAAAATTAAAATAAATCCTGCACTTACTCTGTGGCTCCGAGTCCCAATACTCCCACAACCAAAACTCCATGGATACTAATACTCCCACAAAAAGTGGTATTCCATTCCTTTGTATTTTCTCCTCTTACTGTCTACGGTGTTGCAAATGAAGACTGCACCTGCTACCATCTATGAGAAAATTATTTGGATTTGGGGATGGGGAAGGCACAGACCTCTCCCCACACTATGGAATTAAAGCATGGAAAAGATTTACCCTACTGCACCCACAAACAAGTGAGTGGCTCATCAATTCTTTCCTTATTCCCCTTACTTCATTCCATTAATTATTTCTGTTTATCTACCTCTGTCTCTTTCTTTCACAGTTTAGTGAAAATACCGCTAGTCCTTGATGTGGATGAGGAGCGAGACAGATTTGATTATATATGAGTCATCAAGTACTTCACAGGTAAGTATTACCAGTGCTCACCACTTTTAGGATGTATAGTGTATATATATATATATATATATATATATATATATATATATATATATATATATATATATATATATATATATATATATATGCACCTATACCAATGCTAGTATCAGTGCCGAATAGTGAGCACTTGGGCAAGTTGCAAGTACTCCTTCCAAAACCGGTACTGTGCTCTGTGCTGGTCAAAGGGAGATTTTTTCTGATCTCACCAAAAACAGTAAGATCTCAAATCCTCCCTCTGACCTACGGTGCCGTGTGGGAGCATGGAACTGGCTTCCCAACCAATCAGGAAGTCGGACGGTGGCTCCCTCAAGGCACAGCAGGTCAGAAGGATTTTTTTTTTCCTGATCTCTCTCTGCTGTCGCAAAGATTGAAAAAAACATGCATCCCCTAGTTAGGAGGTGTGCGTTAAAAAGAAACCTCATAAAGTACTTTAATTACATAAAAACGTTTTGTTGGTTTATTTCAGTTTTGTTTTCATAGGAGTGTAAACATGTTTGATTAGTACACCAACTCAAATATAAAAACAGATTTTGCTCAACTATCCCAATAAAAACTATTGATCAACTCGCTGTTTACATTGGAAAATTTCATATGTTTATTATTAGTATCAAAACAGAAAAAATTCAATTCATGCAACAGGATTCATACTCTCATAAAAAGCCATGTGTCCAGTGTCCACCTCTAATGTACATGTGAAGTAATTATGACCAGGAGTACAAAAATATATATATTTGCTTCACCCCCTGGCTCATGTTATATAAATGAGAAGTTGCGCTGACCCCAAAACAAATATATGTGAACAAGTGGTGAAAAGCTGCTAGCACACAAACAAACCAAGTCGCATCAAATGTATAAATAATACATGCAGCGCTAAAAAAAAATATAAAAGTGTGTCAAACATAAATATATGAATCAGTGACTTAAAACAACTATGAAATAGTGTTAATCAACACAATAAACACTGGAGAGGTGTATATGAATGTCCCAAAGAGATGTGTTAAGTATGGATATGTCCAGAAGCAAGACTAAAGTCAAAGACTAGAGTCAATACATATAAGTGGAAGAAGTCTTCTCAAACAAAGGGGGTCCTTGGGTACATGATGTTGACTGAAGACTGGAAAACAAATTAATCACAGGCGACACATCATAAGCATCCAGAGTTAGGTACTCTTACCAGATCCAGTGGGACATATCAGCCATATAGCAGTACGTCTGTCAGAGCTTATGGAGGTAGCCTCCCGTGAACTCTCCCCAAACGGTTCTCCCTTCGGTCACGATCTCCGATAGGCAAGGTTATCACTTGGGTAACGGTCATCGATAGCCAGGACAGTCAGCGGTGGGGGTGGTCAGCTCACTCACACACTCTCTGGTTCCGGGCAGATTCAAAAGGTCTCAAGAAACCAATCATGGATAAAGTCATGGAGAAAAAAGAAAAAAGGGGCTCCACATGGCGTAGGTCAAAAATAAAAGGGATTTATTGAATAAAAACCTTACAAGGTAAAAAGTGATCACTGAATAAAAATTGGCGGCAATGTGGAAAGTTTAAACGCCCTACGCGTTTCGACTAAAGAGCCTTCAACTGGGGCATGAAACAGCCTCTCCACATTGCCCATATATATAGACTGTAGACACCATTACAAAAAAATTGGGTCCGCCACCATCATGGCGGAACCGGAAGTGCAAAGTTAATACTACAAACACTGTAAACTAGCTTCATATGGTATTGATCACATGTATACTGACACACTACATTGGGTTTGAAGTGTATGATAATTTGAGGGTTAAATAGGAGTGTATACAGTAGTGGGGGTCCCAAAAATCGAATCACCGAATCGGCTTGCGTTCCAAGCCTCATACTGGTTAAAGGAACTTGCGTTCCAAGTGTCTAAGACACGTGACCGGAAAGGAGACAACAGCCGACGCGCTATGCGCCGCTGATGTCTCTCACGGTCATCACGAGGGGCGTGCGCTCCAAGTCTCAAACACAAGTGGGGAGGAGATGCATGCCGACATCCAATGCGCTGCCGGCATCTCCTCCACTCCCTCCTGTGGAGCGTGCGTTCCAAGACTCTTATGTGGGGAGGGGCAGACGGCCGCTCTAGAGCCAGCCTCGTCACTGGTCGGGATTAGCAGAACCAATCACTGGGAAGCTGGACAGTTGGCCACCCGCCTCCTATCATTACAACACTAACCTAGAAGTCACGATGCGTACTACCAGGGCAACGGCAGAAGCGAATGTCAGGGTAACGCGGCCAAAATGAAACATCCGATTCCCACCCCTTAATCATCACCACAGAGGTGACCAAATAAAAAGATCATATGGGTAATGTCTTACGGAGTGGGCCCGGCGCAATGGTCAGATGAAAGAGGGGAAACCCCTACACTGCATCTTAATGTGAAGATGAACTCAACCGGCTAAATGCCTGAACTAATCCCACCCCTGCAGCTCAGACGCAGTAATACAAGCTCAGGCCACCAAAGGTGAAGACCGAGCAATGCCACATTGTCAGACTGACCCGGGGGAACCCTAAGGTCCTAAAGTTAGGGAAAAATGGTATAATTAACCTCTTCACGTATGCCATAATATATCAAAAAGTAGCCAATAGCAGGGTCCACAGGTGGCATTATCTCCCACCCTAGGACCGTGAAGGTTAAATGCTAGGTCGAACGACTTATCCATGACAAGTCGATCACCAGACCAAATACTCTAATAAAATAACATGGGGGGGGGGAATTGGCATGTAAATAAGTAGCTAACATAAATACATGTTGGACAGCCCCCAAAATCAGCTTTGACTCAACACTGATGTCCTAGTTTGTTAAGACAATCGTCTACTCTATCTGGCAGCAGTAAACCATGATGGAGATATGGTCCCAAAACCCAATGCAAAGTGGCTAAACATAATGGGCGAATACCCAAAAGTGGGAGACAATATGCTCAACAAGCTAAAAAGAAAGAAAGGGGAGGGGGGAAAAGAGAGCACAAATGGCATAAAAATAAATATAAAACCCCAATAACACTCATAGCAGCGACCTAAAAACTAAACATGGACAAAAGGGGTGAGAGGTGTGCCGTGGCTCGGGAACTATAGTGTCTCTCACGTACGGTTAATAAAACTATTAATGTCCCACTTGACATTCATACCGTGCGGCGAGAAACACCTCAGCTCATAGATCCAATAAGTTTCGAGCCGCGACACACCCCTAAGACAAGACTCACCCCTCCAATGGGGGACAAATTTGTCTATGATCACGAAAGAGGTACCTGTAGGGTCCCTATTATGACTCTCCAAATAATGACGGGGAACACTATGCTTAATGCAGCCTTTCTTAATTTTAGCAATGTGTTCATTAACCCTAATGGAAAAAGTTCTAATTGTGCGCCCGACATACTGTCTACCGCATGGACATGTAATAAGATAAACAATGTGTTGCTGTATTGTGTAGACACGCATTATACTTTCTACACGGGAAGTATCCCTTACAGTCTTGAAAAAAAGAAACGGGCCGAGGGGGGTCGATGACATTGGGGGCAATTTCCCCCTGTACTGAACGAGCGCCCCGGAAAATGATACCGGCCCGGTCCGGTAAAACAGGACCGAGAACACGGTCATTTTTCAGGACCTTCCAGTGCCTGTCCATAATCCTTTTAACTTCTTTATGTTGCGTGGAGAAAAACGACCATTTATGAGGGTTGTTGCCCTGTACTTTGGGGCGGTCAATCAAAAGTGAATTCCTATCCACTTCCCCGACTTCCCTGATGGTATTATCAAGGTCAGATGGTCTGTATCCCTTTTCTATGAATCTTACTCTAAAGGTATGGCACTGTAACTGAAAATCCTCGGTATTTCTGCAGTTACGCCGTAACCTGAGGAACTGTCCCTTAATGACCGATTTCAGCCACTGCTGATGGTGACAACTGTCTATCGGGATGTACCCGTTACGGTCTGTGGGCTTAAAAACGTTTTAAGCACCAGTTGTCTATTGACTATGGACACATCGAGATCAAGGAAATGTATGGTCTCAAAGCTAGCCTCAAAACACAGAGAGATGTTTCTATCATTGGTGTTCAAATGTTCCATATACTTTTAGAGTGACTTAAGGTCACCCTTCCATAGGAGGAGGATGTCGTCTATGTACCTAGCCCACAGAACCAACTGAGGTGGTTTGCAGGAATAGACGACATCCTCCTCCCATAGGGCCATAAAAAGGTTGGCCAAGCTGGGGGCATATTTAGCCCCCATGGCCACTCCCTTAATCTGAGAATAATAAGTTCCTTGGAACCAGAAATAATTATGTTCTGTTGCGAACCTGAGGAGCTCCATAACATAGTTACGGTGGATAAGAGGAAGGCCAGAGTCCCTGGAAAGGAACAGGTTGACAGCCGCCAGACCTGAGGATGCAGAGGAGGGTGGCGACTACAATGGAGGAAAAAGAAAAAGTTCACACTAGGCGCCGGTATATATAATTTGAGTAAGGTCAGTCTTTCTGACCATGAAAAATATGTCCTGGATAAGGGACTTAAATTAGTCCCCCCCCAAAAAGCTAAATAAATTCTCCACATTTCTGGATGTACACAAATACATCCGCAAGTTAAATATACAAAGGCACTTTTTGTCCCAACCTGCAGCGAATCCCAGGACTACGAGACAGAGTGATATCAGACACTCTGGTCTCTCGAACCCATCACTTTTCAATCCCTCAAATAACACGTCTCACTCTGTTAATGTTTTTAAAGATTTAGTTTTACATGATTTAGAAAAAATCCCCGACAAACATACGTATCAGGATCCTGCCATTAGGGCAGGTATTGACTCTTTGTGATAGAAACAATCTGGTCGTCCGCCCAGCCGATAAAGGCGGCAGGATAGTGGGCTTAGACAAGGATGACTATATTGCTGAAATGAAACGTCTACTAGATGACCGTACTACCTATAACATCCTTCCTAAGGATCCCACGAAGGATTATAAACGAGCCCTTACGGCCCTTATAGATGAGGGCTTTTCCCTCAACATACTCAATCAGAAAGAGAGAGAGTTTCTTGTACCTGCAGCACCCCGGATACTGGTCATCTATTACCTTCTAAAAGTGCATAAGAATCCCACCAATCCCCCCGGTTGTCCCATCGTAAGTGGGATAGATTCGGTTACTTCACGAATCGGAAGGTATATTGACTTCTATCTCCAGCCCCTGGTTAAGCAGATGTCTTCCTACTTAAAGGACACAAGGGCTGCGATCAATCTTTTAGAACAAGTTGAATACCAGGATGGCCTACTTTTGGCTACCGTGGATGTATCCGCACTATATACGTCCATTTCGCTAGATCAAGGTCTGGCGGCTGTCAATCTGTTCCTTTCCAGGGACTCTGGCCTTCCTATTATCCACCGTAACTATGTTATGGAGCTCCTCAGGTTCGCAACAGAACATAATTATTTCTGGTTCCAAGGAACTTATTATTCTCAGATTAAGGGTGTGGCCATGGGGGCTAAATATGCCCCCAGCTTGGCCAACCTTTTTATGGCCCTATGGGAGGAGGATGTCGTCTATTCCTGCAGACCACCTCAGTTGGTTCTGTGGGCTAGGTACATAGACGACATCCTCCTCCTATGGAAGGGTGACCTTAAGTCACTCTAAAAGTATGTGGAACATTTGAACACCAGTGATAGAAACATCTCTCTGTGTTTTGAGGCTAGCTTTGAGACCATACATTTCCTTGATCTCGATGTGTCCATAGTCAATAGACAACTGGTGCTTAAAACGTTTTTAAGCCCACAGACCGTAACGGGTACATCCCGATAGACAGTTGTCACCATCAGTAGTGGCTGAAATCGGTCCCTAAGGGACAGTTCCTCAGGTTACGGCGTAACTGCAGCAATACTAAGGATTTTCAGTTACAGTGCCATACCCTCAGAGAAAGATTCATAGAAAAGGGATACAGACCATCTGACCTTGATAATACCATCAGGGAAGTCGGGGAAGTGGATAGGAATTCACTTTTGATTGACCGCCCCAAAGTACAGGGCGACAACCCTCATAAATGGTCGTTTTTCACTGCATTCTCCACGCAACATAAAGAAGTTAAAAGGATTATGGACAGGCACTGGAAGGTCCTGAAAAATGACCGTGTTCTCGGTCCTGTTTTACCGGACCGGGCCGGTATCATTTTCCGGGGCGCACGGTCAGTACAGGGGGAATGTCATTGACCCCCCTCGGTCCGTTTCTTTTTTTCAAGACTGTAAGGGATACTTCCCGTGTAGAAAGTGTAATGTGTGTCTACACAATACAAGTGGGAGACGCAAAACAACGACTTTTCACTCTACAGTAACATCCAGAGAATATAGCATGAAACACTTTACTACATGTGCTACCCGACACATTGTTTATCTTATTACATGTCCATGCGGTAGACAGTATGTCGGGCGCACTATTAGAACTTTTTCCATTAGGGTTAATGAACACATTGCTAAAATTAAGAAAGGCTGCATTAAGCATAGTGTTCCCCGTCATTATTTGGAGAGTCATAATAGGGACCCTACAGGTACCTCTTTCGTGATCATAGACAAATTTGTCACCCATTGGAGGGGTGAGTCTTGTCTTAGGGGTGTGTCGCAGCTCAAAACTTATTGGATCTATGAGCTGAGGTGTTTCTCGCCGCACGGTATGAACGTCGAGTGGGACATTAATAGTTTTATTAACCGTGCGTGAGAGACACTATAGTTCCCGAGCCGCGGCACACCTCTCACCCCTTTTGTCCATGTTTAGTTTTTAGGTCGCTGCTATGAGTGGTAATGGGGTTTTATATTTATTTTTATGCCATTTGTGCTCTCTTTTCCCCCCTCCCCTTTCTTTCTTTTTAGCTTGTTGAGCATATTGTCTCCCACTTTTGGGTATTCGCCCATTATGTTTAGCCACTTTGCATTGGGTTTTGGGACCATATCTCCATCATGGTTTACTGCTGCCAGATAGAGTAGACGATTGTCTTAACAAACTAGGACATCAGTGTTGAGTCAAAGCTGATTTGGGGGCTGTCCAACATGTATTTATGTTAGCTACTTATTTACATGCCAATTCCCCCCCATGTTATTTTATTAGAGTATTTAGTCTGGTGATCGACTTGTCATGGATAAGTCGTTCGGCCTAGCATTTAACCTTCAGGGTCCTAGGGTGGGAGATAATGCCACCTGTGGACCCTGCTATTGGCTACTTTTTGATATATTATGACATACGTGAAGAGGTTAATTATACAATTTTTCCCTAACTTTAGGACCTTAGGGTTCCCCCGGGTCAGTCTGACAATGTGGCATTGCTCGGTCTTCACCTTTGGTGGCCTGAGCTTGTATTACTGCGTCTGAGCTGCAGGGGTGGGATTAGTTCAGGCATTTAGCCGGTTGAGTTCATCTTCACATTAAGATGCAGTGTAGGGGATCCCTCTTTCATCTGACCATTGCGCCGGGCCCACCCCGTAAGACATTACCCATATGATCTTTTTATTTGGTCACCTCTGTGGTGATGATTAAGGGGTGGGAATCGGACGTTTCATTACGGCCGCGTTATCCTGACATTGGCTTCTGCCGTTGCCATGGTAGTACGCATTGTGACAATAGGTTAGTGTTGTAATGATAGGAGGGGGGTGGCCAACTGTCCAGCTTCCCAGTGATTGGCTCCGCTGATCCCGACCAGTGACGAGGCTGGCTCTAGAGCGGCCGTCTGCCCCTCCCCACATAAGAGTCTTGGAACGCACGCTCCACAGGAGGGAGTGGAGGAGATGCCGGCAGCGCATTGGATGTCGGCTTGCATCTCCTCCCCACTTGTGTTTGAGACTTGGAGCGCACGCCCCTCGTGATGACCGTGAGAGACATCAGCGGCACATAGCGCGCCGGCTGTTGTCTCCTTTCCAGTCACGTGTCTTAGACACTTGGAACGCAAGTTCCTTTAACCAGTGTGAGGCTTGGAACGCAAGCCGATTCGGTGATTCGATTTTTGGGACCCCCCACTACTGTATACACTCCTATTTAACCCTCAAATTATCATACACTTCAAACCCAATGTAGTGTGTCAGTATACATGTGATCAATACCATATGAAGCTAGTTTACAGTGTATGTAGTATTAACTTTGCACTTCCGGTTCCGCCATGATGGGGGCGGACCCAATTTTTTTGTAATGGTGTCTACAGTCTATATATATATATGGGCAATATGGAGAGGCTGTTTCATGCCCCAGTTGAAGGCTCTTTAGTCGAAACGCGTAGGGCGTTTAAGCTTTCCACATTGCCGCCAATTTTAATTCAGTGATCGCTTTTTACCTTGTAAGGTTTTTATTCAATAAATCCCTTTTATTTTTGACCTACGCCATGTGGAGCCCCTTTTTTCTTTTTTCTCCATGACTTCATCCATGATTGGTTTCTTGAGACCTCTTGAATCTGCCCGGAACCAGAGAGTGTGTGAGTGAGCTGACCACCCCCACCGCTGACTGTCCTGGCTATCGATGACCGTGACCCAAGTGATAACCTTGCCTATCGGAGATCGTGACCAAAGGGAGAACCGTTTGGGGAGAGTTCACGGGAGGCTACCTCCATAAGCTCTGACAGACGTACTGCTATATGGCTGATACGTCCCACTGGATCTGGTAAGAGTACCTAACTCTAGATGCTTATGATGTGTCGCCTGTGATTGATGTGTTTTCCAGTCTTCAGTCAACATCATGTACCCAAGCACCCCCTTTGTTTGAGAAGACTTCTTCCACTTATATGTATTGACTCTAGTCTTTGACTTTAGTCTTGCTTCTGGACATATCCATACTTAACACATCTCTTTGGGACATTTGTATACACCTCACCAGTGTTTATTGTGTTGATTAACATTATTTTATAGTTGTTTTAAGTCACTGATTTATATATTTATCCCTGGCTCATGTTGCCAGTGTGGGGGAGATATATGTGGATAAGGGCAGCGGGGTCCAATATATTGGACCATTACTCCTGCAAGGGGCTGTTTAAGTGTTTATATATTATCCTGTTTATTGGATAGCTCCCTATAAACAGCCCCTTGCAGGAGTACTGGTCCAATATATTGGACCCCTCTTCTAAATATCTAGTACTATCTAAAACCATAATATCTATTTTTCTACTTGTGATCGTGATTATATGTACATTAGAGGTGGACAATTGGACATGGCCTTTTTATGAGTATGAATGATGTTGCATGAATAGTACCAATTTTCAAAGTTTAATTTTTAAAAATGTTTTGATACTACTAATAATCATATGACATTTTCTAACATATACAGTGAGTTGACCAATAGTTTTTATATTGGGATGGTTGAGCATAATCAGTTTTTTTCTTGGAGTTAGTGTACTATGGGGTTGATTTACTAAAGACAACTCCACTTTGCACTGCAAGTGCACTTGGAAGTGCAGTCCCTGTGGCACTGAGGGGAAGATCAAAATGAGGGAAGCTCTGCTGATTTCTATCATCCAATCATGTGTAAGCAAGAATGCTGATTTTTATTTTCCTTGCATGTCCCCCTCAGATCTACAGCGACTGCACTTCCAAGTGCACTTATTGTGCAAAGTGGAGTTGCCTTTAGTAAATAACCCCCCTGTTTCTTACTGATAGCTGAGCTCCCATCCCATCTCCTTCCCCCTCTTTCTACTTTGAGAAAAGCACAGGGGAATTTTTGCAAAGCGTATGAGGCTGTATCTTTGAGAGTCATTTAATTTTGGAGTTAAGACCGTTGTGCTAAATAGAGAAGATAAATAATACTCAAATAGGTGAATATTAACATTCACCTATTCACCTGCTGTGGCTCCTGCAGTACATGCACACTGGGGGCAGCATTAGATGGTGCCAGCATGCTGGAACCTTGGCTCCTGACCTCCTCCTCTGGCCATGGGGAGAAGGCAGGAGTCTGGGGAATCCCAGAGGTCAGTTCTGGCTCATTCTGAAGCTCAATTCCCTCCAAAATAAGGACAGGCGAGTGCGGGCTGCACTGCCCTTTCCCCTCAGGCTGGTCTTGTTGATCTGAAATAGATGAGATAGCCAATGTAGACGATAGCATTCATAAACAATTCTTATACACATACAAACATTAGGGTTGATTTACTAACACTGGACAGTACTAACTCTGATGAAGCTATGCTTTCACAATAAAACCTGGAAGCTGATTTCTCTGCAGAGCTGCACCAGATTTTGCACTGTCATTTTTAGTAAATCCACTTCATTGTTTCATACTTTAAAACACAACACTTCACTGGATGATTTCATGGAGAAGTGATTGAGGTATGAATTTGAAAATGGATGGTAATATCTTTTACATGATAATGATACTAATGCCTGCGTGTAATGTGTAGATGATTATGGTGTGTCCTGTTTCTTTATATTGGCAGCTTGTGTACTTACCCTGAGGAGTATTGGGCCGCTGTTTTCTGCCAGAAGATGACACTGGAGGGATACGGCTCGGGCTTTCTGTCAAAGATGGAAGAAAAGAGTCAAGGTAATGCTCAAGATAAAGTTAAGTCAACAGCGCTTCTAGCACATTATGCCATTGTCTTGCAGGTTTCTTTTTTTTTTCTTCTGTGGTTTACTACCGCTTTAATTTGCACTGGAACTGTAAAATCTAATCGAAGTTGCTGATGTGTTAAAATAGATGTTATATTTCTTGGCAAATTGACCAATTAACATTTTTGTGAATAGCCTTTTACATATACTATACTATACCCCCCTCTTTTATTACACAATCCCATGCTTACTTCAGTTTACTCAGTCCCCCTTCACATCACAGTTTCCCCTTCACAGTAGTGTTCTGATCTGAACCCCCTTCACAATGGTACCTTCCCCCAATCCTTCATAGCACCTGAGCACGGATGTGTCCTCTGCCCCCCTGTACATCCTAACCCCCCTGCAACTCGACCCTCCTTCACATCACAGTTTTTGGGGACCTGGGTCCTGCCCCAGGGGACATGTATCAATGTAAAAAAAAGTTTTAAAAACAGCCGTTTTTTCAGGAGCAGTGATTTTAATAATGCTTAAAGTGAAACAATAAAAGGGTAATATTCCTTTAAATTTTGTACCTGGGGGGTGTCTATAGTATGCCTGTAAAGGGGCGCATGTTTCCTGTATTTAGAACAGTCTGACAGCAAAATGAAATTTGTAAAGGAAAAAAAGTCATTTAAAACTACTCGCGGCTGGGGCATGGCCTGGACGGGCATGTGAGCGGTTGCACTGCACAGAGCTCCCGCTAGTGATCCTCTAACGATCCTGATCCCGCCACAGATCCGAACCGGAACCTGAACCGAAGACTCACCCGGTCCCTACAGACAGCTGCCGAGCGACGAGTGACACCTGCAGGAGCCCTTGATGACCCGAAAGGGGGGGAAAAGAAGCCGCGGCGGCCATGGAGGGCCAAGATGGCGCTGGAACTCCTCAGCCTCAGCGTACGGCACGATGCGCCGACAGAACACAGGAGGTGGGCGGTAAGTCGCACAAGCCTCCTAAACAACATGGAGCAGAGCAGCCTAAAGATATGCTTTATTACACCCAGAAAATGCAGGAGTCACAGAACTCTCTCCCCTCACAGTCACAGTTATCAGATCTTGGGCCTGACGGACAAAATGGCGCTTCTGCAATGGATGATACACTGCCATTAGAGAGCTCCCCAGTACCCACTCCTGACCTGTTTGAGACATCGCAGGATGAGACACAACAGCCCACATTGACTGAGATTTTGCGCACAGTGCAGCGCTGCACAGCGTCGGTAGAAGGTTTGAAGGTGCAGTTTGGGGGCCTCACTGGAACGATGTCATTGATGAGACATGATCTCCAGAAAATTAGGGAGAGGACCACGGCGGTGGAGGGCAGGATTAGTGAGGTGGAAGATTTGTTACCCCCCCTTACCAGAGACGCCAGAACAACAGAACTACAACAATCAGCACAGGCTAACGCCAAAACCGATGACATTGAGAACCGTCTCAGGTGGAACAATGTCCGCATCGTCGGGCTCCCGGAGAAGGTCGAGGGTCGGGACCCCACAGTATTCATAGAAGCGTGGCTCCAGGACATATTTGGCAAAGAGGCCTTCACGACGCTGTTCGCGGTGGAGCGGGCACACCGCACTCCTCCAAGACCTCTCCCCCCTGGCAACCCACCAAGATCTATGTTGGCCAGGCTCTTGAACTATAAAGACAGGGAGATCATACTCAGACTGGCCAGAGAGAGAGGTGCAGTGCATTACAACGGGACTAAAATCTCCTCCTATCCTGATTTTTCGGCGGAGGTACAACGCAAAAGAGCTAAGTTTGCCGAAGAGAAGAAGCGCCTGCAGAGAATACAGGTCACCTATGCTATGTTGTACCCTGCTAAATTGCGTGTCACGGCCAGGGGGCAATCTACTTTCTTTGAATCTGCCTCTGAGGCATCTTCATGGCTGGATCGTAACGAACAAGATCTCAGGGGACACCGAGAAGCTGACAGGGGAGACTGAAGTCCGCCTTACATTATGTCAGGGCCGGTATGTAACATGCTGACTTTTTCCCCCTTTTTTTTTTCATTCGTTGCACATCATTTATATGGCGGGATACAGTTTACTTTAACCAAAATCTAGCGCTTGCCTAGAGCTTTGTAAGATTTTGACGGATCAACCTGAAGCCCGAGTCGAGGTGGGGACGACATGCCCACGGGGACTCACAAATCTACAGTTTGACCCAGTTAAGAGGGCCGGTTATTTGGTGCCCTGTTGGCACGGGTTTTCTGGACAAATCTTGGCGTGAGGTCGGAAAGCAGGAGATCAACCTTGCCTCATGTGGGTATGCTGATTGCACCCGACAGATCAGTCCAGGACAGTTCTTCAATTGTTTGATAATCGCACAAACACGCTGTGCTTTAAACTTTACTCTCCCTAGATGCTGTCACCATATCACATTACTAAGACAAGGAATTGGAAATTTGTACTCACGACATGACTGTTGCTCTACGGGCGCTTGGGTCAGAGGCGCCAGGCTATATAGGCCCTGAATGCAATAATCCACCAAAACCAACATGGCCACCACTCCGATAGTAGCTTGGAACATCCGCGGCGTTCATGACCCGCTGAAACGTACAATGATAACTGCCTATTGAAAGAAGTTTCATCCTGCCATAGTGAGTGTCACGGGCATGGCCAGAGCGGAGGCTGTTGGAGAGGACTGTGTGCAAGCCTGTTGCCCACCGATTATGGGCCCTAGCATTTGAGGTGAATGAGAAATCCAGTCTGAACTGTATTAATCGGACTCAGTCATGTATATATTGTATGGGGACTCCTTACTGTATATTTGTGTCCCTGAAGAGGGAGGGGGGGATTCCTCCAGCAGCCCCCTGCTGATAAGACTGATTCATTCTGCTGGGACACATCCTGTGAGGAGATGCTGGTGTTATCAACATGTGTTTATGTTAATTGAGAGAGCTGATCACATTAGCCACCAGCCCTGGCTAATAGACGAATGGTCTAGGCTGAGGAGAGGGGAGAATGTTGTTTGTATTGTTAATTGTATTAATGTGTGAAGCTCGGTGCCCACAAGACTGTCTTCTGGTCTGGGTACATTTTGTAGTAAATTAGGTCATGTTAATTAGGTTAGCTTTGAGTCATCCCTGCTGTATAAAGGTCTGTGAGATCTCAAAATAAAGGTAGTTCTGATGTACTCCAAGACTGGTGTTGTCTAGTTCTTGGGGGTTCCTATAGCCAGATCCATTGGACTCGTGTTCCAGAACTTAGGAAGCGGCATATGACGGAAGCACTCAAGCGGAGTGTGGGGCGTTCCGTGACATTGGTGGCAAGCAGCGGGAAAGCTTCCTGAAGTCTGAAGTCTGGGACATCCAAACCTCCAACTGGATCCAAGATCAGCATAGCAGACTTCAGTCACCCCAGCGGAGATATGGACCTGGCATCAGAATTCCCGGGGCTGCTGCGGATCATCCTTTCAACGTACACCAGGACTGTGTCTGAGGATGAATACCTGGAGCTCAGGCAGCTGATTCGGGTGGAGCTCTGGATTGCAGCCCTCCGTCTCGCTGGTATAAAACAGGGCAAGTGCTTTCCAACCCAAGAGCAACGGGCCAGTGACCAACGGGCATTGCGGATGGCATTCCTGGGAGAGCAGCCCCAGGAGCAATGGGTGACTGAGTTGGACAGGTTGGTCCAGCAGGAGATAGAGCTGGACAATCGTTATCGGGCTCTGCAATGGCACGCAGAGGAGGGATATTTAGGGGAGACAACAGAATGCTCTCCGGAGGGATATGACTTTGGCGGCCCTGGATTGCTGTGGGAGAACCTTACAGATCTTTTTATGTTTGGCGATGAAGGGGAACCTGACCTTGAGGACATGAGAGACTATAGAGAGTCTATGCTCGGTCTTGCAGGGGTCTCAGAGCTCAAACCTGATCTGGACCATTTGCTAAGGAAGGAACAGCATCTGGAAAGGGCATACAGGAAACTGCTAGAACAAGTTCAGCAGCATGCCAGAGAATCGGCAGTGGAAAATCCGGAGATTGCCGTCCCCAAACCTGAAGTGCTGACAACAGGGCAGAGCTCTGCTAACCTCTGTCCAGAAATGATGGCATCTTCTGGGTTCCATGGACAGGAGATGGTGAACCTCTATCCCCAGACATCAGTTATAGAGATAGGGGATTTGATAGACTTTTCTGCTGAGGAAGAACAACCTGATGAGCCTCCAGCAGAAGAGCTGCTATCAGGGCCAAAGTTCACTGTGTTCTGCCCAGCACCAACAGTGGCTTCGGCCTTACTGAGAGAAGAGGTAGTCGGCCTTTCTCCCACAACACTGACAGGGACATGGGACTTTCTGCCAGCAGCATCTATGGAGTTAAAAGAAACTTCTCCAGCTGAAGATCTGGTAACTGAACAGAGGGTCCAAGACCTCTGTCCCATACTTTTACCAATTCCAGAGACTGGGGATTTAATAGACGTTTCTGTAGAGGAGGAACCACCTGGCAAACCCCCAGCAGAAGTGCTGGCAACCGGACAGAGGGTCCAAGACCTCTGCCCCACACCTGCAGCAATTGTGGAGGCCCAAGGTGAGGAGGTTGCAGTCTATCACGAGCTGCAGATCAGGATCCAAGGAGAGAATGCAGTCATCACCTCACAACTGCAGCTTGATCTGGTGTCGGTTGATGGGGCTTCAGTCCCCACCTGTATACCCCAGGAATGCTGGGCAGTCGGCCCAGATCCCCAACAGCAGGATGGAGTGAGCCCAGTCCCCCTGTCTTCTCTCCAGCGGCAGAAAGGATTCCAGGGAGAAGGGCCAGTCCGGGCCTCTCCCCAGCGGCAGATATGTTCTCTGAGAGAGGCAGAGGATGGCTGGGTGAGTAATGCACTGTTTGGGGTGATTTGTTTGGGGTACTGTGTGGGTACAGGTAGTAGAGGACTGGAGCTGTTTACTAACTTCGGAGTCAACCCGTCTGGGGTCTCCTCCTGTGTAAGTCTCCTGCCGAAAGGGGAGAAATGTCACGGGCATGGCCAGAGCGGAGGCTGTTGGAGAGGACTGTGTGCAAGCCTGTTGCCCACCGATTATGGGCCCTAGCATTTGAGGTGAATGAGAAATCCAGTCTGAACTGTATTAATCGGACTCAGTCATGTATATATTGTATGGGGACTCCTTACTGTATATTTGTGTCCCTGAAGAGGGAGGGGGGATTCCTCCAGCAGCCCCCTGCTGATAAGACTGATTCATTCTGCTGGGACACATCCTGTGAGGAGATGCTGGTGTTATCAACATGTGTTTATGTTAATTGAGAGAGCTGATCACATTAGCCACCAGCCCTGGCTAATAGACGAATGGTCTAGGCTGAGGAGAGGGGAGATTGTTGTTTGTATTGTTAATTGTATTAATGTGTGAAGCTCGGTGCCCACAAGACTGTCATCTGGTCTGGGTACATTTTGTAGTAAATTAGGTCATGTTAATTAGGTTAGCTTTGAGTCATCCCTGCTGTATAAAGGTCTGTGAGATCTCAAAATAAAGGTAGTTCTGATGTACTCCAAGACTGGTGTTGTCTAGTTCTTGGGGGTTCCTATAGCCAGATCCATTGGACTCGTGTTCCAGAACTTAGGAAGCGGCATATGACGGAAGCACTCAAGCGGAGTGTGGGGCGTTCCGTGACAGTGAGCTTCCAAGAGACCCACCTTATGAAAGACACGACTGGTTTTCTGCAATATTCCTGGGTGGGCAAGGCTTACCATTCCACTCACACCGCTTATTCGTGTGGGGTGAGTGTGCTGGTGCACAAATCCTTGGCCTACCAGGAATTGGATGCAATTACAGACCCTCTGGGTAGATACATATTTTTGTACTGTAAACTGTTTACATTAACTATGATAATTGCTTTTGTATACATACCACCCCCATTCTCTAGAAAGGTCTTGCAGCTTCTCTTGCCTTATCTGGTTGATAAACCCGATGTTCCCATGCTGATCATGGGTGACTTATGGTTACCTGGACCCCAAAATGGATAGGCATCCCCGGCCCAGCCTCCAACAGGGAACAGAGGCACTATTTTGAGCCGGCTGCTGTCGGAGGTGGGCTGGACAGATGTCTGGAGGGCTAAATACCCAACTACCAAACAGTTCTCATGCTTTTCTAAAACACATGGGTCATTATCTCGCATTGACCTGTGTGTGGGGTCTCCTCAGTTGCTGACCATGATTACCAGGGTGGAGTATTTTCCCAGGGGGGTATCGGACCATTCGCCGCTAGTCGCACACTTGGTCACCCGTCCTTTAGCAACTCTACCCAGGGCACCATGGAAGTTGAAAGCCTTTTGGCTAAAACTTTTTACTTCACATGAAAGGGTGGTAAAACAGATTGGTGCTACTGATACAGGTGGAAGACCAGGTGAGACGGCTTGAACTGGCTTATGTGTTAGACCCATCAGATTCGGCGAGGGAGGCATGGATCTCGGCCCAGGCCTCCCTGGACCGGGTGAGATCCTCCGCCGCGGAACGTAAAAGATTCTTTACGAAACAAGCATTTTATGAAGAGGGGGGAAAAAACAGGCAGACTGCTAGCGAGGATTGCCAGATCTCAGCAATCCTCGCCAGCCATAGGAGCGCTACGCAGCTCCCAGGGACGATTGGTTAATGACCCTGAGCGAATAATGGATAAACTAGCTTCCTTTTATGTAAAACTGTATGGTTCATGTGATAATTTCAGTGATGAAGAGCTAAAGGGGTATATGGGTGGGATGATTCTTC
The DNA here is from genome assembly GCA_037952925.1 of Lithobates clamitans. NCBI lineage: Eukaryota > Metazoa > Chordata > Amphibia > Anura > Ranidae > Lithobates > Lithobates clamitans. Next base: position 1,740,394 of record JBBGZY010000504.1, on the reverse strand, counting down.
CGACTCTGACTCAAGAGGAGTCCATGGAGCTGGAGGCACCATTCACACTGGAGGAGCTGAGTGAGGCTGCGGCCTCCTCCTCTACTGGCAAGGCTCCGGGGGATGATGGGATCCCCATGGAGGTCTACACCCAATATGGAGAAGTGATTCTGCCCAAATTACTTGAGGTCTTTAACGCCTCATTCAAATCAGGGAAGTTACCTACTACCATGACAAGGGCCAATATAGTCTTACTACTTAAAGCAGGCAAAGATCCGCTAGATCCTAGTTCTTACAGGCCTATATCACTTTTGCAGAGTGACGTTAAAATATTAGCCAAAGTAATGGCCATAAGGGTCAACAAAATAATCAGATCCATTGTCCACCCAGATCAGGCAGGCTTTATGCCGCGAACATCCACTGCGACCAATCTTAGACGCCTATACCTGAATATGCAGACCCCTTCAGATTCCATCGGCCACAGAGCATTGTTGTCTCTTGACGCCAATAAGGCATTCGACAGTGTGGGCTGGCGGTATCTGTGGGCTGTACTGGCCAAGTTTGGGTTCGGTCCCAGGTTTATCAGGTGGGTGAGACTGTTGTATGACACACCACAGGCTGCCATACGCATGTAAGACAGGCTCTCTCATGCCTTTGCACTGGTTAGGGGGACCAGGCAGGGATGACCCCTGTCCCCTCTACTCTTTGCTTTGGCCATAGAGCCACTTGTGGCTCAGGTAAGGAATTGTACACAAATTAAGTGATTTCGCTACGGTGAAATACACAGAAAAATAATGCTATATGCCGATGACATGCTTCTCTTTTTGAAGGACGTGGATGACTCCCTTACTAAAACTATGTCCCTTATTATGGAGTTTGGCCACTTTTCAGGCCTCTCAATAAATTGGTTAAAATCTGCCTTAATTTTTATAGACGGCGCTCATGGGACGGGCGTAGGGCAGGCTTGTCCTGTCCCCATAGTGACCACCTTCAAATATCTAGTCATTCAATTCTCCCCAAACCAACAGAATTCTGCAACCTGAACATATACCCCATGCTAACTCGTTTTAGAGATAAAATAAATGTTTGGAATAAACTTAAAATGTCACTGGCAGGAAAAACAAATCTTATTAAGATGATTTTGATGCCACAGTTCCTTTACATGCTCCATAATACACCGGTGGTCATCACTCTGAAGATTTTCAGGGGGTCAACTCCCTGTTCAGGCTGTTGTTGTGGCACACTAAACCCCCTAGAGTTAAACTAGAGCAGCCCAAGAGAGGGGGGGGGGGCTTGCCCTCCTCAACCCTTGGGTATATTACCTTGCTGCACAGTTGCAGCACTTAATAGGAGCTATGGATCCCTTGCCGCTGGGTTCGTCTGCTAGAGTTATGCTACTTGGTTCAGGGGCGGAATCTATACCTGAGGGATTGGAGGCTCAACAATTCCAAAAACCCAACAAACTTATGCCCACGTACACACTCCTTCAAAAGGTGTGGAATAAAACTAAACAACTACAAGATGTAAATGGGTTGACGACCTATAGTCCGATATGGGATAACAGCACATATGCAGAATTAGCTAAGATTCAACAGGGACTCAGGTGGCACAGGTTAGGCATAACTCATCTGAAACATATTTTCCATAATGGGGCTTTATTGCCCTTTAGGGAATTACAATCTAAATATGCCCTACCATCAAATATGTTTTTCTATTATTTGCAACTATTACATGCCGTTAAGGCTCAGGGGGATGCAGTGGAGTGGACTTAGTCCTCCACTCCAGCATTTCATATACTGCAAGATACGACTGACACCAAAGGTGTAATTTCCCAATGCTACCGTATAACATGCTATTAGTGTCATTTCTAGATGGATATCCCATGAAGGCAGTGTCACAATGGGAGGGGAGCTGTGGGAAGAGGCCATGCAGGCAGTTAATATATGCTCATTGAATGTGGCACAAAAGGTGTCACAACTCTATATACTACTGAGAGAATACCCGACCCACTGTGCGGCAGGTGTAGAGCGGCGCCGGGAGATTCACCTCCTATGGCGTTGCCCAAAGCTTCACAGGTATTGGACGGAGGTTCTGGCTACACTAAATTAAGTGTTCCAGACCAACGTTCCTTTGGACCCTATGAGTTGCTTGTTGGGGATTTTGGAGGGGGCGATAGAGGAGGAGGTGACGAGAATTGCCTTTGCCAGAGCTCTGTTCCAGGCTAGGAAAACAATCCTCATGAGCTGGAAATCAGCTGTTCCGCCAAAGACTTCAGCATGGATACAACACATAGGCAGGACGCTTATCATGAAAAAATACATAAATCAGCATAGGGGGAACCCCGGCAAATTTGATAAACTGTGGGATGCTTGGCTCGACGTACCAGGAATAAACCCCATGGAGTTGGTACAAATGAGGCTGTTAAGGGGAGTATAGGTACATATTGTGCAAGAGAATTAGTTAGATAATGCAATATTCCTGGGAATAAGGATGTGAGTTCCATTAGTGCAGAAATACAGCTAATAGGTAGATGTATGGTGCAGACAGTAATAAATTTGATGGCATATAAAATGTAAGGACAATAAAAAGAACCTAAACTCTTTGATAATGTTGACAAAATGTAACTATGGATTATATGTTGGAGAATCCTAAGATATGAACAACGTGTATTGTGTTTCATGTTTGAAAAAATATTGTATGTTTTTGTGTGCAATAATGAATTGTCGGTCTGACAATACACATATAAGTTCATTGATAAAAACGGCATGGGATTTCCCCACGGGGAACCCTGAACCGAAATTAAAAAAAAAAAAAAATGCGTGGGGTCCCCCTAAAGTCCATACCAGTCCCTTCAGTTCTGGTATGGATATTAAGGGGAACCCCGCGCCAAAATAAAAAAAATGACGTGGGGGTCCCTCTAAATTCCATACCAAACCTGTATAGATATAAAGGGGAACCCCGTGCCAAAATTTATAAAAAAATTTATAAAAAAATGGCGTGGGGGTCCCCCTCAAAATCCATACCATACCCTTCAGGTCTGGTTTGGATTTTAAGGGGGACCCCGAGCCAAAATAAAAAAAAATGGCGTGGGGTCCCCCCAAAAATCCATACCAGACCCTTATCTTAGCAGGCAACCTGGCAGGCCGCAGGAAAACAGGGAGGACGAGAGAGCGCTCCCCCCTCCTGAACCGTACCAGGCCACATGACCTCAACATTGGGAGGGTGCTTTGCGGTAGCCCCCCAAAGCATCTTGTCCCCATAGTTACATAGTAAGGTTGAATAAAGACACCAGTCCATCCAGTTCAACCTGAGTTGTCCCTAACCCTGTACATCCCACAGTCACATCAGTCCCTACCCTTAATCCAAAGTCCCCAGTCATATACTAGGGCCAATTTTGGACAGAAGCCAATTAACCTACCAGCATGTCTTTGGAGTGTGGGAGGAAACCGGAGTACCTGGAGGAAACCCACGCAGGCACAGTACACAAACTCCAGGCAGGTAGTGTCGTGGTTGGGATTCGAACCAGCGACCCTTTTTACTGCTAAGTGAGAGTGCTACCCACTACACCACTGTGCCGCCCCATGTTGATGGGGAGAAGGGCCTGATCCCCACAACCCTTTGCCCGGTGGTTGTGGGGGTCTGCGGGCAGAGGGCTTTTAGGAATCTGGAAGCCCCCTTTAACAAGGGGACCCCCCAGATCTCGCCCCCCCGTGTGAATTGGTAATGGGGTACAAATGTACCCCTACCATTTCACAAAAAGATTAAAAAACACAAAAGACGGTTTTTGACAAGTCCTTTATTAATTTCTTCTTCTTTCATCTTCTTTTTTCTGATCTTCTGATCTGTGTGATATTCACACAGGGGGGGCAGGATCTGGGGGTCCCCTTGCTAAAGGGGGCTTCCAGATTCCTATAAGCCCCCACCCGCAGACCCCCACAACCACTGAGCAAGGGTTGTGGGGATGAGGCCCTTCTCCCCATCAACATGAGGACAAGGTGCTTTGGGGGGCTACCCCAAAGCACCCTCCCAATTTTGAGGGCATGTGGCCTGGTACGGTTCAAGAGGGGGGGCGCTCTCTCATCCCCCCCTCTTTTCCTGCGGCCTGCCAGGTTGCATGCTTGGAAAAGGGTCTGGTATGGATTTTTTGGGGGACTCCACGCCATTTTTTTTTATTTTGGCACAGGGTTCCCCTTAAAATCCATACCAGACCTGGGGGACCCCCACGCCATTTTTTTAAAATTTGGCGCGGGGTTCCCCTTAACCACTTGCCGCCCGCCCTATTACAAAATGCAGCAAAGTGGTTTGAAAATCCTGACTGGGCGTCATATGACGTCCTCAGGATGCACAGCTATTGCGCACCCGCGGGGGCGCACACCACGGCAATCGGGGATGACGCTTGTCCCTCGGACACAGCCATCCCCGATCAGGGTAAACAGCCAATTAAATTGGCTGTTTACCATATGATCGGCTGTGTCCTAATACATCGCAGTGCGCCGATCGGAGATGGCGAGTGTCCCTTGGACATAGCCCCATCCCGATCAGGGTAAACAGCCAATGAAATGGCTGTTTACCCACGTGATCGGCTGTGTCCAATCACAGCTGGTCACAAGTATATATATATATATATATATATATATATATATATATATATATAGTAGCGGTTTTCAGGGATCTCTCCTTCTCTCTCCTCACACACCGATCGTGTGAGGAGAGAGAAGGAGAGATCTGATCAGTGAGTGAAACACATTTTTTTACACATCTACTGTCTGCACAACACGCACCCCCCCACCAATAAGGAGAACCTGTCACAGCCCATCAGAACCTGTCACAGCCCATCAGAACCTGTCACAGCCCACCAGCAGCACCGCCATTGGTACCGCCATCAGCACAGCCACCGCCATCGGTACCGCCATCAGCACCGGTATCAGCACAGCCACCGCCATTGGTACCGCCATTAGCACAGCCACCGCCATCAGCACAGCCATCGGTACCATCTGGATCTGACAGCCCATCTGTCACACAGGCCGCCATCAGTACCTCTAACGGTACCGCTATTAGTACCGCCATCGGTACCATCTGGATCTGACAGCCCATCTGTCATACAGGCTCGCTTTCACTACCATCGCACAGTCCCGCCATAAGTACCGTCACACAGGCCATCAGGACCCTGTCAGTACCATCACACAGGCCCGTCATCAGTGAGCTGTCAGTAACACCACCGGTTCCATCACACAGGCCCACCAAAAGTACCACCATCATGTACCAAAGAGTTTACACAGGAGGCATATAACATCCTTACCATCCTTACCATGTCGGATGATGAGAGCAGCGGGGAGCTCTCATTATCCGATTCTGGTTCGGAATACGAGCCAGTGGAGGGTAGTGGATCGGAGTCCGAGTCAGCGGAGGAAACTGTCCCTCCTAAAAGAGTAAGGAGATCAGGACCAAGATCAGAACACCTGCCTACCACCAGCAGCGCCAGACCCTAGGAAGAGGAGCCCAGTACAAGTACTGGAATTGCACATCCAGCCCAAAGAATCCGGGCCCAGTCCTACCTTCCAGATGCCCTGGCAAACCCCTTATGGTTGCCTGCCAACTCAGGATCCGCTACAATCCCCCCTTTCACTACACAGCCAGGTGTGCAGCCCAACACTTTGAATTCTTCATATTTGGACTACTCTACTTCTATTTGTTTTTCCCGGAAGATTTGTTGCAGTACATGGTGGACCAAACAAATCTCTATGCAGAGCAATTTATTGCTGCCAACCCCAGTTCGTCCTATGCACGTATGTTCCATTGGCAACGTCTCACACTAGATGAATTCAAACTGTTCTTGGGCCTTACTTTTAATATGGGGCTTACAAAGAAAAACGAACTGCATGCCTACTGGTCCACCCACCCCATCCACCACATGCCCATATATTTTGTTATGTCCAGGACACGGTACGTAGAATTTTTTTTTTTTTTTTTTCTTATAACAAGAAACATGGGATTTTTGTAGGGAGAAATTACGTCTATTGACAGTAGGTACTAACAAATCGAGTGTTTAAAAAAATAGATTTTTATTTGAATTACAAAAAAGGAAAAACAAAAAAGAATATACAAAAGAATTGTCAATACAAATAGACATCAGATAAGACCATCCAGTAATATGTTCAAATTCTATTTATGCCTGTCAGCCAACATGTTTCGCAAAAGAAAAGTTGCTTCATCAGGGCATAGATCGGCATCATTGGTTCATTTAAACTACTGGTATAAGTCTGAGGTTAAAAGCATACTCCACCATTGCCAGGCATCGTCCGTTGTGCCAGCTGGTGCAAATACTCCAGGGGTGCCAGATCCCACCGGATATTGCCAATAGAGGGACTGGACCGCACAGTTGCAGGACAAGAATCTGCAAAGTGCTCAAGAAACGTGATTCCTCAGTCAAAGGCGCCATCCTGTCAGCAAAGATGGATCTGGCCCAGCTGCATTTCCTACATTTCAATGACAATTCGCAGTGCTCTCCCCAAGATCATCCCAACCAAGATGGTCCAATGCTTGAAAGAGAGACTTCTTTTCCTCTGGAACTTGAGAAAACGAGGAGACAGTGACTTTTGGAACTCAAGCTTGTACCCTAGAGTTATTGAGGAAGTCACCCATCTGCAGCCTACGGCACCTGGTATTCCCAGGTGGTCCCCCATCCATGTACTGACCAGGCCCGACCCTGTTTAGCCTCTGAGATCAGATGAGATCGGGTGCTTTCAGGGTGATGTGGCCGTAGGCTTCCGACACTCTTTCTACCAGACCCGTGAGAACTGCAGAAGTCTTCCCCCCACTTCGAGCGAGCGGGGGCGCCCCCTCATAAGGAGGCTCCAGTTCCCCTCTTGAACTTGACAGCGGAGGACGTTGTGACTGCCTGGAGGCAGATGCTCCCGACACTGGAGACACTGAAATACGATTACTCCTCTTCTTAACTAGCAAAAGGGTACTTTTTCCACTAGAAGTTTTTTGGATGTATTTATCCAAATCATCCCCAAACAGCTGTTCACTGAAAATGAAAACTAGCCAGGAGCTTTGCATGAAACTTCGGCTGACCAATCTTTTAACCACAAGATTCTATGCCTATGCACCAGCCCAAGCGTAAGGCGTGAGGCTTGAAGAATAGAATCTCTCATGACGTCTATTACTAAACATAATGCCGCTGGTAACTCAGCTAAATCCTGGCCTGCTGATCAGGAATAAGCTTGAGCACCTGTTTAAACTGGTCTCTCAATGATTGACATACACCAATTGCTGCTAACGCAGGTTGAGTCATCAGAGAAAAAGTTTTTCGTTTTTTTTTTTATAATGGGAATTCCAACTTCTTATCCGTTGGATCCCTAAGCATATGAGTATTGTCTACCAGACAAGTCAAACTTTCATTCACAGAGGATATAGCAAGGACACCCACTTCTTAGTGAATTTTTCCTCCATAGGATAAAGTGTTATATAGGAGGAAAAAAATGCTTATCTGGGTGATCCCACTCAGAATACATAAGCCTTTCCAGCAATGAATGGACAGGAAAGACATGCACAGCTTGGGGAGGCTTTAGTGAACCCAAACAAAAAGTGGGCATATCAACCAACTCAATGAAGAGTAGCAAAAAATGCACCATCAATCTTTCAGATTGTGAAGCTTATCCCCGTGGATTTGACCCCTCATGAGAGGAGTCATCAGCCTCTCCACAGTCCCCTGAGGAAAATTCATCTTCTCCCGCCCCCAGATCCTCAGTTTGAGGGTCCTGGGTAATGGAAAGGGACCTGTCGCATTTTATCCCATTCTGGGATGCGATTAAAGGCACTAGCCAATCCTATTATGGCTTGAGGAAAAAAACATCTCCAGTAATATAAACAGGGGCTGCAGTATTGAAAACATTTGCAATATTTGATAGCCCTGATGGCTCACTCTGACCGGCCACCCCCTCTCAGGGGAGGATGCCATTGTAGAGATGATTTTAGGCTGTTTAGAGCTTGAAGGAGTCCCTTTTTGAGCCCTTTTTGGGGTGTTTCTACCTCCCCTTCTGACCATATCCCAATGCACAAATGCAGAGGTACTACCAGAAGAAATCACTTTCACTGCTTGAGCAAATAGTCCAGTAACTGTCGCTGCTATTAACGCTCAGCCTGATGCTTCAGTAAATGTGCCAAAGGAATGCCTGTGTCACCACTTACATGCCCCTTTTTAGCTTTTGTGTCTCTCCGACAGCTGCAGTCAGCAAAAAATGGAGCCTTTTAAAAGTATTCCCATGGTCGTTGCTGCACGCCAATGCTGCGGCAAGGAGGCAAGGAGGAGGGCAGTGACAAACCGCTGTACACAGGCGGTGGAGAACGGAGTGGCATCCGCCGATCGTTCTGGATTCTCCCTCTACTCAGAGAGAGGGGGAGAGCTTTTGTCCGGGTGAGGGTGTTTTTAGAGAAAACCCCCCCCCAACATCTTACTGGAGTCCTGTGACTGCTAGCCGGAGGAAGCTGCAGCTTCTGCTGACACAGCATGATCTGAGAAAGCATGACAAGGTACGTGCTGTATACAGCCCCCAGTGGTGACTTTTAGGCATGACAACATTTACTTTTTTAAAGTAGACAATTCATAAGAAACTTTAAAATTCCTTAGAAATCTCCACTTACCTTTCCCGTCGCAGGGATTTCTGTGGTAAAACCAACAGACCCAATCTTCACCCCTCACGGTGGGCTCCATTTAAAAAACCTCCAGGAACTGGGGCCCCTTTTTATCGGGGGAACCGCACTCCTGGACCCATAATAGTACCCCGCCAGAAAAAAACAAAAGCACTGGATCTCGGGGTCCAGCTCTCTAGAAAGAGAAGCATTACGAACTAAACCTCATTTCTTCCGCCGCGAGGCCCGGATACCATTAAATTCGGCCTGAAAAGACACTTTGAACGGATCTGGCGGCATAGCTGGCCCCAGCAAGGATTGCTCCAGTGGAGCTCAGCACAGCACATCTTTACTCGTTAACAACACCTAAGACTCTGGCAAAATAAACTGAGGTACTCCCAGTAGTGGGAGGGGTTATATAGGGAGTGGACTTCCTGTCTTAGGGTGTGCCAGTGTCTATCACCTGAAGGTGGCCTATAACCCACATAAAAGTGTTAAGGTACTCAAGCGCTAAAGTGAATATATAAAACTGTAAAATGTTGTACAAAGTAGTGTAAAAAATAAATAAATAAACTAATATATAAAAAAACTGATATATAAAAAAAGAGTTCAAATATCCAGATACTGCATCTGCAATCATTCAGTGACACCCCACTTATAAATAATTAAATAGATAAAGTGATGCGCTCGTAATATCTATAGGATATCCTACTATTCAATGTGCTGACAGGTCACATTCTACTTGTGGATACTTTGTTACAAACTATACAAAAACTTGAACAGTGATTAGCATAATATAAATAAATATAAATACAATGTGTTGAAAAGTCTACTGTGAAAGTCTAATTGGAGACCTCCCGGAATACAAATCCAAAAGTTAGTTCACCATTTGTTCTTGTGAAATAATAAACAAACAAAAATATGTGGAAAAAGGTGGTGAAAAAATAGAGTGAAAAATATATTAAAACAGATATATTCAATAAATATGTAGTTGGTAACAATTATAAAAGGATTACAATTGTGTGGATTCCCATACACCTTACTTGAAAAGGTGATTCCTTTGCAGGTTAGAAGATACCTCTTATCTGTGTTTAAACAAGGCTTACTGAGTCTGGGTTAATCAGCAGAGGATAGGCTTACATCCACCGGCTAGGATCATCTAATCTCCACTTCTCCTGTTCATATGCTTTCCCCCACATGAAATATGGGGGAAATTTAACTATAACCCACATAGTAATTACTATGGCTCTGTGTCCCGTGATGTACGATTAAGAAACCAAAATTTTTCTCTCTGAATCCGAAGGATCAGCCTTTAGCAGTGGATGCTCTCCAAAGTCCCTGGGCTTTCGACCTCTGTTATGCTCTTTCATCACTACATCTCATTCCGAGAGTTCTATGCAAGTTTCTGCTGGAAGAGGCATGGATGAATTTGGTGGCCCCATATTGCCCACCAAGGTCACAGTTTGCTAACAGACCAGCCCCCCCCCCCCATGCTTCCCCCCAGATGAGATCTTCTTTGCCAGGTGCCCCTGGTCCATCCACAAGTGGTCACGCTAAAACTAGCCGCATGGCTTCTGAAGAAGACATCTTAAGAACTGGGGGTTATCAGAGAGAGTCATCACAAGCTGGTGAATAGAGCAATTTATGTTTGGAAAACATTTAATGGATGGTTTAATAATAGAGCAGATACAAGCATGGACTCGCCCAACATCCTGGAATTCCTTCAGGATGGGATCGATAAGGGGTTGTTTCTTAGTACAATTAATGTACAAATCGCTACCCTGAGTGTCTATTTACAGAGATCTCTGTAGGATGTCCCTCTGATCGCCAGATTCTGCAAAGCTATAGCAAAATGCAGACCTGTACAGGGACACAGGATTCCAGCATGGGACCTATTTATAATTTTCAAAGCCTTGCTTTAAACACCATCTGAGCCAATCTCAGAAGTATCTTTGAAGTTACTTACCCTTAAAGCGGTTGTATACCTTTATTTTTAACTTTTACCTACAGGTAAGCCTATAGTAAGGCTTACCTGTAGGTAAAAGAAAATATCTCCTAAACCTGTAAGGTTTAGGAGATATTCCCCTCGCAATGAGCCGCTGACTGCAGCGGCGCATGCGCACAGGGGATTCTCGGCTGACAGCCCGGCAAACTCCGGAGCTTGCCGAGCAGAAGTCTCCCACGCACATGCGTGGGAGTGACGACATCGCGGCTCCGGCCACTCACAGCGCCGGAGCTGCGATACCCGGAAGACACGCCAAGGGGAGATGTCAGCTCCCTCGGCGTGGACCAGGTGAGATGCCGGCGCCTCGTTCTAAGGTAAGTATCTCATAATGAGCTAATATGCGGTGCATACTAGCTCATTATGCCTTTTCCCTTGCAGGTGTAGAAAAAAAAAAAAAAGACAGCGAGTATACAACCACTTTAAAACCGTCCTGTTAGTCACAATCACTTCAGCTCCCAGAGTCAGTGAGATCCAGGAACGCTCTACCAGAGATCCCTTTTTGCAGATCTTAGAAGATAGAGTTATCTTGAGAACAGACCCTGGATTTTGTTCCTAAACTGGCTTCAAAATTGCATAGGTCTCAAGAGGTTATTCTGGCAATCTTTTACCAGAATGCAGCAAACGGCAAAGAAGAGGAGTTTTATAAACTTTTAAGAGATGTCTTTTAGCATACAGTATCTGGAAGCTACCAAACAAATTAGGACTTCGGAGGCACTATATGTTTTATTTTCAGGAAAGCGTAAAGGCAGGCAGACCTCTAAGGCCACAATAGCCAGGTGGATCAAGTTGGCTATTACTGAAGGCTACAAAGTTTTGAATAAGGAACCTCCAAAGGGTTTAAAGTGGTTGTAAACCCTAAAGGTAAGCCATGATTAAGGCTTACCTGTAGGTGCAAGAAATATCTCCTAAACCTACACGTTTAGGAGATATTTGCAAAAGACAGGCACCGATGTCTACGGCGCATGTGCCGTAGACAACGACCTGCAGGCACATTGAGCGTGCCACTTCTACTGACGATCATGCCGTTAGGGACGGCTCCCGCGCGCACGCGCGGGAGTGATTTCATCGCGGCTCCGGCCGGAGCCGCGATACCCGGAAGGAAGATGGACGCTTCGTGGAAGAGGGGACAGTGGTGACATTGCAGGCTCCTGTGCCAGGTAAGTGACACATAATGGGCTACTATGCGATGCATAGTAGCCCATTATGCTTTACCTTTGCAGGGAAACAAAGAGGAAGTAAAACCCATCAGGGTTTACTTCCTCTTTAAGAGCACATTCCACGAGAGCTCTTTCATCATCCTGGGTAGAGAAGGCTAGTGTCACCCCAGAGCAGATTTGCTAGGCTGCTACCTGGTCAAGTTTTTCCACCTTTATAATACACTACCGTCTAGACCTGTTGTCTAGTCAGGACCAGGCAATTGGGAGAAAGGTCCTCCAAGCTGTGGTCCCCTCCTAATCTGGCGAGTACTTGGGAATCCTCTCAAAGGCTGTCCTGGGGAAAACCGGAGTTAGACTTACCGGTAACAATGTTTCCAGTAGTCTTCCAGGACAGCATGATCCCACAATAAATTGTTTTCTGATGATATTAATTGTTTTTGGTTATGTTTTTCATATGGTTCTTGCATATGACTGGCCATGTTCCTGTGGGACCGCCCTTTGATGCACTATGGCAATGTGTTTCTAGGTCGATGGGAGGAGCTCCATCTCTCAAGGGCTGTCCTGGAAAACTCCTGGAAATAGAGTTAGGGTTAAGTCTAACGCCGGTTTTTTATCTTAATGCATTCCCTGCATTGAGGTAAAAAAAAAAAGTTTTACCTCAATTAACCTGTTGCCGCCCGCCCACCGTCATATGACGGCGGCCCATTTACACAGGGCATGCGCCCGATCGCGGGCGCGCAGCCATGCACTGACGGTGACGGCGTGTCCCCTAGATACAGTGCGTCACCGACAGGGGTAAACAGCCATTGGGCATGGCTGTTCACCATGTGATCAGCCGTGATTACATCACGGCCGATCACAGATGGGTATTCCCCGCTTAAGACCGCACATACGCGGCTGGCGACTGTTTACCACGTGATCGGCTGTGATCCATTTACAGCCGATCACTAAATGTAAACATAGACCGGTTACTAGCTGTTACTGGCTCTTCTGTCTTCACACACCGTTTCCAGTGTGAGGAGAGAAAAGCCAAGAGCAGTGAGTTACCGATCTATGTATTGTAGTGTACTGCACCAACACCACAGTAAAGAAAACCTGTCACATCGCCCCCCCCCCCGTTACAGCTGTCACCCAACAGTCACCACATCAGTGCTTATAAACGTGCACCTGTCACCGATCAGTGCCCACAAAGTGCACCTGTCATCGTCAGAGACTGCCGTCAGTGGTGCACCTGTCGTCCATCAGTGACCATCGCCAGTGACCGTCATCAGTGACCACCATAAGTGACCCATCCGTGACCCTCATCTGTCACCTATCAGTCCCATAAAGTGCACCAGTCACCATCAGAGACTGCCATTAGTGACTGTCACCCGTCACCTGTCAACCATCAGTGACCGTCACCTGTTGCCCATTAGTGACCGTTACCTGTCACCCATCACCCATCAGTGACCGTCACCTGTCACCCGTTGCACAGCCCATCAGAAAAATGTACAAAAGATTATATACAAGTGAGGAGGCATTTCAGATCCTCTCCATGAATGATGAGAGCAGCGGGGAGTACTCATCAGATTCAAATGCCAATTCCGATTGTGAATCTTTTTCAGCATTTGAACCGATTGATAGTAGTGGATCGGCAAATGAATCAGAGGAAGAATGGATCCCTCCTAAAAGGGCACGGTGCTCTGGAAACCAGGCAGCCACCAGCAATATACTCCAGGATTAAATTTCCAGGCCCAGTACCAGTGCTGCTGCCAGCGATAGACCCCAAAACCAAAGGCCCACTACCAGCGCTGCGGCCAGCGAAAGACCACAAGAAATGCCCAGGCCCAGTACCAGCACTGCTGCAGCATCACGCCCAAATGCCAGCACGCCAATCCAACATGGCAGCCTTCTGACTCAGGATCAGCAAGAATCCCCCTTTCACCGCACAGCCAGGTGTGCATGCCAATACCTAAAATTTTACTGAAATCGATTGTTTTTATTTATTTTTGCCCGACACTTTGCTGCAATTCATTGTGGACTAGACCAATTTATATGCCAAGCAGCATATTGCCAACAACCCCAAATCATCATATGCCCATCCATTTGAGTGGAAGGATTGGACTCTGGAGGAGTTCAAAGTGTTTATGGGCCTCACCATAAACATGGGGCTTACAAAAATAAATAAATATGAAGAACATGCCTATTGGTCCACCAACCCCATCCACCACATGCCCATTTATTCTTTCATAATGTCCAGGTTCCGATACAAGATGATAATGCGCTTTCTTAATTTCAGTGACAACACCCAGTGCCCTCCCCGCAAATTACGATGAATTATATAAAATTCGCCCACTCATTAATTTCTTTTCCCAATGATTTGCAGAACTCTATGTCCCCGATCAGCATATATGTGTAGATGAGTCCCTGGTACCCTTTTCAGGCTGCTTAGGAATAAAGCAATACATTCCTAGCAAAAGGGCCAAATATGTAGTGAAATTTTATAAGCTTTGCGAGAGAGTCACGGGATATCTGTATGCGTTCCGCATATACGAAAGAAGAGATTCCCAGCTCCAGCCCCTGAGTGCCTGGCCTACATGGGCACAACTGGTAAAATTGTATGGGACCTGGCATACCCACTACTGAAGAAAGGTTACCACATATACCTTGATAACTTCTACACCACCCTTTTCAAACACCTATACCTCGCAGAAACCCTGGCCTGTGGAACCTCCAGAAAGAATAGGAAGGGCTTCCCACAAGCCATAGTGATAAGAAAAGGGGAGATGCAACAAAGTGCTTGCCTTGAGGTGGAAGGATACCAGGAATGTGTGCATGATGTCCACTATCCATGATGACACTACAGTTGAAGTTCAGAGAAGACAAGGTCCCATTGAAAAGCCAACATGTGTACAAGATTATAATCTCTACGTTTGGGGGGGGTTCAACGACCAAATGCTTCAGGCCTATTTGTCAATAAGGAGGTCCCATTTCTGGTACAAGAAAGTAGCAATCTATTTAATTAATTTGGCCATTTATAATGCCTACATAATTCACACCACCATACATATTCATAAAAGAAGTTGTCACGTCCCTCATCTACCATCAAAGACCTCCCCCCAGAAAACTTTCACTCTGATGTTGTTAGCCGACTTTATGAACGCCACTTCCCGGACAACATTCCACCATCTGAAGCAGCCAAATAAGAAGTCGAGTATGCAGCAAAAGAGGATTTCGAAGAGATACCAGCTACCATTGTCCCCAGTGTCCCTCCGAACCAGGCCTTTGCATTGGTGAATGCTTCAGACTATATCACACATCCCTAAAATATTAGCCCATATTCTTAACCATTTCCCATTTTCATCATCTGTGCTGACCATTTCCCATGCTTCCTCAAATAACCTTGCCACTGCCTTCCACGTGAACTGACCCTGGACTGTTTTTTGACTCTGCCTCTGCCAACCATTTGGACTGCTTCCACATGAACTGACCCTGGCCTGTTTTATGGACAATGCTTTTTCCTACCGCTTCGACTGATCTGTTGCCCTGCTACTGTAGTACACAGGGGTCTCACATGTGAGGGGCTCCAGAAATGTTTTTCCGGATGCAGAAAACAATTTTTTTTGTTGTCTCCGGGTTTCGTAATTTCCGGATTAGGGTCTGGAGTCCGGAGGCTTCATGGAGATTTGGGTAGGTGAAGTCTCTACCCCTGTGCCCCTGTCTTATCTGATTGCAGCCCTCAGCCTGCTGCTGACTTACAGCCATCATGCCTCTGCCTGCCGCATAAACTGACCACACCTCTGCCTGCTACCTTGACTATGGAAATAATTAGCTGTAACAAGAGGCAGTATGTTTATGAAGGGCTGGAGAGAGGTACAATAATGAGTGCAGGCAGGTAACGGTGTACCAGGACCAATATTATGACTGTGCTGGCTGTCTCTGCCTGGACAATTTCTATGGACAAATGCTTTGGCTGTGCCGACGATATCCTTGTGCTGACTATAGACAATATTCCTGCCTGCTGCCTGGATAATTACTATTGTTGTTGCTAAGCACACCCCTGCCTGCTGCCTTCTCCAGTTCTCTCCTCTGGGGACACTACTAAAACCACAGGTAATACTTTTTTTTTTTTTTACCCTTTCCCCAATATAATTTATTTTAGAGTGTAATTTTTGGTATGTAAATGCTATGTGTTAGAAATATGAAGGGCCTTCAAAAATGCTAGGTTGTCAGGAAATTAGATGTGTAATTTATGCTTGTAGAACGCCTGAAGGTGCTACTTCACTGGTGGGCCTCTGTATGTGGCCAGGCTGTGTAAAAGTCTCACACATGTGGTATCGCCATACTCGGGAGGAGTAGCAGAATGTATTTTGGGGTGTCATTTTTGCTATGTACATGCTATGTGTTGGAAATATCTTAAAAATGGACAACTTTGTGGGGAAAAAATGCGTTTTCATTTTTTTTCCACATTTTCCAAAAACTTCTGGAAAAAAATGAACCATTCAAAAGACTCATAGATTATACGTTGGGGTGTCTGCTTTCCAAAATGGGGTCATTTTGTGGGTATTTGTACTTTCCTGGCTTTTTAGTGTCTCAAGAAATGAGATAGGTCTTCAGAACATCAGGTGTGATCAATTTTCAATGATTGGCACCATAACTTGTAGACTCTATAAGGCTGGGTTCACACTGGTGCGACACGACAGCCGTCCTACTTTGGATCCGACTTTGCCCTGCGACATGCAGCTAGCATGCGTCCGACTTTTAATGAACGGGGATCCGACTTGGATCCCCGCCAATGCCCGGCACTGTGTTTGGTATGAATCTTGCGGGGAACTCTGCGCCAAATTTTAAATACAAAACCGGCATGGGTTCCCCCTCCAGGAGCATACCAGGCCCTTGGGTCTGGTATGGACCTTAAGGGGAACCCCCTATGCCGAAAAAACGGCATGGGGTCCCCCCAAATCCATACCAGACCCTTATCCGAGCACGCAGCCCGGCCGGTCAGGAATGGGGGTGGGGACGAGCGAGCGCCCCCCCCCCTCCTGAACCGTACCAGGCCGCATGCCCTCAACACTGGGGTGGGTGTTTTGGGGCAGGGGGGCGCCAAAGCACCTTGTCCCCATGTTGATGAGGACAAGGACCTCTTCCCGACAACCCTGGCCGTTGGTTGTCAGAGTCTGCGGGCGGGGGGCATATCGGAATCCGGGAGCCCCCAGATCCCGGCCCCCCCACCCTTTGTGAATGAGTATGGGGTACATCGTACCCCTACCCATTCACTTAGGGAAAAAAAGTGTCAATGAAAAAACACAGTACACAGGTTTTTAAAGTAATTTATTAGGCAGCTCCGGAGTCTTCTTCCGACTTTGGGGGTCTCTCCGGCGTCTCCTCCCGGTGTCCTGATCTTCTCCGCTATCTTCTGCAGCTCTTTTGCAAGCGGTGGCCCGGACTTCTGCCTTCTGCCTTCTTGTCTTCTCATCTTCTTCCCTCTTCTCTTCTTCCGATGTTGACACAACGCTCTCTCCAGCTGGAATGCTCTCTGAGCGCTCCGCAATGGACTTATATAGGCGGTGACCCCACCCCCTTATGAGGTCACAGTCTCGGGCATGCTGGGACTGTGCCGTCATAAGGGGGCGTGGTCAACATCACCCAATGACCAAGCCCCCTAAAACGTCACAGTCCCAGCATGCCCAGGGACTGTGACGGCATAAGGGGGAGGGGTCACCGCCTATATAAGTCACATCGGAGCGCTCAGAGAGCATTCCAGGTAGAGAGAGAGTCGTGTCAACATCGGAAGAAGAGGGTATACACCGCTCCTTCACCGCTCCTGCCCATTGAAATCAATGGGGCAGCGCGGCTATACCGCCAGCATAGCGCTGCTGCGGCAGCGCTTTGCGGTGGTTTTAACCCTTTCTCGGCCGCTAGTAAGGGGGTAAAACCGCCCATCTAGCGGCCGAATACCGCGGCTAAAACGACGGTAAAGTGGCATCATTTTACCGCTGACACCGCCCCAGTGTGAAAGGGGCCTTAGCGAGCCGCTGAGAACCTGGAGCTGACCGCTCCTGCCCCCTCCACAGCCTAGAGCTCCAGTGAGCATAGGGGGGCAGAGCAAAGAGCTGGGGACTATCACTGAGATCCCAGCTCTCTGCTCACGGAGCTCTGAGAACCGAGTGGTCGGCGGTGTTTGATCGCTTGGTTTTCAGTGTTAGAGCTTGCAGGGGACATATGCAACATCGAAGCAATACTGCATCTAGCTAGGCAAGTATGATTCTACAAAAACCCTGATTCCCATACTTCTCTTTTAATGATTTTGGAAACTCCTATTACTGTTGATGAAATAGAAGCTGCTATCCTGGCCATGATGGATTCCCTGTAGAATGGTACATGCATTATAAAGAAATCTTGCTACTTCATCTGCATCAGGCACATTGTATAACTATAACCCCTTCTATATTGGAGGCCTTAATAATTCTCAATTCCAAACGTCATAGAAACCATTTGTACTATGACTTGTTTTGTCCGTTCTCATTAATAAATTCATACATAAAAAAATTCTTGCCAAAGTATTGGCCTACACTATATATAAAATAATCGCTTCTATTGTACGATCACATCAAACTAGTTTTACATCTGACAGCTCTACCCATAGAAATTTGCAATGACTTTTCAGTAATATGCAGGCCAATCCCATAAATTAGGGCTCCAACATTGTAGTAGCCCTGGATTAGAGCTGCACGATTAATCGTTAAATAATCAAGATTGCGATTCTACCCCCCTTGCAATGTTAACACAGCATTTTCCCGATTCAGTGCAAAGAGTTCTCTGCTCACAGCTGACAGCTGTCAAAAAAAAGCCCCAGGCAGCCTGCCAAGTTTATGACAAGATTGCTTAGGCCCCTTTTACACTTGTGCGTTTTGTCCTGCGACTTAGGACTGCAAAGTCGCATGACAAGTCGTACCCCATGATTTCCAATGAGTATCATTCATATCTGTGTGACTTCAAGTCGCAACAACTTCAAAGAAGTCCCTGCACTACTTTGGTCCAACTTTGATGTGACTTGACGTCCATAGACCTCAAGATACACAGGCATTGCATCAACATCAACGCAGCAAAATCGTGCGACTTTCAGGTTGCACAGGTGTGAAAGGGGCCTTAAGACGGAGATAAAGAGAAACATTTTAACACTTAGTCCTTTTAGATCAAAGGAATGAACTTTGGTCTGTAAATGAGGGACGTTTAATCACTTAAAGACTTTTTCTGACACTTGTTGCTTGCAAGTTAAAATCAGTATTTTTTGCTAGAAAATTACCTAGAACCCCCAAACAATATATTTATTATTTTAGCAGAGACCCATCGGCTCGGGTGCAAGCGCCACCATTGCAACTAAGGGAAACAGGTAGTGGAGACTACAAGCTTCACAGCCGGTTTCCTAATGCGCATGCGCGATATGCACAGCGCTTTCTGAATGGCCCTATCGTCTTCTGGGAGACACACAGGTTCCAGAAGGCAGGGGGGGAAGGAGGAGGGGCCAAGGCAGAAGAGAAAATGATGTTCCTTGCCTGGGGTGAGGCTTGGGTGGAAGTAGACCTTTGTACTTCTTAAAAGATAAGGAGAAAAAAATAAATAAGTAAATAATTATATATATATATATATAACACACACATACTGTATATATATATATATATATATATATATACAAAATCGAGGGGTGGAGAGGTGGTCTTTAGTTTAAAACTTAGTAGTAAAGTTGGATGGAACTCTGCTTTAACGACTATATTTCATATCTTTTGGGGTACAAGATGTGGATGTCCTACATCATCCCTATGGTTTGCACTAGCTATAAAGCCACTTTCAGAACTCGAATGCCACGTACACATAATCGCACATTCCGACAACAAAATCCATGTTTTTTTTCCGACGGATGTAGGCTCAAACTTGTCTTGCATACACACGGTCACACAAATCTTGTCAGAAATTCCAAACGTCAAGAACATGGTGACACATACGACGAGCCGAGAAAAATGAAGTTCAATAGCCAGTGCGGCTCTTCTTCCTGATTCCGAGCATGCGTGGAATTTTGTGCGTCAGAATTGTGTATAAACGATCTAAATTTCCGACAATGGATTTTGTTGTCGGAAAATTTGAGATCCAGATCTCAAATTTTTTATGGAAGTGGAGGAGGATGGCCACAGTGGGGAGTGGAGGAACATGTATGGGAGTGGAGGAGGATGGCCACAGTGGGAAGGAGGGAAACATGTATGGAAGTGGAGGAGGATGGCCACAGTAGGGAGGAGAGAAACATGTATGGGAGTGGAAAAGGATGGCAACAGTGGGGAGGAGAGGAACATGTATGGGAGTGGAAGAGGATGGCCACAGTGGGGAGGAGAGGAACATATATGGGGGTGGGGGAGGATGTCCACAGTGGGGAGGATAGGAACATGTATGGGAGTGGAGGACGATGGCCACAGTGAGGAGGAGAGGAATATGTATGGGAGTGGAGAAGGCTGGCCACAGTGAAGAGGAGAGAAACATGTATGGGAGTGGAGGAGGATGTCCACAGTGGGGAGGGTAGGAACATGTATGGGAGTGGAGGACGATGGCCACAGTGAGGAGAAGAGGAACATGTATGGGAGTGGAGGAGGTTGGCCACAGTGGGGAGGAGAGGAACATGTATGGGATTGGAGAAGGATGGCCACAATGGGGAGGAGAGAAACATGTATGGGAGTGGAGGAGGATGTCCACAGTGGGGAGGGTAGGAACATGTATGGGAGTGGAGGAGGATGGCCACAGTGCGGAGGAGAGGAACATGCATGGGAGTGGAGGAGGTTGGCCACAGTGGGGAGGAGAGGAACATGTATGGGATGGGAGAAGGATGGCCACAATGGGGAGGAGAGGAACATGTATGGGAGTGGAGGAGGATGGCCACAGTGGAGAGGAGAGGGACATGTATGGGAGTAGAGGAGAGGAACATGTATGGGAGTGGAGGAGGATGGCCACATTGGGGAGGAGAGGAACATGTACAGGAGTGGAAGAGGATGGCCACAGTGGGGAGGAGAGGAACATGTATGGGAGTGGAGGGGGATGGCCACAGTGGGGAGGAGGGGAACATGTACGGGAGTGGAAGAGGATGGCCACAGTGGGGAGGAGAGGAACATGTACAGGAGTGGAAGAGGATGGCCACAGTGGGGAGGAGAGGAACATGTATGGGAGTGGAGGAGGATGGCCACAGTGGGGAGGAGTGGGAAGGAGAGGAATATGTATGGGAGTGGAGGAGGATGGCCACAGTGGGGAGGAGAGGGACATGTATGGGAGTGGAGCAGGATGGCCACAGTGGGGAGGAGTGAAGAGGAGAGGAACATGTATGGGAGTGGAGGAGGATGGCCACAGTGGGGAGGAGTGGAGAGGAGAGGAACATGTATGGGAGTGGAGGAGGATGGCCACAGTGGGGAGGAGAGTGACATGTATGGGAATGGAGGAGGATGGTCACAGTGGGGAGGAGAGTGACATGTACGGGAGTCGAAGAGGATGGCCACAGTGGGGAGGAGAGGAACATGTACTTGAGTGGAGGAGGATGGCCACAGTGGGGAGGAGAGGGACATGTATGGAAGTGGAGGAGGATGGCCACAGTGGGGAGGAGAGGAACATGTATGGGAGCGGAGGAGGATGGCCACAGTGGGGAGTGGAGGAACATGTATGGAAATTGAGGAAGATGGCCACAGTGGGGAGGAGAGGAACATGTATGGAAGTGGAGGAGGATGGCCACAGTGGGGAGGAGAGGAACATGTATGGGAGTGGAGAAGGCTGGCCACAGTGAAGAGGAGAGGAACATGTACTTGAGTGGAGGAGGATGGCCACAGTGGGGAGGAGAGGGACATGTATGGAAGTGGAGGAGGATGGCCACAGTGGGGAGGAGAGGAACATGTATGGGAGTGGAGAAGGCTGGCCACAGTGAAGAGGAGAGAAACATGTATGGGAGTGGAGGAGGATTTCCACAGTGGGGAGGGTAGGAACATGTATGGACGTGGAGGAGGATGGCCACAATGGGGAGGAGAGGAACATGTATGGGAGTGGAGGAGGATGGCCACAGTGCGGAGGAGAGGAACATGTATGGGAGTGGAGGAGGTTGGCCACAGTGGGGAGGAGAGGAACATGTATGGGATTGGAGAAGGGTGGCCACAATGGGGAGGAGAGGAACATGTATGGTAGTGGAGGAGGATGGCCACAGTGGGGAGGAGAGGGACATGTATGGGAGTGGAGGAGAGGAACATGTATGGGAGTGGAGGAGGATGGCCACATTGGGGAGGAGAGGAACATGTATGGGAGTGGAGGAGGATGGCCACAGTTGGGAGGAGTGGGGAGGAGAGGAACATGTATGGGAGTGGAGGAGGATGGCCACAGTGGGGAGGAGAGGAACATGTACGGGAGTGGAAGAGGATGGCCACAGTGGGGAGGAGAGGAACATGTACAGGAGTGGAAGAGGATGGCCACAGTGGGGAGGAGAGGAACATGTATGGGAGTGGAGGAGGATGGCCACAGTGGGGAGGAGTGGGAAGGAGTGGGAAGGAGAGGAACATGTATGGGAGTGGAGGAGGATGGCCACAGTGGGGAGGAGAGGGACATGTATGGGAGTGGAGGAGGATGCCCACAGTGGGGAGGAGTGGAGAGGAGAGGAACATGTATGGGAGTGGAGGAGGATGGCCACAGTGGGGAGGAGAGGGACATGTATGGGAGTGGAGGAGGATGGCCACAGTGGGGAGGAGAGGGACATGTATGGAAGTGGAGGAGGATGGCCACAGTGGGGAGGAGAGGAACATGTATGGGAGTGGAGAAGGCTGGCCACAGTGAAGAGGAGAGAAACATGTATGGGAGTGGAGGAGGATGTCCACAGTGGGGAGGGTAGGAACATGTTTGGGAGTGGAGGAGGCTGGCCACAGTGAAGAGGAGAGAAACATGTATGGGAGTGGAGGAGGATGGTCACAGTGGGAAGGAGAGGAACATGTATGGACGTGGAGGAGGATGGCCACAATGGGGAGGAGAGGAACATGTATGGGAGTGGAGGAGGATGGCCACAGTGCGGAGGAGAGGAACATGTATGGGAGTGGAGGAGGATGGCCACAGTGCGGAGGAGAGGAACATGTATGGGAGTGGAGGAGGTTGGCCACAGTGGGGAGGAGAGGAACATGTATGGGATTGGAGAAGGGTGGCCACAATGGGGAGGAGAGGAACATGTATGGGAGTGGAGGAGGATGGCCACAGTGGGGAGGAGAGGGACATGTATGGGAGTGGAGGAGAGGAACATGTATGGCAGTGGAGGAGGATGGCCACATTGGGGAGGAGAGGAACATGTATGGGAGTGGAGGAGGATGGCCACAGTGGGGAGGAGAGGAACATGTACGGGAGTGGAAGAGGATGGCCACAGTGGGGAGGAGAGGAACATGTACAGGAGTGGAAGAGGATGGCCACAGTGGGGAGGAGAGGAACATGTATGGGAGTGGAGGAGGATGGCCACAGTGGGGAGGAGTGGGAAGGAGTGGGAAGGAGAGGAACATGTATGGGAGTGGAGGAGGATGGCCACAGTGGGGAGGAGAGGGACATGTATGGGAGTGGAGGAGGATGGCCACAGTGGGGAGGAGTGGAGAGGAGAGGAACATGTATTGGAGTGGAGGAGGATGGCCACAGTGGGGAGGAGAGGGACATGTATGGGAGTGGAGGAGGATGGCCACAGTGGGGAGGAGAGTGACATGTATGGGAATAGAGGAGGATGGTCACAGTGGGGAGGAGAGTAACATGTACGGGAGTGGAAGAGGATGGCCACAGTGGGGAGGAGAGGAACATGTACTTGAGTGGAGGAGGATGGCCACAGTGGAGAGGAGAGGAACATGTATGGGAGCGGAGGAGGATGGCCACAGTGGGGAGGAGAGGAACATGTATGGGAGCGGAGAAGGATGGCAACAGTGGGGAGTGGAGGAACATGTATGGAAATGGAGGAAGATGGCCACAGCGGGGAGGAGAGGGAAATGTATGGAAGTGGAGGAGGATGGCCAGTGGGGAGGAGAGGAACATATATGGGAGTGGAGGAGAATGGCCACAGTGGGGAGGAGAGGAACATGTATGGGAGTAGAGGAGGTTGGCCACAGTGGGGAGGAGAGGAACATGTATGGGATTGGAGAAGGATGGCCACAGTGGGGAGGAGAGGGAAATGTATGGGAGTGGAGGAGAGGAACATGTATGGGAGTGGAGGAGGATGGCCACATTGGGGAGGAGAGGAACATGTATGGGAGTGGAGGAGGATGGCCACAGTTGGAAGGAGTGGGGAGGAGAGGAAAATGTATGGGAGTGGAGGAGGATGGCCACAGTGGGGAGGAGAGGAACATGTACAGGAGTGGAAGAGGATGGCCACAGTGGGGAGGAGAGGAACATGTATGGGAGTGGAGGAGGATGGCCACGGTGGGGAGGAGTGGGAAGGAGAGGAACATGTATGGGAGTGGAGGAGGATGGCCACAGTGGGGAGGAGAGGGACATGTATGGGAGTGGAGGAGGATGGCCACAGTGGGGAGGAGAGGAACATGTATGGGATTGGAGAAGGGTGGCCACAATGGGGAGGAGAGGAACATGTATGGGAGTGGAGGAGGATGGCCACAGTGGGGAGGAGAGGGACATGTATGGGGGTGGAGGAGAGGAACATGTATGGGAGTGGAGGAGGATGGCCACATTGGGGAGGAGAGGAACATGTATGGGAGTGGAGGAGGATGGCCACAGTGGGGAGGAGAGGGACATGTATAGGAGTGGAGGAGGATGGCCACAGTGGGGAGGAGAGGAACATGTATGGGAGTGGAGGAGGATGGCCACAGTGGGCAGGAGAGGGACATGTATGGAAGTGGAGGAGGATGGCCACAGTGGGGAGGAGTGGGAAGGAGAGGAACATGTATGGGAGTGGAGGAGGATAGCCACAGAGAGGAGGAGAGGGACCTGTATGGAAGTGGAGGAGGATGGCCACAGTGGGGAGAAGAGGAACATGTATGGGAGTGGAGGAGGATGGCCACAGTGGGGAGTGGAGGAACATGTATAGAAGTGGAGGAGGATGGCCACAGTGAGGAGGAGAGGGACATGTATGGCGCTATAAAACCAAAACAAACTGAAAAAATCAGTGTCTTAAACCTGAATTATAAAAGATATATATAAAATATGGTATGATCATATCTTAGTGCAAAAATATACTGTAAACATTATACAATACATTGAATATGTGCAGAACTGGTGAGACAATGTTGAGAGAAGAAATCACCACAGTATCCAACTAAAAATATAGATATACAGGCGGCAGTCCAAACACAAATCGGTAAGAACCAATATATATTAGAGTCCAAAAACACACACATATAAATAAAGCCACAGGAATCTGTATAGATGTTAGAGACCACTAACGTTGCAGGAAAGGTAGGAATGGTGAAGAAGCCACCACCAAGGGTCTTAAGGGACTTACCAGATGTTGTTGACTTGGGGAGACTTATGCCATCCAAGTCACAAAGGCTTTGAGACCAACTGGTCAAAAGGGTACAATTCTTTCAACAGCCACAATGGATCCCAGGTCAGGGCGGCAGATATATAAATAAAGCGACGGGAATCTGTATAGATGTTAGAGACCACCAACGTTGCAGGAAAGGTAAAAATGGTGAAGAAGCTGCCACCAAGGGTCTTAGGGGGCTTACCAGATGTTGTTGATTTGGGGAGACTTATGCCATCCAAGTCACAAAGGCTTTGAGACCAACTGGTCAAAAGGGTAAATCTCCTTAAACAGCCACAATGGATCGGGTCAGGGCGGCAGCTTGGTTCTTCTCCAGGTGTCACAGATTGCATCCAACCCAGTGCAGTGTGAGTATATAGGCCTGACACTGCACTGGGTTGGATGCAATCTGTGACACCTGGAGAAGAACCAAGCTGCCACCCTGACCTGGGATACATTGTGCCTGTTTAAGGAGATGTACCCCTTTTGACCAGTTGGTCTCAAAGCCTTTGTGACTTGGATGGCATAAGTCTCCCCGAGTCAACAACATCTGGTAAGCCCCTTAAGACCCTTGGTGGCGGCTTCTTCGCCATTCCTACCTTTCAGATTCCTGTGGCTTTATTTATATATGTGTGTTTTTGGACTCTAATATATATTGGTTCTTACCGATTTGTGTTTGGACTGCTGCCTGTATACCTATATTTTTAGTTGGATACTTTGGTGATTTCTTCTCTCAACATTGTCTCACCAGTTCTGCACATATTCAATGTATTGTATAATTTGCACAGTATTTATTTGCACTAAGATATGATCATACCATATTTTTTATATATATATATCTTTTATAATTCAGGTTTAAGACACTGATTTTTTTCATTTTTCAGTTTGTTTTGGTTTTATAGCGCTACACTTTCACATTTACACTTACTACTTGGGTCTATAGTTGTGTTGGCTGCATAGGCGTGTGCACAGGGTGTACCGGGTGTGCCCAGGCACACCCTAATCACCCTGTGCAGCACAGATTCCCCCTACTGCCCTGGCTCTCCCCTCCTTCCCTTTGCAGCGCTGGCGGCTTTCCTCCTCTCCTGCCAGCTTTTGCTGCGGGGATGTTTTAGGATGAGTGAGGGAAGGGGCCGGTAAATATGTATTTTTCAGCCACTTCTCTTTCTGAATGAACATCGTGCGTGATCGGTAGAGTGTGTTTGAGCTTTGGGGTGCACACCCTAATGCAATAGGCTGCGCACACCCATGGTTGGCTGTTGTTTTACCTACACCATATGCAGTGCTGTATTGATTTTTCCATATACTAGGAGGAGAGGGACATGTATGGGAATGAAGGAGGATGGCCACAGAGAGGAGCATGTATGGAAATAAAGATACACTTTATAATACTACTGGGCGGAAAGTAAGTGGAAGACAGTGGGGTATACAGAAGACATGGACAGGGAGCAGAATGCCTACGGTGGTGGCCATAGAACTGGTTATACAAGTACAGCCAATGAGACATTACATGACTGCAGGCACAGGACAAGGTCCTCACAAGGCTATGTAACATTTCAACAACAAACAGCACGTGCCCCCAATGAAGCTGTTGTGTAAGCTCCTGTGAGTGTCAGTCAGGAAGTACCTTTGTCCCACTTCTATTCCGTGGACATCATCAGACGACACGTTTGCCTGTCAGAGGAGTGCACGTGTACTTCCCTCCCACCTCCTGGCTTTGTAGTTCACAGGGCGGGAAGGGGCGTGGCCATTATAGTGGAGAGATGTAGTGGGCGGGGAGTAGGAAGATGTAAACCCGGAGATTGCATTACCACACAGATCAGACTGTACCGGCATCTTCCTGTGCGGATATCTCCTGTAAGGGCGGGTAAGTGAGCAGGGGCTCTGTGTACAGGGATTGTATAGCAGCTGCCTGGCTTCTCATTGTAGAAGTGTATAGAGAAATGTATTGTTCTGTCTGTGGGGTGCTCCGTCATTATCTCTCAGTATGACGTAAGAGCGGGCGTAGGACGAGGACCTTCTAGAAGCTGAGTGCAGTCAATGCCGCTTAATAGTTCTATTCTCAGGACAAGCTGTCAGGGGTTCCCTTGTCAGGACCAGCAGTACTGTGTTACTGTCATCAATGAATGACTACATGGGAAGGCTTGAATGACCACATGGGGAGGCTTTGACCACATGGGGAGGCTTGAATGACCACATAGGGAGGCTTTGGTGTGTTCTGGTCACTGGCCATTGATTTCTATGTGATGTGACAGAGCCCTCCTCCAGGCTTAGCCACCTCCTTCTTTCATAATAGATCTCTGTGTCCTCCCATACACATGTCAGCAGGTATCTCCCATGGACAAGCTCTAAAAAGACACTTTTATTGTTACACCTCTGACCGCAACTCAGGCAAGTGGATTTTGTACTATAGTCGGAGGATACAATCCTAAATTATTGACTGCATCAATTTCCACAATGCAATCTTATAATTTGATCGATCAAATTCATGGCCGCAGAGGCTCACCGCTGCCTATCGATGCAAATCGTTCAATAATTTTCCGTCCTGGACAATCGGCTCGATTTGATCGAATCTGATTGAAATCAAGTCTTCAGCGATCACAAGGATAGTTACGACTGCTTTTGTTTTGAGTTTGCACATCAATCAGATAAGCCTGTATGTGGCCACCATGATCATTTACTGAGGTTTAGCCCTGGACATGTCAAATCACATGCCATATCTGCGGCATTTGTCGGCAATGGCACCACCCGATTCGGTGCAACGCTACATTTGCAGCGCCGCACTGTTTAGCAAAAGTAGTTTCTGTACTACTTTTGGCGACTTTGGGGTGCAATTTCAATAGACATCTGTGCAGGAACCTGCACAGATGTCTCTGAAATCGCCCCCCGAAGTCGGGACTGACACGCGTTAATGAAATCGTGCATGTCCAGCTGAACTCGCATGATTTCATTCCGCTGTCAGTGTGTACCTAGGCTCAAGCTGCTTTCAAACTAATGGGGGGGGGGGGGGGGGCTCTTATGGGAATTCTGATGTAAGAGGGACTCTTATTAGGACCCTGATGCAAGGGGAACTCTGATGGGGACCCGAATGTAAGGGGAAATCTCATGGGGACCCTGATGTACTGGGGACTCTGAAGGGGACCCTGATCAGCTGAAATTCGCTTAGTGGGTGGTCCTGTCAGCCCAACATCCTTTAATTGAAAAATTAAAAGGAGCCAGGCAGAAAATTGTCCACTGAACAGTGGCTGCTCAGTGCTTGATTTCTACTTGCTTTGGTTTATTAAATAGTTAGTCTGGTTGAAAAAGACCAATAAGTTGAACATGGTCAGAGATTTTACAGTATACACTCTCCATGCATCCTAAAGCCTAGTACACAGTATTCGTTTTTTTTTTCTATTCAACCCCACGGGCTGAACAAAAAAACCCCAAAGAACTCGGGAGGAGCTGCTGTAGCAACTATGCAATGTTAGTATAGCGATCTTCCTGCTGAGCTATTGTGTTCTGACAGGGGGACATCACCGTCCCCCCGTTGGAACACACCGGTCAGTGCTCTCAGCCATTGAATAAGAGAACTTACTAGATGCCGGTCGGCAGACCTTTTCGGTCATGCCCCTTCAACAGAAGCCGGCCGAACGGACAGCTTCTGTCGCACCGGCTGCAGTACACACAGGCCAGATGTCACCCTTTTCTATTGCACCGGCCGATGCTGCCTGATATTTGGCCCATATGTATGGTCCTTTAGGCTGCAGAAACTTTTAAGAACTTGGAGCAGTAAGGGCACCTTCACACGTGGGCAGGCGTCTGCGGTAAAGCGCCACTATTTTTAGCGGAACTTTACCATCGTTTTTGTGGCGCTTTTCGGCCACTAGTGGGGCACTTTTAACCCCCCGCTAACGGCTGAAAAAGGGTTAAAAGCGCCCGCAAGGCGGCGCTGCCCATTGATTTCAACGAGCAGGGGCACTTTAAGAGCAGTGTATACACCGCTCCTACAGCGCCTCAAAGATGCTGCTTGCAGGAATTTTTTGTGCGTCCTGCCAGCGCACCGCTCTAGTGTGAAAGCCGTCGGGCTCTCACACTTGAGTGAGAGGAGAGGTGCTTTACAGGCGCTATTTTTTAGCGCTATATCGCCTGTAAAGCGCCTCAAAAGGGGTCTAAGTGGCTTATTACTTGTTGTTTGATTGCAGTGGTTTTTTTAAATGTGATTAATTTTTAAAACTGTTTATATTTTTTTTTCAATAGTTTTAATCATGGCTGAGACATTTAAGGTTGAGAGTCCCAATGTACGCTATTTAAAGGATGTTATAGAAGCTGATTACAACTACAGCACTAACCAAGTCTATGAAGAAAATGGTGTTACCAAGGTAATGTAATGCAAAAGTTATTTTTTTATTTTGTTATATTATACCAAATATTATACTTTATTTTCACATTCATCTTGTGGTACTCTGACTTTTTGAAAAAAAAGCTCATCCAACGATTTTATGTTTTGATAAGGTCACAGAACCTTGAAAATATACCCGAATGTAAAAGATAAATATGTAAGCTTTGGTTTCCATTTAGGGAAACCATTTGCTGTGAAGTCCTGCCCTCTTTTTCTTGCACTAGGTAACTTATTTAGACCAAATGTGTGGGGTAATCGCCAGGGAAGAGTGTTTATATTGTGCGTGCGTCAGAGGCGTAACTAGAACCTTCAGGGCCCCGGTGCAAGGAACCATGAAGGGCCCCCAGACCTCTGGTCCCGGGGCCCTTTCTAATGATCCTGGTGTCCTTTTCTCCCATTGCGGGGCCCTTGATTATGATCCTGCAGCAGGACCCCTTTCTGGCGTCTTTTACACATTTGAACCGATCGGACCACCCATTGTTTTGTATGGGGAGGCGGATGTAAACAGACGTGTCCATTTACACCTGCCTGCATCCGCTCCAATGAAAACAGACTAGCGGATTGGATGACAGTCAGACCGGTCCATAGAGAACAGCAGTCCGTGTCCACTCTGCACAAGTGGAGCAGACATGGACCTGTCATCCGCCTGCTCTGTGGGGATCAGCGGAAAGATCCCGCACTGAGCAGGTGGATTTGCTTGGCAGAGTCCGCCCATGAGAAAGGGCCCTAAGGGGGAGCTCTGTGGACTGTAATGTAAAGGAAAACTGATGTAAGAGGTGCTCTGGGAATCCTGGTGTAAGGGGGACTCTGCTCACCAAAGCCCCCCCATGTACATCAGAGTCCCCCTTTACATTAGAGTCCATAGAGCTCTCCCTTACATAAGTGTGCTCAGAGGCTGGCGAGATAAGAGAGGAAGGGTGGGGACACTTCCCTTACCATAATGGAGGCTTGAGCCCTGGATTGGTCAGCAAACAAGATCTACTAGCCTGTGCTATACATACACTAAGGCTACTTTCACACTGAGGCACTTTACAGGTGCTACAGCGCTATAAATAATGCCTGCATAGCTCCTGTAAAGAGCCTCTCCTTTCTCTCCAGTATGAAAGCCTGAGGGCTTTTACACTGGAGCGGTGCACTTGCAGGACGGTAAAAAGAAGTCCTGCATCTATGCAGCGCTGTATACACCGCTCCTAAATCGCCCCTATCTATTGAAAACAATGGGGCAGTGCCGGAAAAGCGCCGCTGCAGTGGCGCTTTGCGGGCGGGTTCAACCCTTTTTTGGTCGCTAGCGGGGGTTAAAACTGCCCTGCTAGCAGCCGAATAGCGTCACTAAAACGACGGTAAAGCGGCACTAAAAATAGTGCCGCTTTACCGCCGATGCCCGCCCCAGTCTGAAAGTAGCCATAGGCTGGCAGAGCATGCTGGGGCTTGTAGTGCACCACACTAGGGAAACCCCAGTGGGCTGCTGTGTTGGTTGAGGGGCTCTGGAGGGGACAACACAATCAGTCCCATCAATGACTGACCCACCTGTGTGCTGCTTTCTTTTCAGTCGCTGAGAAGTTTCATTAAGAAGCAAGGTGACTGGCTGACCTGGAGAGCTGTGGATCCTCTGTGGAGGGTTGCAGCATCCATAGTACAAGCTGGCCTTTCCTCCACTATCTACCTGCAGGCTGCTGGAGTTTCTCTTTGCTAAGCATGGAGCTGCCGAGAATTGGAATGTGGGCGGGGCCACGGGGACACACACGAGGGGGATGGGAGGAGAAGATCCTGCTCTCTGTATCTCTTTTCTCTCCTCTCCTGTCCGATGTCCGTGCGAGGAGGGGGCGCGAGCGACAGTGCGGGGTCCGAGCAGTGTGACAGAGAGTGTAATAGACACTCTCTGCTCATAACTGCAGCCAGCAACCCCCCGAGCCACATCCCGGGCTTTTGGGCCCCCCCACATGGTCAGAACTCCAGGGCCCAGTCGCAAGTGCGACAGGTGCGACCCTGGAAATCCCCCCACTGGTGTGCGTGTGCACCAATCACAGTGGGATGACATGTGCTGGCTATATAGTGATTTATCTGGGTCTTCTAAAGAATCTCCCTTCAGGGTGGATTGTTTATGCAGTGGTTGTTCATGCTGTTGATTTGCCAGGTTAGAAGTATGAGATTTGCAGTAAGGTAGTGGCATTGGCCTAGGGTTGGAATCAGTGTGTAGCAGGGAGGCATCCAGCACACCCAGAAGCGTTAAATTCTGAAGATTCTACATGCAACTGTTAATAGCTAGTGCTTTTTTTTTCCTTTTAGCTTTCTAGTTTTAGTGTTTTGGTGATTAAAAAAAAAAAAAAGGCCTGCTGAACCGGCCGACTTTCAGTATGTGTATACCCAGTAAAGTTGGGCAAACGGTTCGTACCAAGCAAAAGTTCGGCGATTGGGCAAAGCTTTGCAGGCCTTCACAACTGATGAGTCGTCAGCTGTCAACGGGCTTCCCCACATACCACTGCCTTTTGGGCCTGGTATGGATTTTAAGGGGAACCCCCACACCAAGATTTTAAAAAAAAATGGCATGGGGTCCCCCAAAATCTGTACCAGACTCTTGTCCAAGCATGCGGCCTTGCAGGCCAGGAAAGGTGGGGGAGGAGGCAAGTGAGCTCTGCCCCCCCCACCCAAACGTACCTTGTCCCCATGTTGATGGGGACAAGGGGCCTCTTTCACACAACCCTGGCTTGTGGTGGTGGGGGTCTGCAGGCAGGGGGCTTATCGGAATCTGAAACAAGGGGGGGCCCCCGGATCCTGGCCCCCTCCCCTATGTTGAATGAGTATGGGGTACAGACACAATTTTTGACAATTCCTATATTAAAAATAAAAAAACAATGTCCCCTGACGT
This sequence comes from Lithobates clamitans, assembly GCA_037952925.1. Classification (NCBI taxonomy): domain Eukaryota; kingdom Metazoa; phylum Chordata; class Amphibia; order Anura; family Ranidae; genus Lithobates; species Lithobates clamitans. Next base: position 1,707,892 of record JBBGZY010000504.1, on the reverse strand, counting down.
AGATCCATCGTCAATCACAATGCTCGTGCCACTGCCAGATCTCAAATAAGGAGAGAACACCAGGTGCCCCGCCCCTTACCTATATAAGTACTGTTAAATAACGGAGCCTGCAGTCGACGATTTAGCCTTCATTGCGGGCGGAACGGGCCCCAAAGCACCCCCCCCCTTGTTGACGGCATGTGGCCTGGTATGGTTCAGGAGGGGAGAGGGCTATGTGGCGCTAGCTTGCCCCCCTTTCGTGGCCTGCCAGCCTGCATGCTTGGATAAGGGTCTGTTATGGATTTGGGGAGTGGGGGAGACACCCACACCGTTGTATTGTCGGAAATTTAAATGTCATTTTTTTTGCAATCTTTGCTGCAGCAGATTCTATACATTGTACAGATGCGCCACTTTACAGGCACACTAAGGGGACCCCTCACTCACTATATTTAAAATAATTTTTATTGTTTTACTTTAAGAAGCATCAATAAAATCACTGCTCCTGTAAAAACAATCTTTTTTTAAAAACATTTTTTGCATTAAAACGTCCCCCAGGGCAGTACCCAGGCCCCCATACAAAGGTACACTGTGCAATATAGCGACTAGCTAGGTGTACTGTTGCAAGACTTTTTTGTTAAGTGCATTTCTGCCACATCCACAAGGGGGCTAACAAACCCCCTATGTAAAAGTCTTGTGCAGGTGACGGGTACACTTTTTATGGAGACATCAGGGTTCTCTGCGTCCTCACTTACGATGCAGGACTGCTTATCTTGCTATGTATGTGATGACATCAGAGTGCAACTGACAGATGGAATTGGAGAAGCAGCTTTGGGGGACTGGTTGCGTAGAGAGAAGGAGCCTGCAGGAGTCGGGGAGAAGGTAAGTACCCTACGGGAAAAAAAATAAGCCACATTTAACCCTTGCAGTGCAGGATGAGCCCCAGTGCAAGGGTAGTTTTTTTTTTGTTTTGTTTTTTTTTACTACCTGGATATCAGCTTTTAAAAATGGAATTAGCATGGTAATGAAGGGGGTTCACACACATTCTATATGCATATACAAGTTTAAGTTTGAACACCATATGAGAGATCTCTACCCTAGTTCTATAAATAGAATATTCTACAAAAGTTATGTAACTTCACAGAAAAGGTCAGCTGGTTCAGCAAAGAAACTATTCATATGTATGCATTTGCACATTATACGTGCGTGTGTGTGTGTGTGTGTATATACAGCCATTAATGTCTAAACCGCTGGCAACAAAAGTGAGTACACCCCTAAGTGAAAATGTCCAAATTGGTTCCCGAAGTGTTCATATTTTGTGTGAACAGCATTATTTTCCAGCACTGCTTTAACCCTCTTGGGCATGGAGTTCACCAGAGCTTCACAGGTTGCCACTGGAGTCCTCTTCCACTTCTCCATGATGACATCACGAAGCTGGTGGATGTTAGAGACCTTGTGCTCCTCCACCTTCCGTTTGAGGATGCCCCACAGATGCTCAATAGGGTTTAGGTCTGGAGACCTGCTTGGCCAGTCCATCACCATTACCCTCAGCTTCTTAAGCAAGGCAGTGGTCGTCTTGGAGGTGTGTTTGGGGTCGTCATCATGTTGGAATACTGCCCTGCGGCTCAGTCTTCCGAAGGGAGGGGATCATGCTCTGCTTCAGTATGTCATAGTACATGTTGGCATTCATGGTTCCCTCAATGAACTGTAGCTCCCCAGTGCCAGCAGCACTCATGCAGCCCTAGACATGACATTCCCACCACCATGCTTAACTGTAGGCAAGACACACTTTTCTTTGTACTCCTCACCTGGTTGCTGCCACACACGCTTGACACCATCTAAACCAAGTAAATTTATCTTGGTCTCATCAGACCACAGGGCATGGTGCCAATAATCCATGTCCTTACTCTGCTTGTCTTCAGCAAACTGTTTGCGGCCTTTCTTGTGCCTCATCTTTAGAAGTGGCTTCCTTCTGGGATGACAGCCATGCAGACCAATTTGATGCAGCGTGCGGCGTATGGTCTGAGTACTGACAGGCTTCAGTTCAGTTTTAGGGTTTTGGCAATCTTCTTATAGCCTGGGCCATCTTTATGTAGAGCAACAATTTTTTTTTTTTTCGGATCCTCAGAGTTCTTTGCCATGAGGTACAATGTTGAGCTTCCGTTGACTAGCATGAGGGAATGAGGGCGATAACACCAAATTTAACACACCTGCTCCCTATTCACACCTAAGTTCTTGTAACACTAATAAGTCACATGACACCAGGGAGGGAAAATGGCTAATTGGGCCCAATTTGGACATTTTCACTTAGGGTGTACTTACTTTTGTTGCCAGCAGTTTAGACATTAATTACTGTGTATTGAGTTATTTTGACGGGACAGCAGATTTACACTGGTATATAAGCTGTACACTCACTACTTTACATTGTAGCAAAGTGTAATTTTTTTCAGTGTTGTCACATGAAAAGATATAATAAAATATTTACAAAAATGTGAGGGTGTACTCACTTTTTTGAGATACTGTGTGTGTGTGTGTGTTTGTGTGAGTATGTGTGTACATATATATATTTCTAATAATATAAAATAATTTTTTTAGGATGGCAGTTATTGTCTGTTTTCTAGTTGTATTTTACAGACTATCTTAGAAACCGTATGCAACCCAAAAACGAAAATGTAATATATTGCAGTTTACAAATCCTGGCTGCATCAGTTGTGTCTGTGTGTGTTTTTTTTTTTTTTTCTTCATTAGTTTTGATTAGTTTCAATATTGCATAGTACAAAACCATACAATAGGGTAAGATCCAATGTCTAACAGTTACAGAATTCAAGTATCACATAAGTAAGAGTCAGTAGACCTTTAGGCCGATACAATTGAAAATTAAACAGGAATAAAAATAAATTGTGCAACAAAAGTTTCACATAACGGTTATAAGCAGTAGGTCTGACATAGTAGGAAGGGAGGACATACCAGCATTGTGGAGATATCATTGTAAGTAGTACTATAAAGTAAAAATATAATGCAATACAATAAGACGAGTAGGTCACCTTGAACTGTTCATTCCAGATTTTCTATAGTTTTTTTGAAACATTAATAATGCCTGCTTATTGGCAATCAAAGTTTCATACATGTGGTGCATTCTTATACAGGCAGTCCCTGAGTTACGAACACCCGAGTTACGAACGACTCCTACTTAAGAACGGCCTCAAATGTCGGCCACTTGTGTTCCACACTGGTCCAGGATACCTTTTGAGCACCTCCGGACACATCCCATACTGCCGTACTACGCCCCAGATAACATAACAAGCGCCCGGAACATCCCACATCCATGCACAGGCGACAGTTACACTTACAAACACTTAGGAATGCAGTGTTCTGACCGGAAGTTACACTTACAAATGCAGTGTTGCGACTTACGAACAACTTCGACTTACGAACAAACCTACAGTCCCTATTGTGTTTGTAACTCAGGGACTGCCTGTAATCTCAATAGCCTCTTACAGATTTGGTACTCTGTTAGATTTTAAACTTCTTGCTAAAAGCAGTCTAGCTGCCAGTAAAATATGGATAAATGCTGTGTGGCAAGAAGTGGGAAAGTTATCTATACCCAGGTTTAGAATTGCAAGGCCAGGGTCAAGTCACATGAGAATACCCGTAATATTAGAAATAAAGCAAAACAGTTTATGCCAATAGCCAGTCAGATGTTTACAGGTCCAAAACATGCATAAGATGACCAATCTTACTACAGCCTCTCCAGCAGAGTGGGGAAGTAGAGGTTAGGAATTTAGGTATTCGAAATGGAGTAGGGTACCAATGTAAAGCTATTTTTTGGGAAAGTTCCATGTAGTTAACAGTTTGAAGCCTTGTAGAGTGATTTGTAAGCAGAGTGCCATTGATCAGATGTGTAAGATCTGCCAAAGTCTGTTTCCCATTTCTGATAAGGACGATTTAGAGAAGGTGCGTTTTGTCATGAAATAAATTATAAAAGGTGAATATGTCTCTAGAAGGGGGTGGATCAGAATTGAAATATTTCCAGGCTGTAGGAGATTTTTCGACTTTTAGGAGCTCTAAGGAGATGGGAGATTTGGAGGTACCTGTAATATCTGTGGGGTGGAGATTAAATTCTCCTACTAGTTCCTCAAATGATTTAATTTTATTCTCTGTACATAGGTTAGTAAAGGTTTTCTAGAATAGTTATTGGTATTGGGAATAATTGCCTGTGTGGAAGGGGAACAATCAATCTTGCGCAAATCTCTCCAGGCTAATATAGAAACCTGTATTGTGGGTGAAGGATTGTGTATATGAGATTGTATTTTTTTTTTTTTTTTGGTTGAACTAGATGGACTTGTCTTTTTTTTTTTTTTTTTTTTTTTTAACCTGACTAACTATGTAACTATGTAAATTTAATTTCATCATAAAATAAAAATAAAAGAGAACTCGATCTATAGTAAGTAAATGCAGAGTTGATAACACCAACTCCCATTTAGTGGTCAGATTTCATAACCTATTACTTTATATGAAGTTAATCTCAGTTAAAAGCAACCTAAAAACTATTAAGTCATAAGGGACATAAGTTTTTACATTTTGTCTCCAGATGAGAACCCCCCCCCCCCGTTTTTGTTAAATTGCTTCCTCTCCAGTGCGGTGCATATTTATCAATCCCCAATATTTTCAGACTGGAGGGATCTTTTTTTTTTCATGATTTATAGCATAATGTTTAGACTCTGATTTGAAATTGAATGCAGCCATCACATCTAAGAACCTGCAATGAAATAAATGTTTGCTTTTGAGTTTAATACTAGTTTAACATGCATCATATCTTAAAGTTCTGCTCCCTAATGTTAACTACACACTGTAAGGGCCAGTTCACACAGGAACGCCGTGTTTCTGTGCCTTCCAGTTTTGCAGCCCATTCGTTTTTTCTAAACACACTGCACCATGCGATTTGGTGCCCACAGAAGCGCTGCTTGTGATATGTGTTTGGGGTGCCATTAACAAATTAATTTGTACTGACGAGGGCAGCGTATTCACCTGCTATGTGGGAAACGTTCACAGAACAAGCCTTTGTAAACTCTGTTTTGGTGTGAACCAGTCAGACGAGAGAGATAGTGGGGGGGGGGGGGGTTGTGCACTAAAATCTGGTGCAGCTGCACATACGGTAATAACCAATCCACTTCTAACTTCAACTTGTTCAATTAAGCTTTGATAATAAAACCTAGAAGGTGATTACTATGCACAACTGCACCAGTTTTAGTATTTCTCCCCCATTGTGCAGACTAGTGAGGAAGTGAAGGGGCCTGTCATCTTTTATCCGCTACCGATATGTCTAAAATCAGGAACAAACAAAACTCATGTTTTTACCATATATATATATATATATATATATATATATATATATATATATATATATATATATATATATATATATATATATATATATATATATATATATATATATATATATATATATATATATATATATATATATATATATATATATATATATATATATATATATATATAAAATTATAATTTTTTTTTTTTTTTTTTTCTACAGGTTAAACCATGTTCCACTAAGTTTACTTTCAGGACTGAAAAGAAGGTACCAAAACTAGGAGTCATGCTGGTTGGCTGGGGTGGAAATAATGGAACAACTGTTACAGCAGCAGTGTTGGCCAATCAAATGGGTCTTTCATGGATGACCAAAACGGGAAAGAAGGTAAATAATGTTATCCATAAAACCAATAAATATTGTTAACCATTTTTTTGTCTTGATTTTTAGTAGAGTCTCACCTAATTATTGTGTAACTTACTTTTATTGTAATGAGACACTGTTGCAAATCTTCAATATTGCATTGTGTATGTCAGATAGATAGTTTAAATTTCCAGCATCTATGAAAAACTGAAATGTTTGTTTTGATTAATTTTGAGTAGTTTTTAAGTAACACGCGCAACTGATAGCTCTGCTCTACTACTCCATGCTGGCCTTCTAATAGTGGTAAATGAGCACGGTGGGCACACTACAGTGCAGTATTCTTTCACTATAAGCAGACGCTGTCTTTTGCCACATACAGGGTGCCTGGACTTGTGAAAATAGCAACCTCCAGAGAGTCACTCTTACCATTAGGAGGGCTTCCGGCAGCAGATTATGCACTAATAGTATGTCTCCTGCACATTTTGCCTTAAGATTTCTTACAGGCTGCTTGTAAAAAAGGTGCACTAGGAAGAAGCCTTGGGGTGCGCATGGGCCCTTTTAGACCAGTGCAGTGTGGAACCCACTTAATGCGTGGCATTGCACATTACATGCACTCTGGTGGCATTCATTTTGAATGGCACCCCAGCACACTATGGCAATGCACATGTGTTGCAATGCACTTCAACACATCATAGTGCCCTGTGGTGCATTGTTTTATAAATGTAGTGGCATATCCAATGTTTTGGTGCTTTGGCAGCCTATTGATTTTAAATAATGTTGTAACATTAATGCACTAAAAGAATGTAAATGGACCATTATTCATTAACCACTTCAGTCCTGCAAGGATTTGCCCCCTTCCTGACCAGGCCATTTTTTGCGATACGGCACTGCGTCGCTTTAACTGACAATTGGGCGGTCATGCGATGTTGTACCCAAACAAAATTTATGTCCCTTTTTTCCCACAAATAGAGCTTATTTTGGTGGTATATGATCACCCCTGCGGTTTTTATTTTTTGCGTTGTAAACAAAAAAATAGTGACAATTTTGAAAAAAAACACAATATTTTGTTGTTTTTGCTATAATAGACATCCACAAAAAAATAAAAAAAAAAACGAATTTCTTCATCCGCTTAGGCCGATATGTATTCTTCTACATATTTTTGGTAAAAATCTCAATAGGAATAAGCGTATATTGATTGGTTTGCGCAAAAGTTATAGCGTCTACATAATAGGAGATAGATTTATGGCTTTTTTTTTTTTACTAGTAATGGTGATCTGCGATTTTTTTTTTTTTTTTTTTTATTATTTTTTTTTTTATCGGGACTTCAACATTGCGACAGACACATCGGATACTTTTGGGACCAGTGACATTTATACAGCGATCAGAGCTAAAAATAGCCACTGATTAGTGTATAAATGTCACTGGCAGGGAAGGGGTTAACACTAGGGGATGATCAGGGGGTTAACTATGTTCCCTAATGTGTGTTTCTAACTGTGGGGGAAATGTGGAGGAGGAGAGAGATCTTGTTCTACATAGTAGGAACACACGATCTGTCTCCTCTCCCCTGACAGAACCAGGATTGTGTGTATACACACACTGATCCTGGTTCTCGCTCTGTCATGAGCGATCGCGTGTGCCCGGTGGTCATCGCGCCCAACATGCACACGCATCGGCTCCAGGGACACTCTGTGGCCCGCTGCTGCTACAGTGTCTTAGAGAGCCAGCGCACAGCTACGATGGATCGCGCCAAAACCTGCACATGTTGAAACTTCTAAACAGGGTGGATTTGATTTAAATCAAGTCGATTTAAATCACTAGTAAAAAGTCTTGATTTAAATCAACTTGACTTAAATCATAATTTTTAAAGAACAGCTGTCACCTCTCTCCCGCAATGGCTCCTTCTCTGACCTTCTGTTGACTCACGGACAGTCTCATTCATTTTTTTTTTTTTTTTTTTCTCTCAAAAAAGGATTTTATTGAAATAAAACTTAGGAAATACATCAATTCAACAGGTTCCAATTATAACGGTAGCCTGTCCAGAATCAAGTCTACTTGAGATAGGCCTGTGGTGTTCAACCAGGAGGACCACAACCTGTCAAATTTTCCAGGTTGGCCCCAGTATTGAAAAATTAATTTTTCCGGTCGTAGGGTGGCTCCCATCTGGGTTATTCATTCTTTTAGAGTGGGAGGTTCCGTCGCCTTCCATCCCCTCAGAATGAGTTTACGGGCCTGAAAGAGAGCCTGTGCAATTGCCTGCTTGGGATTGTCCTCTATTGGAAGGTCATCAATATACACAGCTTAGGGTCCAATGGGATGTTAACCTGGAATACAGAGGGTGGAAGATTTCCCCCATGCACAAGAGGTCAGAGGTTTTAGTACAGTGCCACGCCCATAGTAGCATCAGGGGCACCAAGGCCAACCAGGCGTCATATCTGCGGTAACATGATGTAGTGCATAGCTCATTGGAACCTAAGTAACTGAAAATGAAAACCTAAAACAAACTTAGTAAGGTAATAGTCTTGGTGAAGCCTTCACCAAAGTCAGAGGGGTAATCTCCAGGTTGGTAGATGCGCTCCTGAAGGTATGACTGGAGATGGTGTAGCAGTCCTCCGTTGATGAAACATGGCAAACATAAAAATCAGGCCAAGCAAGGAAAAAAAAATAATGGTAACAACGTGAGGTTGAAGGAGGTAACCCATCCTGGTACCTACAAAAACAAGCAGGTATGTTCCCGCAACATAACAGTGAAATTGTAATCCAAAGGTTTTTTAATCGCATAAAGATTACTTGCTCTCGATTCCGTAAGGATGCCTCTGTCTCCCAGCCTCTTGTTCCGGCAACAAGGTGAAAGTGAAGCAATATTACACGTTCCCTGTGGATGTAGAGAAGGTAGGAACTACACTTGGGCTCGGTGATCAATCCGCCTCATCTGCAGGTCTTCTGGCATTGGCATCCAGCCAGTCCGAGGCCTCTGTGGGTGATTCAAAAAAATCTGCCTGGCCTCTGGCCAGCACACGGGTCTAGCGGGGTATAGCATGGCATAATTGGCCTGGAGTTGCTGGAGCCTTTTCTTAACTTCCACAAATTTTAGCTCGGTGGCGCTGTACCTCCACCGAGAAGTCAGGGTAAAAAGAGATCTTGACACCATTTGTCTTTTCCGGGAGCCCCACTATGCGGATGTTGTTCCGTCTGAGGTGGTTTTCAATGTCTTCATTTCTAAGTTCAGTGGCCCTGGTAATTCTGGAAGTGGCCTGTACTTCCCTAGCAAAGCGGAGCCATTTTATCTTCTATCTAACTGACACAGCCCTCCACTGCTGTAGTGCATTCTCTTATTTTTTGCAAATCATGGATCGATCCCACCTCCTCCTTCAGACCTCCAAAGTGCTCCTGCAAAGTCTGCACAGACGCTGTGCACTTGTGCACTGCACTGAGAATCTCAGTCAGAGTCGGCTGTTCTCCATCTTCCTCCTCATCCTCCTCTGCTGTGTCAGGGAAGGGCTGATCTGCGGCATGCTGGAAGCCCTGTGTGGACATCTCTCCTGCCTGGGTGTCATGAAAAATAGCAGGGGTGGCGTCTAGTTCTTCACCCGAGGATCGCTCTGTTAAGCAATTTGGCTTCTGAGTATAGTACACCATGTCTTTTGGGACATCTTTCCCCGGGGTTTTGGGAGGCTTTTGTGCAGACTTACCAGTGTCTTTCTTCTTGTCTCCTCGTGCGAGCTGGGCTTCCACTGCACCATTTTGGAAGTCGAGCTGCATCTCATCCCCTTTCAGTTGTTTGCGGGTCAGCATGCCGGCTTTCGGATCCGGTAAGGAGACTGGTGCCATCCAGTGAGGATAGAGCAGGTCCGGTGCTGGGATAAGACAGTATATTACAGGATTACAGCAGGGAGCTCTGTAAGACAAGTCTGCTCACATGCCGCTCTTGGCCACGTCCCCAGGCCCATTCACTTTAATGGGACGACTGTTGATGCATCAGTGACACAACAAGGTGAGGGACGTGGCGGCAGCAGGTGAATGAATGCCCGCTAACAGGCGCTGCCATGATGGATCTGAATTGACAGGTGCTCTTTAAATGTAAGGACTCATTCTTGCTGACTAGGATTCTTACATAAGCCCATTTGTGACAGGTTGACTTTGTTGTGTAATCTAGGGCTAACTATGACTGTCCTTTCTGACCTCCTTTACATTTTACTCCTGATTAAGTTTTAGCAGAGATAAGATTATCTTGGTTTACACAGGGTTATTGAGTGTGTAGCAGTCTAATAAACCTTCTTGTAGATAATGTAAACTTATTGTATGTGGCTTTTATTGTTCCAGGTTGCAAACTATTATGGGTCCTTGTTTCAGTCATCAACCGTTTGTCTGGGCCGTGGACCTGATGGTGAAATCTTTATACCTTTTCGTGATCTCCTTCCCATGGTCCACCCTAATGATATTGTCTTTGATGGTGAGCTTTAATTATGAATGCATGTGTGGTTAAAATGAAAAATGGGAGTAGCATAATTAATTTTTAACTAATAGCTACGGTGAGTTGCTACCTCCACATTCACTTTAAACAGATAACACCATTCCCTACTTCTTATGCTCCTTGGCTGGCCTGCAGGGCTGACTAAAACCTTTTTAAAAAAAATTGAGTCTCTCTTTTTTTTTTTTTTTTTTTTTTTACACAAGCCTGTCATAAAAAAGAAAACCCAAGTCAAGTCCTGGAATGCTACATTTTGGGGGGACAAGGTGTATGTCACAGGCTTTTACCACCACCAGATATGTTTGGAGTTTAATAGAGAAGTAGTGGAAATCGGAGTAGTGGGGTGGTTGCCCCACTTGGGATTTGGGTTTTACATTTTGTGATGGCTTTGCTGTAATGTCAAAGCAACACTCAAAGTGAACCTGTGTCCAGGTTATGCACACTAAAGTATTTACATACTCTGAGCAAGAATAAGAAGTACTTTTACTTTTTTTTTCCCTTTTTTTTTTTTTTTTTTTTTTTTTTTTTTTTTTTAATTTCTATGGAAACAAACTTTGCTGCCTTGTGGCTTTCTAATGTACATAAACACAAAGGTGTCCGTTTATGAAGCAGTGAAATCTGTTCACTGCTTCATTCTCCGGCATTCACAGTGAAGATCTTTCTCCTCTGTGTGCCAGTTTATGAAGCTTTGTAGATCACTTCACCTTCTGAGGAGTGAAGAGATCTACAAACGCTTCCAACAGTGGAGAACGGCCCCTGATACTGGAATCTCGTGAGACTTTACAAGATTACAGCACCAGAAATTCACCGAAACGCAAAGATGTCAGTTTATTAAGCAGTGATAAATTATCACCGCTCAATACACGGACAGACAGCGTGGATGTTAATAAAATAAAGAGTGCCTTTTTTTTATGTGATGCTTTGTAAGGCTTTGCTTCCTGCTGATTATCCTATCTTACTGAAGGTTTGACTTGACAGACTGGCAGTGTGCCACTAAAAACACCTGCAGGTAGCCAAATACCATGTACCTCTTCACCTTGGCATTAAAGGCTACCATAGGTTCTGTGTGGTGTGTGTTGTGTTTTTTTTTTTTTTTTGCATTGTGCTGGAGTTCTGCTAGGCACTATTTTTCATTGAAAATTAGAAAAACAGTTTTGAACTAAAATAAATAAGTTTATTACATAAATCAATCGTTTTTTCTCCTAGCTTCATCGCTCAGTCATGATGATGGAGCAGTGGGTGCAAACACATACACAGTAGAACTTCCACTGACTTTAACCCCTTCCCGCCGAGCGTACGCAGATGTGCGTACTCGGCTTTCGGGGGTTATACTGGGATGATGCCCGCAGCTGCAGGGATCATCACGGTACTGTTTTTTTTAGAGCCGGCGATCGGCTTTCCTGGTATAACAACCGATGCGGCTAAAAGCCACTTGGCTGTTATACCGGAGGAGCGGGAGGGGACGTCCGCCGCCTCCCGCCGCTCTTACCGGGCCTCCCGATGACCAATCCGCCGCCTCCGGCGGCTAGTGACAGTCTGGAACGAAGCCGCTCAATTTTTTTTTTTTTTTTGTAAAACACAATTTATTAATATAAAAATAAAATAAGAATTTTTTTTTTTTAAGTGCCTGCGAGCTCGCGCAGCAAAGAAAACGCATACGGAAGTCATGCCTGCATATGTAAATGGTGTTCAAATCACACATGTGAGGTATCGCCGCGATCGTCAGAGCGAGAGCAATAATTCTAGTAGGAGGAGATGAACACCGCTCCAGGGTCTCTTCATAGGCAAAAAATGAGCTATGAGTAAGCACTGATGCCAGTGCGAAACGTCAGCTCCTTTTTGTCTGCTGTGATTTTTTGTATTTTGATGTGTATCCTTCAATAAACTCGGCTATTATTTGAGTGCGGCTGTCCAGAACCTGTTCATACCTATAGCAATAATTCTAGTACTAGACCTCCTCTGTAACTCTAACCTGGTAACCATAAAAAAATTTAAAGCGTAGCCTATGGAGATTTTTAGGTACCGTAGTTTGTCGCCATTCCACAAGTGCGTGCAATTATAAAGCGTGACATGTTTGGTATCTATTTACTCGGCGTAACATCATCTTTCACATTATACAAAAAAATTGGGGTAACTTTACTGTTTGGTTTTTTTAAAATTCATGAAAGTGTCCCTTTTCCCAAAAAGTTGCGTTTAAAACACTGCTGCACAAATACTGTGTGATCTAAAATATTGCAACAATCGCCATTTTATTCTCTAGATTCACTGCTAAAAAATAAATATAATGTTTGGGGGCTCTAAGTAATTTTCTAGCAAAAAATACAGATTTTAAACCCCAAATTTCAAAAATAGGCTTAAGCCGCGTACACACGGTCGGACTTTTCGTCTACAAAAGTCCAACGGACGCTGACGGACTAAAGCTGGCTGGTAATCCGATCGTGTGTGGGCTTCTCCGGACTTTCAACTGACTTTTTTAGCCTCAAATCCGACGTACTTTAGATTTGAAACATGCTTCAAATCTTTCCGACGGACTCGAGTCCGGTCGAAAAATCCGCTCGTCTGTATGCTAGTCCGACGGACAAAAACCCACGCTAGGGCAGCTATTGGCTACTGGCTATGAACTTCCTTATTTTAGTCCGATGTACGTCATCACGTAAGAATTCGACGGACTTTTGTGTGATCGTGTGTAGGCAAGTCTGTTCGTTAGAAAGTCCGCCGCAAGTCCGTCGAAAGTCCGCCAAAAGTCCGTCGAAAGTCTGTCGGACAGGCTGTCGGACTTTTGTAGCTGAAAAGTCCGACCGTGTGTACGCGGCATTAGTCATGAAAGGGTTAATGATCCTAAGACAGGAAGAGCAGAAAACGCTAATTCTGAGTATCTGGTTATGAAAATCGGTTCAATTGCATATTGGCAATCCTTCCAACTATAAAAACTGATGTTTAATTTTCAATACATTTTGTAATAACATCTCTACCATTAGACTATGTAAAATATGAATATACCTCAGAGGTCTTTATTAGTTGACAAAGCATATGATGTAGGGGTGAGGGGTGTGCCTGTGTCCATCTTTGATCATTTTTGAACATGATTTCTTTAGTATGTAAGAATCAATTCCAAACATACTGTGAAAATCTGTAATTTGTTGCATTGATAGTAAACCCAGTACTGAAAGTGTTGTCCAGCATAATGTGTGGTAGCAGATGCTACAAAGTGCTTGTATCTCAAGTCCCCCTGTGTGCAATTACAGGAGTCTTAAGTCCAGGAATATGAAAAGTTGGCGTAGCATATTCTTTAAGTCAGAACTCTGGTACACTCCTTACCCCTACCATACTTCATTCAGCACCTCGTTGACCAGTTTAGAAGTGCTTTAATTTATATGTGGGATGCAAATAATGACTTGGAGTGTCATGCTGTGATTTTGAGTAAAATTTATGTCATTTTCTTAGGTTGGGACATATCATCTCTGAATCTGGCTGATGCCATGAGACGAGCAGAAGTTCTAGATTGGCAGCTGCAAGAGCAACTTAAGCCCTTCATGGAAAAGTTGAAGCCCAGACCTTCGATCTACATTCCTGAATTCATTGCAGCCAATCAAGAGGACAGGGCTGACCATATACTCCATGGCACTAAAGCAGAACAGGTAGTTCATGCACACATGATCGTTGTACTAAGGAAAACGTGATCCTACAAATTTCTGTATATGTAAAACTTTAAATCTTCTGTTTAAGGCCTCTTGCACATGATACTCCTGTTTTGAGGATCTTCTTTTTCTGACGTGTTTTTTTTTTTTTTGTATGTATTTGCGCATTATCTATTTATGCGAATTTTCGCATATATGCATTTGCGCATAGGTGCGAAAACTTGTTCTTATGCACAATATGTTAATGGACCTTTTGTGCGCATCTACGCACATGAGGCTTAGTAAATTACTGACCAAAACTGATTTTTTTTTTTTTTTTATTTTTTTTTTTTTTACTGAAGAATGCAATGCTTGTTTATGTGCCTGTGTGCATAGGCACATTACAATTCATGGGGTGTATTTTAGCTCAGTAAAAAAAAAAAAAAAATGTTCTGAGCTTTTTCAAGCTGCAGTGTGCAAGAGGCTTTAATGAAAATTGTGAATGGTTGACAACAAAGGCTATGAAAAAAAATAGTTCTTTAAAATAGGATGTATCCTATATCATTCATTAACGTATACATTTATTCCCATGATTTTTTGGGGGGGAAATGTATTTTTATTGTTTTCAATAAATAAGTATAGTATACAATAAAACAGGAACATTAAAGACCGCCCACCACAATACGGTAAAACAATTATTACACAAAAAGAAGTGCATTGCATAAACATGCACATGTACATTGCCTGTGAAGCTAGCCAACTCGACCCACATTGTTTCCTTAGAAGAAACGCAACCCTCCCCACACACAACCAACCAAGATAAAACAAGCTAAAAACCCAAACTCTCCAGAAGGTGTAAGCTATGAAACCCACCATTATTGCAGAAAAATCCATTCACCTGCCTCATCAGATGCACAGGGTTACATAAGCAAGAAAGATAACCTTGAGTAAGGCCGGGGTTTGTCTGTTACAGTTAGAGGTGAAGCCATCCACCCCCCCAGGCCTTATCAAATTTAAGTAGCGCCCCCTTATTCAAATATGTGGCTTTATAAAAGGGTAAGGCTTTGTTCACCGAAACCTTCCAGGACTCTACAGATGGAGGAGTAGAACTCTTCCAGGACAGGGTATGCGTTTCCTAGCATGAAAGAATAATAAAGTGAGTAAGGTTTGTATAGCTGTTGTAGGGGCCAAATCATCCAATCCATGGCAATCCCAGAAGATATGCATAAAGTCAGCCCCCCTTGCAGAACAATGCCAGCAAGAAGAGGTGACTGGGCCAAAAATTCTAGCTATCTTCGCCGGAGTCATATACTGTAAATACGGTGTAGAATTTTGTAGTGAATCAGTTGGTCAAGGGCTGAAATTGGTCTGGTAAAGGGTGCATCCCAGACATCTTCCCAATCTTCTGCGTCCAAATCGGGGACTATCGACACCCACTTAGACCTACACACACTCATGAGCTGATCAGTCTCAGGGAAAAGGAACTTATAAATGGTAGATAGAGGCTTTTGAAGATCATCCTTTCCTAACATGGATTCTAGGGCAGACACGGAGAATGAAGCTCTAACATGTTTAAATTGCATTTGATACACATGCCTTAATTGTATATACCGGAAGAAATGTGTTTTTGGTAACTGATATAAAGACTTCGGTGTGTCAAAAGATTTCAGCTGCCCATCCGTGGTGACATCACTAATCTCCTTAACCCAAATTTTGCCCAGACTACTGGATCTTAGAAACCAAAAAAAATTAGGCAGTTTGGGGTTTCTTCACAAAGGAGCATATGGCGACAGTGGGAAGGGACCCCCCAAATTCCTCACCATGAGCAACCACCCAAGCACATAGTACTGACCTCATAGAAGTGGTTAAGACATAGGGTGACCTGGACCCTCTAAATACCAAATGTGCCAACGCTTCATAGGAACCCACTTGTGCCGCCTCAAGGGCAACTGCAGTGTCATCATATGGACCCGTGAGCCACCTATTTACCATCACCAACTGTCCTGCCAGTAAATATTTTCAAAATATTTCCAAGGTTGTTGTAACACCGGAAGTTTGAGTCTAGCCACCACACCTTGCCATAGAAATTCTGATACTAAACCATGTATTGACTTAAAGATAGCTTTAGGAACCCATACAGGTGAATGCCGCAATGTGTACAGAAATAATGGTATAAGCTTTTATTTTTAGTAGTTTCACCCCTCCTATTAACGAGAGAGGGAGATTCCGCCAGGCACCAATTTTTTGCTTAAAAACTGATATATAATGGGTGTTACATTCAACCCAAAAAAATCTGAGACTGAGTTGGTAATGGCCCCAAATATTTAACCTTGGACACCCTCTGTTTTTTAACAAATAGATGTGCTTTATTGTCACAAAAAGTAGAAATACAAAATACCAATTGACATAGTACATAACATTACATGGAAGTTATACACGACTTCTCACAGAACGAGTTGGTGTGTACAGACTAGAGGGCAGCGCATAGAAAATATCAATACTATAGGTAGAAACAACTCTTCCTGCACCCGGAAACCTCTCCCACCCCACCAACAGACTATTCACACAACAACCCTACATAACATTAGGAGGATATCCACTGAGCCCAGACTTTTTCGAATTTCCATGGACAACCTCGGTTAATATATGTCATTCTATACATGGGTATAGCTGCCTCGATCTGTGCTTCCCAGGCCGCAACGGTCGGGGAGGAGGAGTCAATCCACTTCATGAGGATCTCCTTTTTGGCATAGAAGAGAAGATAAGAGATAAGTAATTTTAAGATGATAGGGTTGTTGCTCGTCATCATGGACCCCCAATAAAGCTGGCTATGGTGAGGTTGGAATGGATATTTGTAACCTAGAATTAATTTCTCCAAATATTGCAGACCAAAATGTCGCTATAATGAGGCACTCCCAGAACATGTGGAAGAAGGTTCCAATTTGAAGCTTACATTTAGGACATATAGGGTCTTTATCAGGGAAAATACGATGGAGTCTCTGAGGAGTGTAATAAACCCTATGGATAAATTTGACCTGAATTAATTTGTCTTTAGATGCTATCACAAACTTAGGGCCATAATCCAGACAGTCCTCCCATCCCTCTTTATCCAACGATGGTATATCTGCATGCCATCTTTCCCATAATTTCTCTATCTTGGGAGAGTCCTTGCCTAGGAGTGCATTATATAGAGTAGATAGGGGTTTAGAAATCTCTCCGGGAGAGAAAAGTTCCTCAATGGGATCAGCTTGAAGTAGGGGTGTTTGTGGAAATTGAGCCCTGGCCGCATGTCTAAGCTGTAGATATCTGAACCTCATCCATTGGGGTAATTGAAATGTATCCATTATGTCTGGTAGGGAGAGCAGCTCCCCTCTGAGCATTATTTGCCCCAGGGTTGTAATAACATATCTAGCCCAAATCTGCGGGTCCGGGATAGTACAAAAGTGCTTTAGCGCTGGGTTCACCCATAAAAGATGCGCTGGTGATAATTGGCCCGGTTTAAGGTATCTACGTCTAACAGCCACCCATACCTTCCACATTGCCCGGGTAGGCCCAGGTACCTCAGTAGGGAAAGTTACGAAGATCAGTAAGTGAGCCCAAACAGTTTGCCTCAAGGCAGACCGCAGCATTGGTTCTGGAGCCCTGAAACCAACAGTGGACCGACACCAACATAACAGCCTAAAAATAAATCTGGAAATTAGGGAGAGCTAAGCCCCCCAAAGCGGCAGGCAATCACAGAGTGGAGCGTGCCAACCTAGGGTTCCCCCCACTCCAAATAAAAGAACCCACCAACCGATTAATCTCCTTAAAGAATGGACCCAAACCGGGCAATTTCTGAATAGATAGTTACATCTAGGCAGTATTATCATCTGAAGGAGATTGATGCGCCCCAGAAGATTCGGTGGCAAATTCGCCCATGCAGATCATTTCGTACGTAGGGTATTCAAGACAGGGGTTAGATTCTTTACAATAAAGTCAGAGGGATTTTTTGTGATCACTATCACGAGGTATTTAAACTCCTTCACCCATTGCAACGGGGAGGAGGGGGTCCAGAGGCAGCACCATCATCTAGAGGGAACAATACGGATTTTGTCCAGTTAATTTTTATGCTTGGTAATCCCCCAAAGTTATCAAAGATTTGCAGGGCAGCTTGTAGGGAGGGACCAGCATCATTTAAATATAAAAGCACGTTGTCGGTGTAGAGGGACAGGCGCTCTTCCATCATACCCACCCGCAGGCCCAGGACGTCTGGAGCACTCCTGATCGAAATAGCCAGGGGCTCCAGCGCCAGGGCGAACAGGCTGGGGGAGAGCGGGCATCCCTGCCCCGTACCGCGAAACAAATGAAAAGGATCCGAGACCCAATTATTTGTACGGACGCAAGCTCTGGGGGTATGGTACAATAATCGAATACCTTGAATAAACTTAGGACCTAATCCAAATCTATGCAATACTTCCCATAAATAATTCCATTAGACCGAATAGAATGCCTTTTCAGCATCTAGAGAGGCAATAACTCTGGACCCTGGGTTATCATGCGGGATAGTTAGGTTAAGGAATAGGCGTCTAATATTTATGCCGGTTCCCTTGCCTGGCATAAAACCGGTCTGATCTATGCCGATTAGGTCCTCTATGACATGAGATAAACGGGTGGCCAAGACCTTAGCAAAGATCTTGGCATCCACATTAATTAAAGAGATGGGCCTGTAGGATGCACAATCAAGTGGATCTTTACCAGGTTTAGGAACCAAAACAATTACCGCCTCATTCATTGAATCAGGCAAGGTCTCCAATGTCGCAAATTTAGAAAGTAGTGAGGTTAATTTAGGGGCTAGTAGTTTGGAAAAATTGGAGTAAAATTGGGACGGTAAACCATCCGCCCCAGGTGCCTTCCCTTCCCGGAGATGTCCCATGGCAATTTGAATCTCTTCAAGCGTAATATCTGCCTCTAGACCCTCTTTGGCTTCCTCAGTCAGGACTGGAATGGACAGGGAATCAAGAAATAAGGACAGGGCGGAGTCAGAAGCAGCAGCCCGAGAGGAGTACACTTCCTGGAAGTACTCTCGAAAATGGTCAGTAATGTTATTGGGTGCCGTAAGTATCTGACCAGAACTATCCCTGATGGAACCTATGGGGGTAGAGGGTATGTTACCTTTAGCCAACCATGCAAGAAGTTTCCCATTCTTCCCACCATGTTCAAATACTCGTTGGGCCGAATATAGGAGGGCTTTGTCCGTTTGGGCCATTCTAGCTGTGGATAGTCCGTGCAGAGCGTGTTTCCACGCCCTATACCTGTCATCTCCCAGGGCTTGGACACTCTCTGTAGGTGGTGTGGAAACAATTGCCGAGTGGCAGACATCTTTACCCAGAGAAAGAATTCTACCTTTGTGCCAATTGACACGCAGCCCAGAAAAGGTGGCAATGTGATCCATAATGGACAAGGCTTGAGGCAGAGACGTGGCAGGGTCATCTAAAAATAATACCACATCATCGGCGTATAGAGCCTTCTTTTATACCAAGTTGCCCACTTGTATACCCTTCACTAAGGAGGAGGCACATAAGGCTACAGCAATCGGCTCCATCATAAAGGGCAAATAGCCCAGGTGATAATGGGCAGCCCTGCCTAGTCCCACGGCCAACCGTTGAGGACTCTGATAACCTACCGTTTAATTTAATGGCGGCTGTCAGATGATCGTACAGTAACCTGACCTATTGCAAAAATACCTCACCAAAACCCATGTGTTGCCTGCTTATACTGCCAATCAACTGAATTGAATGCTTTTTCCAGATCTAAGAAAACCAGCACTCATTCATCTGGGCCCTCTGGGCGTAATTTAACATGAGTAAATACTCTTCGAAGGTTAATATCAGTGGCCTTTTTGAGGCATGATCAGGGGAGACTAAATAGTGGAGTACTTTAGTAAGTCTGGAGGCTAAAATTTTAGTAAGAATTTTTTAAGTCCATATTCAATAAGCAATGGGTCTATATGAAGCAAAGAGTAGAGGATCCTTGTCCGGTTTAGCCAGCAGCACTACATTAGCCTCATAAAAGGAAAGGGCAAAGGAACCTGTACTGAGACATTCATTCTACAAATTAAGCAAATGTGAGAGTTGCTCAGCATAACACTGTTACCACTCCACAGGGAGCCCGTCTGGGCCAGGGGACTTGCCATTTGGAAAGGAGCCAATAGCAAGGGAAACCTCCTCCCCAGTGAATGGTGCATATAATAGCCTAGCCTCCTCAGGCAAGGTAGGCAGATTCAGCCCCCCCCCCCCCAAAAAAAAACAATCAATGCATTGTTATCATATGGCAGTATGGGTGAGTAAAGTGATCTATAGAAATCAACAAAGGCCTAAAGTACTTTACTTCCTTCTCCCGAGGATCTAAGGATCTCATCCACTCCCTGTACACAGGGCACCACAGTTGGCAAGTAGGTCCCACACCATCTGGGGGGTGGAGAGTCCACATTAGCCAGCCAGAAGGTGGCAAAGTGTGCCGTTACACTTGTTCCACCGTGGGCTGCACCACCCAGCCAGGATGCAAGCGCCAAGAACACAGGCCCCCCCCCCCAGGTTCAAGGTAACCTGTAAAGGAGCGTGGTCTGAAATACCCCTAGCTAGATACATGGCTTCAGATATCCAAGGCAGGTCTGAGTTAGCAAATGCCATATCTAGTCTAGAAGAGGTATGAAATACATGTGACAAAGAAGAATATTGCCTTATACCCGGATGTTTCCACCGCCATAATTCACTAAGCCCAGCTGCCTCCGCCCAGACTGCAAGATCGACATTTTGTACCCTGGAAGGGTTAGATGTAGCTAGCGAATAGTCCAGTAAAATCTCCCATAAGAATTTTTAGAGGCAAAAAGGGGAGCAAGCCTGTCAAATTGAAAGGGAGGTGGTACATACACATTGAGTGTAAATTAATATCCGCGCTCAGTAAAAAATCAAACAAAACAGCAGCTGAGCACCATAACTGAGATATTGGGCACTAAATCAGATGTAAAAGTATAAAGTGTAGCGCTTCAAAGGCGAATCAAAGATAATGCATATGTGAATATGGCATATAATATCTATAAAGTGCAAATGTGCAAAAATGATTACTGTGTGATTCTGATTATGCATGTGACCAACACAAAAAAGGGACGCCACGCTCTGCGTATGCGTGATCGCCTACACACGTTTGTTTTTGGATTTGATACTTGCAAGGAATCCTTTTTATTGTAAATTGCGCTGCAGACTGGTTTGAGTCAGAATACCTGTATGCAACACTGCAATTTTTGCCATTAAATATACCTTAAAGAGACAATACTGCACTATTGGAGTATTTGCTTCTCTGCATGTTTGCACCTCCTGATACTGTAGATATCTGTTTTGGTCTGACCATCGCCTGGTGTATGTGGAGACTTCTGGTGGGAGAAGCTCAGGACATCTGGACATCCTTCTATGGGATCATTGATCCAACAAGCGCTTTGTGACCCCCCCTGAATAAGGGCAGTCGCTGGCTTTCCGGTAAGCCTTTTACCTCACTGTGGTGACGGGTATCACCTGGTCAAGCATTTGTTCCAGGCTCTATATCTCACGTTTTCTTTAAACTTCGGCCATTTAATTAACTTTTCACTGAATGATTTATTTTTTTGGACTTTATACGCTATTGCACTTTATAATTGCACTTTATAATGCAATGTATGTTTTTTTCTGTATTGTGTTGGTCACATGCATAATCAGTATCACCCAGTAATCATTTTTGCACATTTGCACTTTATAGATATTATTTGCCATATTCACATATGCATTATCTTTGATTCGCCTTTGAAGCGGTACATACACATTAATTAATGCCAATTTAAAGGAGGCCGTTTCTAGAGACACAGACACATATCGTCCAGCAGGATCAGACAATACTTGGCAAACAGTACAGTGCAGACTTTTATGCAAGAGAATAGAGACACTCCCCCCCCCCCCAGCATAGGTGGAATAAGTGGAATGGAAGGTGCGTTGAATCCAATTTTTGTTTCAGAGATAGAATCCTGTTACCCATAAGATGGGTCTCCTACAACAATACCTGGTGTGGGTAATGAGTTTTTATATATTGCAAAACTTTGAGTTTTAAACCCCTAACATTCTAGGAGATAATACGTAAGTTATTTACCATTTTGTAATACAGAGGTAATTCAGAGTGTTAAAGGCAGGGAGTACAAGAGTCTTGTGTCCCAGTGGTAGCAGCACAGGCAAGGAAAACATGGACTTGAGCCCCACCAAGAGGCCTAGGAAAAAATTGCACTTAAAATAAAATAAAAATACCGGTAAATCAAACATTTTTAGTAACATTCCCCTGAAGAAAAAACATCCCTGCTTCCTGACCAGAACAGTCAATAACCAGTTAACAGTGTCACTGAAGCTTTATTTCCCCAAACTGTGAAAAACTGAGCACTGCTCGGTACGTGGCAACCAACCAAAAAATACAGTACAGGTGTCCACAGAGTAAGGTAACATTTCAATAGGGAAAGTTCAGCAGGATGAAAGATCACCAAATCCAAAGAGACTGCTCCGGCATATGGTTCCTAGGATCCCAGCGTGCCCAGCATCAAGAATGGACTCCAGCTAATCCATGGCCGCTACAGGTGTTTCAAAATACTGAGTGCACCCATTATGTTGGACTCTCATCTTGCTGGGATATATCATACTATATTGAAGGCCCTTTTCCCGAAGCTTCTTTTGCACATACACAAATGATCTCCTGTGTTTCTGTAACTCCAGTGAGAAATCCGGAAGGAGTGCAGAGC
Organism: Lithobates clamitans; assembly: GCA_037952925.1. NCBI lineage: Eukaryota > Metazoa > Chordata > Amphibia > Anura > Ranidae > Lithobates > Lithobates clamitans. Next base: position 1,685,354 of record JBBGZY010000504.1, on the reverse strand, counting down.
TGCGCTGTCCTAACGGATAGTTTGCTGCTTCCGCGCATCAGACAAGATGAGATCCCTGTCTTCGAAGTTGAGGAAATGAACATGGAAAGCGAGGAGGGGCGCAAGGAATTCTAGCACCAGTAGGGACCCTATGTGCCCTTTCCACTTGGTAGGCAGGTGAAACCCTCTGCAGGCTCAGCACTTGCTTGAAAAAGGATTCTGCAAATGTGGCAGGATTATCCCCCTCCACTCCTTCTGGCAGCCCCACTAACCGCACGTTATTGCTGTGCAGCTTATTCTGTACATCATCAGATCGCGCCATCAGCAGATTCCCTTGACATTGCAAGTCTGTAAGGGATCTTTTATGGGTTGAGGTGGTGTCCTCCACATCAGATATGCGGGTCTCAGCACTGCCCAGGCGACGTGGATCTTATCCAGGTCCTGCTTAATGAGAGGGCCAGGGTGTCAATCCTAGTCATAAGAGAGGTTCTACTCTCCTCTATAGCCATAAGAATGGCTGCTGTCGCAGGTTCCACTGAAACAGCTCCAGGAGGAGATGTCCCCGAGTTATCTCCAGGCTCAGTTGCCATGATCCGCCTGCTTCACACCTACGGTGGATCTGTGCTGTACACGTGGTGACAAGATAGCCACGGCACACATGACTGGTGGAGAGCTCCGATGCCCACCGGCGTCTTTTTTTTTCTGCCCAGAGGACTTCCTCCCTCGCATGGGCAATACAGGGGCAGGAATGAGAGGTTTGCTTAACAGGGTGATGGCAAGCAGCTCCCTATGAGGAGGATAAGTTCACAGGATGTCGAAGCCTCTGTGAGACACGTCTTCCCGGCTTCACATTCTAGCCACGCCCCTATCCCCATGTTTTAAGTTGTCCCCCCCACCTGTTTTTTGTATTGCAGTGATTTGGCCTTGAAAAGCAACTAAAACTACCTACTGGTTAAAAGTAGAGAAACCAAACCGGGGCCTATCTAGAGTCAAATATAACCTGCTTACACTTCCAAAACTCCAGGGGGGGTACGGGACTACCCGATTTTTTTTTTTTTTTTTTTTATGAGCGTTTTGTTACAAAGCTGCCCTTATGGCACGCCCTTTAGAGTGGTTCCCACGTCCTTTCATGAAGGCTTCTGTGTGATTGAACAGGACTTAGCCCCAGTTGATCTACGCGCACTTCTCTGGGGTTATAATGGTGATCTGTCCTGCTTAACCTCTTCCTCACCGCTGACAGTTGCTGCTCTTAGGCTATGATATAGAAGAGGAGGACTATGTTCGGTCTTATCCTGAGATCCCTCCCCTTTGACTCCTTTATTCGACAACCCTGCCTTTTCCCCAGGGTATAGGAGACCCTACATTTGGATCATTCATACGCTCAGAGTGGCCTCAGGCACCCGTGTTTGACCTCAAGTGGGAACCTCAATTGCCCTGCGGGTACGTACGATTGGCTTACTGCCCTTCACCTATCTTCGTTCACAAAACAATCGCTCCTTTCTTCCCAAATTCACCACACTGAATTGGAAAGACTGTGTTCCCTCCAGGATACGCCTAGACATCTACTTTCATCCCTATACTATTTAATTCAAGCCCTTACACATGATGACCTACCACCCTACACCGGGATGTGGTCTGCAGATTTGGGAAAGGAATTCTCAAGGGTAGAGTGGCATTTTATTTACTCACAAATTTACCATCTCCTGCTTCTCACAGAAAAGAACTATAAGATCCTATCATGGTGGTACAGGGACCCTTCAACGTTACACAGAATCCTCTCGTCTACACCTGCCTTATGCTGGCGCTGTGGCACAGCTTCAGGCACTTACTTACATGTCTGGTGGAAATGTGAGAGGATATGCCCCTTCTGGATGCCGGTATTTCATGTGTATAATGATATGTATGATGAATCTGACACCAACTTCGGCGGTTGCCCTCCTCTCTATGCGCCCCAGATCTATTGCATCACCATTTTTATATGGTATTGTTTACTGACACAAGTCTATCTGTTGGCGATGGCCATTGAGCAGGACTCGCTACTTCTTTTAACTATTTGATGTCCTTCTTCTTCTATATTTTGAATGTTGTTCCTAATAAAAACATTTTCAACCCTAAAAGTAGAGAAACCATCATCTACAAATCTATATAGAATTAGCTTTATCGCACAATGAGAAAATGGATGAATGTAAAAAATGGTTATTTTGATTTAACACGTGTTTTTTTTGTGAAGTTTCCACTAAAACCATGCAATTTCATTAGTTGCCTTTCTGTGCCCAGTGCTCTGCTTCTATAGCATAAGAAGTAATATTTTTTTTTTTTTTCCGCCTCCTTTTATGTAGGTTCAGAAAATTCGTGAGGATATTCAAGATTTCAAAAGAATAAGCGGAGTAGACAAGGTTATTGTACTGTGGACTGCAAACACTGAACGCTTCTGTGATGTGATCCCAGGGATAAACGACACTGCTGATCATTTATTACAAGCTATTGAGGTACGTGCAACTATATGGGCCTAGCCTTAAAATTTCTACTTCACCAAAATGTGTCTGCACTTCGGTACTGTTAGGTCAGGCCAAGTTAGGGTTCACCTTTAATGTGTTGCTTTTTGAGTTATGTGTAGCCTTTTGTGCTACCACTTCTCCTCTCACACCTGTTCACCTCTTATGGACCAGAGCAATTTTTACATTTCTGATATGGACCTGTTTCTTCAGCGATAACTTTGTCACTACTTAAGAGAACAACATAATACATATATTGTTCTTGCAGCATGAATTTGGTCTTGCAACAATTTTTTGTTCGCAATCCGTAGACAATAAAATGTAACTAAATTGAACAAAATGTGCTTTTTCTTTTTTGAGCAGTGTTAGTTTAAAAATTGTGTTACTGCATATAAAAAGTTTACGTATTTATTCCTTAATTTTATTTTCTGTTTAAAATGACACTAAAATTATGATTCTGGTCCTAAACATTCCAAAGATATTTACAAATGAAATAGCTGAGGTTTTTTAAATTTTGCGCTTTTTTTTTTTTTCAATGTGATACATGTAAATCTATGTTAAAGATGTCATATAGGTTAAGGAGTTATTAGGGCTGATTAGAGTAAACTAAGGCTCCATGCACACCGGGCTTAACAAAAAAAAAAAGTCTGTTCTTTTAGCAGTAAAAAAACGCTCATATAGAACATTTTTTTTAATACAAAGTTTAGGATCGTTTTACGTGTTTTTCTGCCAGTAAGCTCCAATCAGAAACGCAAACCAGAAGGTTTTTTTTTTTCCTGCCTCTAAACTTTGAGCTCAAAATATGCCTGCATTCCTCCTAATGTGCATGAACACATAGACCTTAGACTGGTGGAGGGTCGGGGGGGCTAGTCTAGGATTGGGTGAGTAAATTATTTTTATATATATATATATATATATATATATATTATAATAATTTTTTTTTAATGTCCCCTAAACCTAAACATGCAATTAAACCCTTGCAGTGCACGTCCAACACCACTGCACGGGTCATTTTTGTTTTTTGTTTTTTACGTTCCACAGTGTTTTATTTTAAGTAGCCCCATAATCAGACGTTTTTTTTTTTTTTGTTTTTTTTTTTATGCCTTCTCTGCTTAGACAAGGCTGTACATCAGTGCTTCTAAAAGTGTTGAAGTATATGTTCAGGCCTTACCCAAATTATCCCCCGAAACCTTAATTTCCCCTTCTAGAGCATGTATTGGCAGTATTTTCTTTTCACCTGGTTTCTGTTATCAAGAAAAAGCTTTTATTACTCCCTGTGACATCATAACTAGGCTTGTAAAATGATTGCAGAGTCAGCTGCTAAGAGCTTAGTTTCTATTGGCATAGGTATGCCCCCAGAGTTACATCCTCTAAGAGCCATTTCCTTACAAGCAGTGTGTGGGCAGAATCTTGAGAGTCAAGGCAAAAATGTTATAGTTCATTGGGATTGGCTGGCAATGCCGGTCGGCTTTCAGTCCAGAAAAGGCACTATGGTTTCAGATCAAACAGAGGCTGAGCACACTGGGCTTCTGGAAGATCAACGGGTACTTTTCTGTACTTGCAGCATCCTAAAATGGATAACACATGGGTAAATGTGCATGTTTGTTGAGATGTTTAGGAGCAGCAGTGTGCATGAACCCGTAATGGTAATTTAGGGTTGTTTACAGTGGACTCTGCAAGGCAATTATAATAGAGGAGTCTGTATATTCTGAGGAGTTTCTTATTAAAGAGGTACTGCAAGTCTGGCTGCATCCATTTTAACTGTGGGCAACTGAAGCTGCTGCCTGTTCACTTCCTGGATTTACACACAGAGGCACACCTTCAGCTCTGCAGCTCTCATTAGCCCTCTTATGACTCATCCCCCCTCCCTTCCTGGCAAACTCTCACCAGAGAGAGAAAGCTGTGCATGTCACAAGCCTAGGCTTTTTACCAGACAAACAGGAAGTGGGCTGTATAAGGTATTTACTGGCAGAAAAAATGTTTTACTATTCAAAGTTAAAACAACAAGGGCAGAAGATTTAATAGATGAAAAAATGACTGAAGTTCCGCTTTAAGCTAATAACCCCTTTGGGTTGCTACAAGTGGTATACAGCATTTGTGTAGTATAGACTGGTTGTGTAATATTCAAAGCTAAAAAGCAATTTGTCAACTATATTGGGTAACACACATCCTGAGTTGTCAGACTAGATATGATCTTTATGTAGTGAGTAGTAAAAACGAACATATATGAGCAGTTTAGCCCATCCCACTCTCCTTTGTGGTTTTCACTCGCTGGGTTGGCTCACAGAGATGGCACCATACAGTCACTTATCTATTTGTTCTTTCTCTTAGGGTGATTAGGCTTTATCAGCCATCTATCACAGGACTCTGAACTTCTCAGTTTACCAACACAACATTTTTAGCTTCATTACACAAGGATATTGAGTTAAAGGTTGCAGGGAATTTAAATAATAAAACCGAAAAGTATGATCTGCTGACATGTTCTATCCATACCTATTAAAAGTTTTTTAGGCAGGTGTGAAAAAATGCTCTAAATTTAAGAATGCTTTCAGATGTAGAAGTGTTAATATATTTTTATCAACAAACTGGAAAGTAAATGAACAGAAGAGAAATCTAAATAAAATCAATATTTGGTGTGACCACCCTTTTTGCTTTCAAAACGGCTTCAATTCTTCTAGGTACACTTTCACACAGTTTTTTTTAAAGAAGTCGGCAGGTAAGCTGTTCCAAACATCTTGGAGAACTAACCACATATCTTCTGTAGGCTGCCCCAAATCCATACATACTCGAAGTTGGGATCAGGGCTCTGTGGGGGCAAAACTATCACTTTCAGGACTCCTTGCTCTTCTTTACACTGAAGATAGTTCTTAATGACATTGGCTCTGTGTTTGGGGCCATTGTCCTGCTCCAGAAAAAAAAATGGGACCAACCAAATACCTCCCTGATGGTATGGCATGATGGATAAGTATCTGCCTGTATTTCTCAGCATTGAGGACACCATTGATCCTGACCAAATCTCCAACTCCATTTGCAGAAAGACAGCCCTAAACTTGCAAGGAACCTCCACCATGCTTCACTGTTGCCTGCAGACACTCATTATTGTACCGCTCTCCAGCCCTTCGGGGAACAACCTGCCTCCTGCTACAGCCAAGTATTTGACATTTTGATTAATTAGTCCAGAGCACCTGCTGCAATTTTTCTGCACCCCAGTTCCTATGTTTTTGTGCATAGTTGAGTCACCCAGCCTTTTTTCCATGACGGAGGTATGGCTTTTTGGCCATGATTCTTCCATGTAGACCACTTTTAGCCAGACTACTCTGGACAATAGATGGGTGTACCTGGGTCCTACTGGTTTCTGCCAGTTATGTGCTGATGGCACTTCTGTAATCTTCCGATGTCAAAGGGAAGCAAGCAATGTGCTTTTCATTTGCTGCATTAACTTTCCTTGGCCAACCACTGCGTCTATGGTTTCCCTCAATGTTGACCGTTTCCTTTTGCTTCAAAAGAGCTTGAATAGCACATCTTGAAACTCCAGTCTGCTTTGAAATCTTTGTCTGGGAAAGACCTTTCTAATGCAGTATAACTGCCTTGTGTTGCTTGTTGCTGTGCTCTGTCTTGCCATGGTGTATGACCTGCGACCTGAAACAGTCTTCCACAACCTCACTTTAGTAGCAGAGTTGGCTGTTCCTCACTCCATTTTAAGCCTCCTACACAGCTGGTTCTCTTTAAGTTAGTGACTGTACCTACATATGAAATTGATGATCATTAGTACCTGCTTGCTAAAAATTTTTAATCATACACCTGACTAATCCTACAAAATCCCTGACGTTGTGCAAGTGACTGTGTACAAAGTGTAAGAATTGATGCTGTTCGCTCAGTTTGCATTTTGTAAGTTGATAAAAATAATCAATTAAAAATAAATAAATAAATATATATATATATATATATATATATATATATATATATATATATATATATATATATATATATATATATATATATATAATTAGGGGTGCAACGGTTTGCCGCCGATCCGTGATCCGTACGGATCAACCTCCGTGGAACGCGGGTGTGCACTCTGCGGCCTCGGCCATAGGAAAGGCCACAGCCATAGGAAAGGCCACGGCTTCGGCCTAGCTCCGGAGCGGCAGCCATCTTGGTACACCCGGAAGCGGCCACTGTCTCGTCAGAAAGTGACGTTTCGTCGACGCCATCTTGCTACACCCCACACTCCTGCATAGTACAGTAATGATAGAGTGAGAAGGGGGCAAGCGGACATCTTGTTACACCCACCGGAGTTTTAGATTTAAAAAGCTATTTTCAACACAAAACGGAGCTTATATGCATAAATACAGTATTTTTGTAGATTGGACTGACTGTTTAGATGTTAGATTTTAAAAGCAACAGCAAACCTGCTGACCTTACATGGTTGCTAATGTGACAGAACACCTCTGATTTTCACATTTAATGTTAAACCATGTAAGGTCAGCAGGTTTGCTGTTGCTTTTAAAATCTAACATCTAAACAGTCTGTCCGATCTACAAATACTGTATTTATGCATATAAGCTCGGCTTTGTGTTGAAAATAGCTTTTAAATCTAAAACTCCGGTGGGTGTAACAAGATTTGTGTGTTTTGTTTTTTGTTTTTTTTTGCTGATCCGAAAATGATCCGATCCGTGACTCTGATCCGAGGATCGATCCGATCCGTGAGTTTTTTTGATCCGTCGCACCCCTAATATATATATATATATATATATATATATATATATATATATATATATATATATATAATATATTAGAATTGGACAGCATACTCTAGGTGCGGCCGGACCAGAGTTTTGTAGAGCAGGAGGATTATAGTTTTATCTCTGGAATTAATCCCCCTTTTTAATGCATGTCAATATTCTGTTTGCTTTGTTAGCAGCAGCTTGACATTGCATGCCATTGCTGAGCCTATCATCTACTAGGACCCCCAGGTCCTTTTCCATCCTAGATTCCCCCAGAGGTTCTTCCCCCAGTATATAGATTGCATTCATATTTTTGCCACCCAAATGCTATATTACATTTTTCTACATTGAACCTCATTTGCCATGTCATTGCCCACCGCATTCATTTGTTCAGATCTTTTTGCAAGGTTTTCACATCCTGCAGAGAAGTTATGGCCCTGCTTAGCTTAGTATCCTCCGCAAATACAGAGATTGAACTGTTTACCCCATCCTCCAGGTCGTTCATGAACAAATTTAAACCGGATTGGTCCCAGCACAGAACCCTGGTGGACCCCACTACTCACCCCTGACCATTCCGAGTACTCCCCATTTATCACCACCCTCTGAACTCGCCCTTGTAGCCAGTTTTCAATCCATGTACTCACCCTATGGTCCATGCCAACTGACCTTATTTTGTACAGTAAACTTTCATGGGGAACTGTGTCAAATGCTTTTGCAAAATCCAGATACACCACGTCTACAAGCCTTCCTTTTATCTAGATGGTAACTCACCTCCTCATATAAGGTTAATACGGTAGATTGGTTTAGCAGGAACGATTCTTCATGAATTCATGCTGATTACTGCAAATGATTCAGTTCTCATTGCTAAAATCTTGTGTATATAGTCCCTTATCCCCTTCAAGAGTTTACAAACTATTGATGTAAGGCTAACTGGTCTGTAATTTCCAGGGATGTATTTTGGGCCCTTTTTAAATATTGGTGCTACAATGGTTTTTCTCCAATCAGCTGGTACCATTCCAGTCAGTAGACTGTGAGTAAAAATTAGGAACAATGGTCTGGAGGTGCAAACCATCTGGTCCCGGTGATTTATTAAGGTTAAGTTTCCCAAGTCTAATTTTAATTCTGTCCTCTGTTAACTATGGAGGTGCTTCCTGTGATGTGTCATTAGGATAAATACTGCAGTTTTGGTTACTGAAGCCCCCCCGATTCCCTTGTGAACACTGAGGGGAAGAAAAAATTCAATACCTTTGCCATCTCCCCATCCTTTGTAACCAGATGTCCTTCCTCATTCTTTATTGGGCCAATGTGGTCTGCCCTTCCTTTTTTACTGTTTACATACTTAAATAATTTTTTTTTTTTTTTGCTCTCCTCCTGTGTCTTTCGTGTTCTATCTTAGCCCTTGCTCCTTTACATATCTTGTTGCATTCTTTATAAATTCTGAATGCTGATGATGATCCCTCAACCTAGTATTTTTTGAAGGCCTCTTTTTTACTTTTATATGCATTTTTACATTGGAGGTAAACCATCCAGGACTTTTGGTTCGCTCTTTTAAATGTATTACCCAATGTGATGCATTGGCTAATGCCCTTATTTAATATGCTCTTAAAGCACACCCATCTTTCTTCCGTGTTCTTTGTTCCTAAGATTTTTTTCCAATTTATGCCTTCTAGCAAGGTTTGTAGTTTAGGGAAGTTGGCTCTTTTGAAATTCAGTGTCTTTGTATTCCCCTTATGTTTCCTATTTGTGTGATTAATACTGAAGCCAATTGACCTGTGATCGCTGTTACCTAAATTGCCCCGTATTTCCACATCTGTGATTAAGTCTGTATTGTTGATAATCAGAAGATCCAGTAAGGCTTTATTTCTAGTTAGTGCCTCTACCATCTGACCCATAAATTGTCCTGCAAGACATTTAAAGCGGGGGTCCACCTATCTATCGTTTTTTTTTTTTTTTTTTGGAGTTCATTCACAAACTTTTCTTCTCATGATTATCTACTCACATGTTCTGTGTAATAAGTCCGCCTGTGTCCGATTATGTTGTAAAGAATAACTTATAAAATTCACTGAAGGCAGTTTCCATCTTCATTGTGGGCATTTGAAGCCCACAAGCATGTATTTCCTGGATGCGGTGAATGCTGTGCTCCCAGCATTCACCGAGATGTTGTGATGACGCTGTTGCACAATGCATGCTGGGAAGCCTGAAACTAGCTCCCAGGGGACTGTGGGAGGTCTGGGAGAGGCTAGAAACACGCCTACTCCCATGGGAGGAAAACCAGGAAGTGCTAAGAAGATTAGAAAAAAAAAGGTAATTACGGCGATTTAAATTTTTTTTTACACAGCATGTCAGCATCTAGGCAAAAAAGAGAATGCATAGAGATAATGTTCAAAATGTGGGTGGAACCCCGCTTTAAGAACTGGCAAGCCTTGGATGAATGCGTGGTTCCCTCTGCCCAGTCTATGTCTAGATAATTAAAATCCCCCATTATGATAACACTTCCCATCCTTGCTGCTAATCCAAATTGTGATCGGAGATCTGTTTCCCCTTCCTCCCTCAGGTTAGGGGGCCTATAGCATACTCCCAGTATTTTCCCCTTGGCTTCATCCCTTTGGAGCTCTACCCATAAGGATTTCACCTCCTCCCTAGCTCCCCTAGTGATGTCATCTCTCACATTCACTTGTACATTATTCTTGATATATAGGCATAACCCTCCCCTTTTTTATCCTCTATCCTCAAGATTCTATCATGCTAGATCAGTGTTTCTCAACCTTTTTTCAGTCGAGACAAATTCTGCACAATCCTGAGGCACCGCATTCTAAAATGTTAAAAACGAAACTAATAGTTTTACATAACGCAGCAACATCCACACATAGGACACCCAACGTTGGAGGTGATTTATTCTTCCATAGCAAATATACCTTTGCACAATTGCCTAGTAATTCCATGTTTCTGTTCTCCCTCAGTTTCTCTTCCTCACTCGGCCAACATGACCCCAGTGCTGACAGGGAGGGATGACAAGGATACTCTGCAGGCGCTAGACGTCATCCTCTTCAACCAATGACATCATTGGTTGTTACGATGCCAGTGGCTGGAAGGTTGTAATGCTGCACCCTTAAAACCTGTGTCTTTGTGTAACTAAAAGTCAGGCCGATCAACCCACTGGCTTGTAAGAAATTTTGGAGTAATTTTTAGACTTTACCATGTCATCCCCGAAGAAACCTGAAGGCACCCCTGGGTGCCTGGACACCCTGGTTTGAAAAAGGCTGTGCTAGATTTCCAAAGACCTGGAGGCTTTTCTATAGGACCTGGAGGCTATCTGACAAGCAGAATGGGTATCTTTGCCACATGAGAAAATAAAGGGCCTCATTTCACAAGACTTCAAGCCTTCGTTGATAAAGGGGCACTATGATATTAAGAGCTAAGGGTATACAAATTACTAATATGACCATTTTTATATTTTCATTTATTTCTATGGTTTGTTTAATGATCTTGCTATACTATGACGCCGAATGGTTTAATTTGAATCATAGTAAAAATAAAAAATGTGTATGGATTGATTAGGTTTTCTTAAATGTATTTATTTTATTTCAGGTACTTATATAGCACTGTCAATTTACGCAGCGCTTTACACATTGTACATTCACATCAGTCCCTACCCTCAAGGAGCTTACACTCTAAGGTCCCTAACTAACATTCATACATACTAGGGACAATTTAGACAGGATCCAATTAACCTACCAGCATGTCTTTGGAGTGTGGGAGGAAACCGGAGTACCCGGAGGAAACCCACGCAGGCACAGGGAGGAAATGCAAACTCCAGGCAGGTAGTGTCATGGTTGGGATTCGACCCAGCAACCCTTCTTACTGCTAGGTGAAAGTGCTATCCACTACACCACTGTGCCGCCAGTGGTGCAGTGGATAGCACTGTACTGCATCTTCCAAATTCTGCCAGTAGTATGCAAATTTATAAGCACAGCTGTATATTTATGTACAACCGTGGCCAAAAGTGACACAAATATTAATTTTTCACAAAGTCTGCAAAGCCCATTCTTGCATAATCAATGTTTCGAATTTGTCAATTTGTGAGTTTTTTTTTTTCACCCGCCTCTTGAGGATTGACCACGTTTTCAATGGGATTAAGGTCTGGAGAGTTTTGGTCATGGACTCAAAATTTTGAGGTTTTGTTTCCCAAGCCAATCACTTTTGCTTTATGGCAAGGTGCTCCATCATGCTGGACAAGGCATGGTTTGTCACCAAACTGTTCTTGGATGGTTGGTATAAGTTGCTCTAAGAGGATGTTTTTGTACCATTTTTTAATTTATGACTATGTTCTTATGCAAAATTGAGAGTGAGCCCACTCCCTTGGCTGAGAAGCAACCCCACACATTAATTGGTCTCAGGATGCTTTACTGTCAGCATGACATAGGACTGATGGTAGTGCTCACCTTTTCTTCTCCGGACAAGGTTTTTTCCAGATGCCCCAAACAATCGGAAAGGGGTTTCATCAGAGAAAATGACTTTACCTCAGTCCTCAGCAGTCCAATCCCTGTACCTTTTGCAGAATATCAGTCTTTCACTGGTGTTTTTTAATGGAGAGAAGTTGCTTCTTTGCTGCCCTTCTTGGCACCAGGCCATCCTCCAAAAATCTTCTCTTCACTGTGAATGCAGATGCACTCACACCTGCCTGCGGCCATTCCTGAGCAGGCTCTGCACTGTTAATGCCCCAATCCCACAGCTGAATCAGCTGTAGGAGATGGTCCTGGCACTTGCTGGAATTTCTTGGGCTCCCTAAAGCCTTCTTCACCTATGCAGTGGACAGGTTTTTTATGGGATTAAGTTAATTTTTATGGCAAAGAGGGACTTTGCAAGTAATTTTAATTCATCTGATCACTCTTCATAACTTTCTGGAGTTTATGCAAAGTGCCATCATTAAAACTGAGGCAGCAGACTGTGAAAATGTAATACTTGTGTCATTCCAAAAACTTAAGGGCACGCCTGTACATAATTGTGTATATTGGTTTATTTAGTTTCCCTCCGATTATGTGTAAAAGATAACTTTTTTTTTTTGTGCATTTATCTACACAGCTGGGCCTTGAAGTGTCTCCATCCACTATGTTTGCAGTGGCCAGCATCTTGGAGGGCTGTGCTTACATCAATGGGTCCCCCCAGAATACCTTTGTTCCTGGAGCTATAGAGCTGGCAACAAGACATTCTGTGTTTATTGGCGGGGATGATTTTAAATCTGGACAGACCAAGATTAAGTCCGTCTTAGTGGATTTTCTTGTCGGTGCTGGCTTAAAGGTACCCTGAATTACCATTTTTTCGTTTTCTATTGACTTGTTCTGTGTAGATGTAGTAATTCAGGACTTTGTTAATTTGATCATTTACATTATAGGTTTATAAAACATTTTTATAAAAGCAAAATATTAAAATGCATTTCACACTTTTTAAAATTATGTATATATGTAATTAGGTAACATGTAAAATAGTTGGCAAAATAATGCTTATTAAGATATAACCATTGTTTCTCAGTAATTGAATTTCCCCTTTTCATTCATTTATTCCCAGACCGTTTCTATAGTGAGCTATAATCACCTAGGTAATAATGATGGTAAGAACCTCTCTGCTCCTCAGCAATTTCGTTCCAAGGAGATTTCCAAGAGCAATGTGGTGGATGACATGGTTCAGTCTAACCCTATTCTTTATGGACCGAATGAAAAACCTGACCACTGTGTGAGTATAGTTGTAGACCTAATGGGAGTCTATTTCATTATCTTGAAATCGTATTTAAAGCAGACTATACACAGTCCCAAATAGATTGAGGGAGAAAAATGAACCGATAGTGATAATAATTACCAGGGAAGTTTTTATTGCCAATAAATGGTTGTGGTCCTGCACTAATTTTGTTTTAAATATGGTAGTTGCCTGCCTTTTTATGTTGACCCTGAGGCCTTGGTATTTTGTCACAGACTCAGAACAAGCTTGTGTTTAAAGCTGGAGTCCGGCGACCAATTTTTTTTTTTTTTTTTTTAGGTCATTGAGACACTTTGCTAATCCCAAAATAATACTCAGTTTGGGTGTAATATTTCCGCCTCTGTCTGTTTTCGTACTGAAGAATAGCTTAAAAAATGTGATGCTGGCTGTTTCCATCTTGCTTGTGGGCATGTGAAGCCCACAAGCATTGATTCCCGGAATGCAGAGGAATGCTGTTCATTCACAGCTTGTTCACACGCATGATCATTGTTTCCGCACTGGATCTTGGGAAGCCTGACACTAAGCTCCCAGGAGACAGTGCGGCGCCGGGGAAAGGCAATAAACACGCCTACTCCCATGGGAAGAGAGACAAGAAGTTCCACAATAAAGTACAATATATAAAGGTACTTACAGCGATAACAAAAAAATTTGCGCGCCATTTGAACATCTATGCAATTAACTTGAGGGGGTAAGATTAAGTTAAAAATTTGAGTGGAACCCCACTTTAACAAAGTTAAATATCCTTCTCTGCATACTTGTTGTTCTGAGTTAGTGACTTCTGGCGCAAGGGGATCAGCAGGTCAGTAAAGCAACATCAGCTATTGCTGGCTCTGTTTCCTAAAGTAGAAGTTTACTTTAAGGGTTGGTTCACACCACAAAAATGCACTCCTGATCCGTTCCGAATGCTACAAGTGCTTGTGCGTTTTTGACTCATTCTGATGCGTTTTTTATGCTTTTCCAGATGCTTTTTTTCCTTTTTTTTTTCACCGTACTGGGGTGCGGTGCGTTTTTATGCATTCCTGTGCTTTGTTGATGCATTTTACTGCGTTCCAAAACAGTCCAGTGCAGAGAAAATGCAGCATGTTCTACTTTTTTTTTTTTTTTCTGGAACTGGACGCACTGGAACTGACCGCACTGGTGTGAACTATGCCATTGGAAACCATATAACCTACTTTCCATGCATTTTTAATGCAGAAAAAAAAATGCACTGGACTGCATGTGGTGTGAACTGGCCCTTAAAGTACAAGTTTATTTTTGACACATTTTATAATACGTCTGCATGCACCTATTTTGCACTCCCCTTTCTAATCAGGACAGTTTGTCAAGTCACAATGACACATGATGCTAACCATATAAGGTTTGCGTTTTTGCTCTAACGATGCCATGCTGCTTATACCACCATCCCTCCAGTCAGATAACAGTAAATATCTTGGAAAACCTTGTCGAGGCTTATTCTACTTACATTTTACAGTACATTCCTTTATTGTAAATTGAGGGACACAGGAGTTCAGAGACTGATGGGTTATACTGCCTTTCCCATAAGGACTTGGACACTGACAAACAACAAAATTGTGGGCAGGTATAACCCTCTCATACAGCATGCTTTCCCTTTTTTGCTAGTGTCTTAGGAGGATGGACACCTTTTTTCTCCGGAAAAGAACTTAACTTTTTCCAGCTTTGTTTTTTTGTTTTTTTTTTCAAGATTCCTCTACAAGCTGCTTTAGCAGGCATCTGTATGTAGCTAATCCAGATCAATGTTTCTCTAGCAATTGCTTTCAAGGCTGTACACAAACCCTGCTGAACTGGACAAATGCTGGGCTAGCCTGGAATTCAAGCTGCAGCTCTTCATTGTGGCACTTTCAAGCCCTGAGTGTATTGTTAGCCACTAAATGTTTTTTGGGTTTAGAGCTGTGGCACAACCTAAAGTTTAACACTGTCTCTGAAGACTTACTTTGCGAGTAGGCCGTATAGCCTGAGCATCAGGAGCTACCTATGGCTCTGTTGTCCTCAGCACCTGCCTCCGCAACCCAGAAAATCTGTAGAGATCTGCCATCTTTTTAACTGTATGAGTCTCCGGTCAGTGAACATGAAAAGGAATTTTCGACTTAAAGAATTTCACCCTTCTCATAAAAATTACAACAAAGGCACCTTCAAAAATGTTTAGTAATGGCAACCTAAAAACAAATATTCAATGAAACTTGCTGGCTTTACTTTATTTATTTTTTCCTCTCTAGTCTTACCACAGTAGCCATTTTAACTAAGGGCAGATGACTTCATCTCCCTGACTTCTTTACTTCCTGGAACTTTGCCTGGACCTTTGCACTTGGCTCCTGAAACCTGTGACAGGAACTTCCCAGGATGCATTTGTGAGGCCAGGGTTATATCATCAGTGCCTCATGCAACCAGGCAGCGGAAAAAAAGAAAAAAGAAACCCTAAGCGCCACTCCTATAATGGGAAGCCTAAAAAGCTGCTGACACGAATCACAATCCTACATGTATATCAATACAATTAAACAATCAACTGTGCAGCGCTTAAAACTAAACACACTAAAGTGCCTATATAGTGAAAATATATGGGTATTGTGGTGATACCGCAAATATCACTTCATATGTGAAACCAATACTAATCATGCAGTGCATAAATATTTACATTTTGTAAAACAATAAAAAAAAACCTGAGTTCGTATGAACATATACTACTGATTGAATATAGAAAAATATAATAGAAATTAGTCCGTAAAGTCCCCACAATGCAAGTGCTTCATAAAAATGAAAATGCTCAAAATGAATCCACTCCTCTGTGCTTAAAAAGGATCCAGGATGTGTATCACCACAAGTGCCCCCCCCGTAGGAATATCCTCACCTGGATCAGTGTGAGGACTACAGCTAAGTAGGGTCAAAAACAGCTTTTTAGCCTCACCATGGGCTATATAACAAGGCAACCCCAGAGCTCCTCTCCACTCCTTGCTCCCAGGTGGCCAGTGATTACAAATGATAAATAGTAGAGTAAGGAAACTGATAGTGCTTATATTGTTTAAAAAGCTTTTATTTGCATACAAAGCAATGACAAGGTAATCACATTTTCTGGTGCTACAAGCGCACCGGTCTGTAAAGAGCAAAGATGAAATCTGTGTTTGGGAATCACCTCTCCAATTCACACAAGCCCCACTGGCACTTCTCATAGAAATAACTAGCTCCATGCTAGTTCCTAGTAACGCGATCCCCTGTGCCCCTCATCACCGCGTGTCGATACAGGGTCTCGTATCTTCCTCAGGGAGAAATTTTTGTACAGGGTGTCTGGTGCCTCTCCCTGTGTGCTCATTAGTGACTCAGTGGAATCTAAATTTGGTTCTCTTAACACTTCAAAAAAACACCCTTTGAATCTTTCCTTGTTTCCATCAACTCTGTGAGACGAGTATCTGAGTTGGCTGCTTTATCCTACAAAGGCCTAGAGGGTGGTTTAACTTCAACCAAGACACTGTTCTTCTGTCTCTGTGTCCGGCTTCAGCTCATCAGGAGATCTCCCTCCCTGCCTGGATGTTGGTTGTAGAGGAAGCAGTAGCTACGAGGTAGACATGCACAGTACAAAGCCTGACTCTTTCTCATTCCTGATGGCCCCCATAAACAGAAACTTGCTTCTCATTTCACCAGTTTTCAGCCATTTAGACAGATTATCATCTAAGCTCATAATTTTAAGGAAGCTTTCACTGTTTCCTGTCAAGGTGCACTCTGATAGATGTATGAGTGCTTCTTGGGCTTTTTGGCATTAGGCTACTGCTTCCCAGATTTTCAAGAATGCCTCCAGTTCTTCTGCTTTACACATTCTTCAAGTTTTACCAGTTGGGTGTTTAAGTCTCATCTAATGCCAGCTTCATGTGTGTAAGATCTTTCAGGTGACTTTTAGCTGTAGGCAGTCCCCAGTTCTATGCTTTTCTTGCGGGCATGTTGGTGTTTTGTTGCTCTTTCCCCCTATTCAGTTGGACTGTGTTTGCATGTCCTAATGGTCTCTTAAATCATGTGTTACATAGTGACATAGTCTGCTTGAAAAAAGTCCATCCAGTTCAACCAATAGAGAAAAAAAATGAATACAATTCTATACCCACAATTGATCCAGAGGAAGGCAAAAAAATAAAATAAAGCATAATCCAATTTGCTCCAGCAAGGGAAAAAAAATCTTCCTGATCCCTCCCAAGAGGCATTCAGATATTCCCTGGATCAACTGTGTCTCTTAATGAACTTCAAGAAATTGATTTTATGGATTTTTATGGTAACTACATTATTAATTTGTGCCATAACTGTACGTTTTCAGGTGGTTATTAAATATGTCCCATATGTGGGAGATAGCAAGAGAGCGATGGACGAGTACTCATCAGAAATAATGATGGGGGGAACCAACACCATTGTTATCCACAATACTTGTGAGGTAAGGCTGCAGGCATGCCATTGTGTTTTATTTGATTTGCTTCATGATGAGAACACCTGAAAAGAGGTTTTGCCTATCCAGTCTGAGATTTACACAACTCAACCAGATATCCCAATCAGCCTAGTGTCCTGATTTTTCTCTGTTGCAGTTAAAGCAACCGTGTTGCCAAACTAAATGTACTTAGGCAAGCCAAACATGTAAATGAAGACCGTATATACTTTCCTCTTCTGTCACCCACTCTACCATACACTGCTCTGTTTAATAGAAATATTCCCTCAAAATCTGCAGGTAAAACACAGCCTCCAGTTGTAATCTTCTGGGCCCTCACGCAGCTTTAGCTATTTTTTTCCTGCTGACTTCATTATCATAGCTGTTTCTTATAATAAAGTGGAGCCTGTGACTGGGCAGTGAAACAGGAGCTGCAGACTGAGCGGCTCGCAAATCTACTCTAACTTCTCCTGTCAGAATATTCCTTGTCAGTATACTTTGGTACAGCATTGACTCCTTCTGCTGCCCTATTATAGACAAAGTTCTACTGTGAAGAGGATTTTAAAAGACTGACAACTAAATCGAATTTCAGGTGCTTACACCAGTTGCACATGAAAATACATTTAACAATGTTAACCTCCCTGGCGGTATGATTATTTCGGATTTTAGGTGCTGAAAGCGGTACAATTATTTTGCATGGAAATTTGGCGTTTTTATATTGTAGGTCTGTAATTCTTAACAATAACACACTTAAATCTGTCCAAACAAGAGTCTAGTAGATATCCCGGGTATGATAAAGTTTGAAACACAAAAACATAAATTATAATATAATAAATAAAATAAATAAATAAAATAAATAAATAAAAAATATTCTGCTCATGTTTACACTAGTTGACATTTAACAGTTGAGGGTAGCAGGAAGCGAAATTACAGAGGTATAGAGTAAACAAGAGGCGATGAAGATAGGAAGGGGGAGAGGAGGAGGAGGAGGAAGAGGGGTGGGAGAGATGAGCTCAGCCAGTTTGTCTAAAAAATATATGTGTAGAAAGTTGAAGTTTATAATTGCTATTTCATATAGGTAAATATCAATTCAAAAAGTTGCTCCATCCATATCTTTAGTCCTTTTCACCCTGTTTTGACAAGGGTGAAAATAATTTAGCAAAATGTAATGGGTGGATATATTGCATAAGTGTTTTTTTTGGGGGGGGGGGGGGGGGTTTGCCAGAACTCCAGTGAGCAATGCACTGCTAAGCCCGTCTTAAATCCACTGTTAGCCAATTTTAATTGTTTCCTACTTTAAAATACATATTTTTGTGGCTGTAAAGTTGCGAACATGCAAATGCTTCATTCCTCTTCTCTGCTATTTGTAGATGGGCAGTAAGCAGCTGTGCTTGGCTTTTTTGGTTATCCAGAATGGCACCTGCCATGGGACCACAAGCCACTTCTAGAATAGAGTTTTTAGTCATGATTGATGGTTGTTTGGGCAGGTTCAAAATAACATCACCCCCCCCCCCCCCCCCCAGTTTTTTGTTTTTTTTAGCGCAGTAGATTTCCATGTCAAACATACAGTGGGGATGGGGGAAGGCTATGATTTAATAGTCAATATGTTAAAGTGCATTGAAACAAAAACAATAATGTTTCTGAACTTTGTGAAATATTGACAGAATATACTTTACATTTTTAAGTTGAGCAAGGATCAGTTCATCAAGCTATTATAGCATATTAAGATAACTTAAAGTGGGAGTAAACTCCCATGCATAATTTGTACCTATACATAAGCCTATAATGAGGCTTACCTATAGGTACTGTAAATATCTCCTAAACTTGCACTGTTTAGGAGATTTACTGTACATGCAGCTGGTTACATCACTGGCACACGTGCTCTGAAGAAACAGCCACCTGGCCTGTTCCTTTAGTGTCCCGTCTTGTAAACGGCGGCTCCCACGGGAGTGACGTCTTCGCAGCTTTGGCTACTCACACAGCCGGAGTCCGCGAGCCTGGAAGGAAGACTGGGTGAAGGTTGAAGCCTTGTCAGGGGTGACAGCTCGCCGCTGGAAGGCTTTGTTCTAAGGTAAGTTTCACCTCATACTAGTACTTAATGACTTTACCTTGCAGGTTTAAAAAAAAAAAAAGTGGTTTACTACCGCTTTAAGAAAAAGGGGTAAAAAGAACAAAAAGACAAAAAACCTGCAGGTATAAATGCAGGCATTTCTACTTTTGGAAAAGAGGGTGGTTACCCAGTATAAGAAAACCGAGTAAGAGGTTACTTTTAGCAACAAAAAACTCTGCATGTTCTGGCCAAAATATTGGAGCATTTAGAACAGCTTTGTGAAATGTGGCTAGTTGGCATTGACGTAGAGTCACTTTACACCTCAATACCCCACTCTTGCGGTATACAAGCTGTCGAGACCTTCCTAAACACCACATACCCAGAATCAGGGCCACAAAATGAATTCCTGGTAGAGTTGTTGGAGTTTATGCTACTCAACAACTTCTTCCAGTTTCTAACCATTTACTACCAACAGATACACGGAACCTCCATGGGGGCAACATGGGCACCATCCACGCTTGCCTCCATCTGGGGCTGTGTGAGGCGGAAGATGTATACCCTTCGTCATGTACCGTGATCATGTACACACGTGGTTGCGCTACATCGATGGTGTTTTTATAATCTGGAAGGGTACCCCTGTTGAGTTGCATCAGTTCATGAAAGAACTCAATAGGAATTAATGCAATATACACCTAACCTATACCATGGACCAGACAAGATTATCATTCCTTGATCTCCAGATAACCTTGGAAAATGGTCAACTTTGCAATTCCACATTCCGAAAAGAAGAGGCTGCAAATACCCTCTTATACGCTACAAGCCATCATCCCCATTGGGTAAAAAATGGTATACCAGTGGGGAAATTTCTGCGGATTAAAAGGAACTGTTCAAAGGCAAGTGACTATAAATGCAAGGGTCTTGACCTCTATGCGAGATTCCGAGAACGAGGTTACTCGCACAGACAGATCAAGAGAGCTAGAAAGAAAGCAGCAATTCGGGATTCGAGCCATCAAAATCGGCACCCGAATCTAATTAAAACAGGAATGATCCAATTCGAATTATAACAGCCTTTGGGTCTTGGAACTCAGTTCGGTCCATCTTGGAGAAACACTGGAGCATTTTGACCAACTCACCGGGGCTAGCAAAAAAGTAGGTACTTCCCCCAAGCTAGTGGCACACCTGGGTGACATATTAATTCAGTCAGAATTCATTCGCAAACAGGACACCACTTGGCTAACTAACTACCCACGAGCCCTAGGCATGTTCCCTTGTAAAAAAATCCAGATCTGCCCATTAGTACACAGAACTTCTACATTCATGGATGCATATGAGAAGGATACATATGAAATCCGTGACCTAATCAACTGTTCCACATCACGAGTTATTTATATGATAACATGTCCCTGTTCCAAAATTTATGTGGGAAAAACAAAAAGGCAATTAAAAGTCTGAATTGGTGAGCACTTATGTGAAATCAATGACAGGGGAAAAATCCCAGAGAAACCTTTGGCGAAACATTTCGATTGTGACATGGAAGGAGTTCCCATGGCATGAAGGTGAAGGGAATCTATGCCTTAAAATTACCCACCAGACGTGGTGACTTCGATCGCATACTCCTGCAGAAGGAAAAATGGTGGGTGTATAGATTGAAGTCCCTCTTACCAGTCGGCTAAACACAGAGTTGAATTTACAGGCATTTCTACCTATCTAGGAAATCCTCTTTGCATGTATTTTTAACTCCTCGAGACGACTGACATACCTGGGATATCTGGGTAATGACTACCAAGTTATTTTCTAGTCTGCTCACTCCAAATACTTAATCTTTATATGCCACACAAAATTCCTTTTTTGTCAGTATAAATGGCTGTTGGTCTTGTGTAATGTGTCTATCCTCTCCCCCATTATTTTTCATCTTTTACATCTTATTATTTTCTATTATTTTTTATTCCCTCCCCATTGACTTTTTTGAGGTTATCATAAAGGTTCCACAAATACATTCTATATTAACTTGACTATGGCTATTTACTTTATTTCGATCCATGGTCTGCCTAGGATGTGTACTTGTTAAAATGAACGATCTTGAAGAAACCGCTAAGATAGATTATTTCACCAAATGTGACAATGGTCCCTTTAGATTTAAAGCCTGCTTTGGCGGTAAACAAACGCAATGGTCAGGATAAAAGGGAGCGGGTTACCAGCCTAAGTATCTTCCAAGATAAAGCTACGCCATTAGACCCAGCGAAACGCATTTACGTCATCAACAACGCTGCCCTGTCCCATGACGCTGCAAGTGTGGGATGCAATAAGAGTGATGGATGTTGGCTTTCAGTGAGCTAAGGCTTCAGCAACATTAACGGGAGACCACTGCAGGAGATGTTACATCCATGAGCTGTATGAACTCGGTTAAGGATGTACTCTTCTTACATGTCTTACCCTGGCTTTGGTTTTGGATGGGGCGAGCCATTTGAGGCTTAAGTTTACTGCTGTCCTAACCCACGATGACAAGTGAATCAAGCCGTCCAACAGCTGAGCGGTAATGTATGGAAAATCTCCACTTGACTTGCACAGCATAATACCGCCCGATGTTTTTCACTTGCTCCTTATTTGTCTCTCGCTTTATTTCCACTTAAACATTAGCAGTACCTCTGAATGTGGAAGGCAATAATGTTAATGTTGCTGTTACCATCAAATCTTCCATGACCTAGTCTGGGAACCGAGCCTCTGACTACTAACTATATATTTTGGTACACTGGATGTTTCCTTTGATATATGCTGCAACAAGTTGAACTCTAGTACTTGCAGTACTACTATTTTTTTTGGACTTCCATGATACACATGCATGCTAATTAAGGACTGCCGTTTTTTTTTTTTTTTTATATATTCTCTTCAGTACATTGACATTGTTCAGTTTGAAGGTTCAACGCAAGATCGCTTTAGTACCGCTGACCAACATTTCAGGCCCTAGTCGGTTTAGCTCATTATTTAGCTCCCAGACCTACATCTCTTTTCCCACCTTCCAACCTACCCTAATTGGACTAGCCTACAGTCGGTCAGTAACATTTGGGACACGGGGACTATTTAGTACCGCCCATTATCAAATTACTTTCATGATTTGCATTTTGCCTGACTGTTGACTAATACAATTTGGCCGGACTGTGTTCAGTGTTGCTATGCGTTGTTTTATGTTTGTCCAGTTTGTTGATTCAGTTTATGGCAACCTCTTCAATGTCCACTATTGGACGTGATTAGTTTTTTAAAGACACAGCACTTTTCTAGTTTATCATCCTTTTTGATACATGTATAAGTATATGTTTGTTAACGAAATAAACTTGTTATCCTTTTTTTGATACTTCTTGTTTGATCAAATTTTTTTTGCTAAAAGTAACCTCTTACTCGGTTTTCTTATACCGGGGAACCACCCTCTTTTTTTTTTTTTTTTTTTTTTTCTATATGCCCCATGGTTACAGCAACAAACACCCATTAAGTGAATGATCCAACAGGTCTTGTATTATACCTGACCATCATTAGGTGATTGCTTGCTCCCTTCCATTCCCATTTCCCCGTCCTCCCTTTCCTTGTTTACATTTCTACTTTTGGCCAGATCTCAGGCCATTGTTATAGGCACAAAATATTGTGTTGCACCCTAGCACTTTAGAGAAGCCTGGGTCACTATAAAAAAATTGCCTTTATGGTTATCACAGTGCATTAGAAATCTTAAAATAGAGAAGCAATAAAAAAATAAAGGACCCATACATTATATCAGTCCAAACTGTTAAATGCTTATGCCATATAACATAGCTGTGCAAAATATGACAAGTGCAAATGTATAACCATATATAAAAAATTAAGTCCATAAAGGTGAAAACAATAGTGACAGTCTAATTTCAAACAAATGTTATGTGCAGTGCAGCCCACAACACTCTCCTCCACTATCGTGAACCGTAAGCTGC
The DNA here is from genome assembly GCA_037952925.1 of Lithobates clamitans. NCBI lineage: Eukaryota > Metazoa > Chordata > Amphibia > Anura > Ranidae > Lithobates > Lithobates clamitans. Next base: position 1,661,991 of record JBBGZY010000504.1, on the reverse strand, counting down.
TTACCAGATAGTGTGACCCCTTAGTTTTGGGATGCTAAGACTTGCTTCCCCAATTCATTGGTAAAATATTGTAATAAACCCCACTGACATGCTCTTCAGGTTCTTAAAAGGATTCAACAGCAACCATGTTAGAGGATATAATAAAAAGAAAGGAGTTCCACATAGCATAATACAGTAACCGCTCATGGAAGTCATTTGTCGTACAGTAATACTCCCAAAACAAAAGGAATAACTGTTTTGAAACCAGAAGCGGCCAAAGCGCAGATTGCAAGCTCCATTCAACGCTTTTCATCAGAATTACGCTATTGTGAGAATCCATGCTAAGTAGTTTGGCTGTATTAGTATGCATTATTATGATAAACAGTAATGCTGTGGTATGTTGCTGATTAGATTTAAAGTGTTTTGTGCTTCTTGGTAAAATATTTTTTTCTTTCTCAGGACTCTCTGCTTGCTAGTCCAATTATCCTAGATTTGGTGATCCTCACTGAGCTCTGCCAGAGAATAACTTTCTGCACTGAGCAAGACCAAGACTTCCAGACATTCCACAGTGTCCTGTCAATTCTCAGCTTCCTCTGTAAAGCTCCACTTGTGCCACAAGGAACACCAGTAGTAAATGCCCTCTTCAGACAGAGAAACTGCATTGAGAACATTCTCAGGTAACACTTGTTTTCAAGATAGGTTTGAATTGTCTAGTAGATCTGCATCAGCTGTGAAATAATTAGAATTCATAGAAAATATTCACAGTTTTTATTTTCCATGGTTTTAGAACAAGTAATGATTAGAGCTAGGTAAACCCTCTTTCTATTAGGCTTTATCAGACTTATTTAATGTGTATTTTAAATAGCTTGTACTAATGCATGTGTTATGTCTTTTGCAGGGCTTGCTTGGGTCTGTATCCACAAAATCATATGATGCTGGAGTACAAGATGCAGCGAAGTTTTGTGAGTCTCAAAAGACCAAGCAAAGTTTTGAACCCTTGTCCAATTTCCAGTAAGAAGGGAACGGTCCAGGTCAATGGCTTTCATCAAGACATTACTAATGGGCACTGTAATGGACTGAAACAAACTGTCACCAGCAGTGACACTGAGATAGAAAATTAATAGGTGTCCTCAACTATAACTTATGCATTTTTTAAATAAAGTCAACCTAGAAGTTTGAAGTTCACACTACAACTCTTGCACTGATTTCTATTACTTGACCCTCTTATTTGAGTGTTACATAGGTTCATTAACCTAGAACTGTAGTTCGTTTACTGCTGCCTTATACATTTGTTGTAGTTTGAAGTTATTAAATAGAACTTCGGATGACTTGATCCCTGCTAACTGTTCTTATAGAATTCCCCTTTACAAAATACATTACATTACTTGAAGGTTAGTTTTCCTGTTTAAGCATGTGTCCAAATAACTTCATAGAATGCTGTATTTGAATAAGGGCTATAACCATTAAAATCCAGCCAGCAGCTGTGTCTTCTGGAAAAGCTGTGAACTTTGTGTAGAAATAAGTACATAATGTATGTACAGGAATATTCGTTGTGTATGGGTCTCCTACTACTGCCAGCTCGCATACACTAGGGCTGCATATTTATAATATCCCCAGCTCACATAAATTGAGGGCTGCATATTACCAATATTCCCCTCCTGATATTGATATAAATGGAGTAAATAGCTCAATTCTTACATGGTTATGTCTCCGAAAGCAACATGATGGCAAGGGCACAGTAAGCGCTGTTATAAACCATCACTAGTTTCTCTTCTGATTTGTTCTTGTAACAAGTTAGATATTTGAAGGATTACCATGTCCCTCCTGTACCTTTAAACCCAATTGTGCTCTCATGATTTGTGCTGTGGAGATCTTTTGTTCTCTGTTCACAACCTAAGGATTGACTTACATAGTGGTATGATAGGTAAATGTCTTACATAAAACCGTTTTATTTGTCTTCAGACTAGAAGCAGATTTTTTTATGAATTGGTTGATGCTTTGTGTCAGTACATCTGCAATTAAGACTGTCTTCCTTTTCTCAATTGAAACTAAGATGTTAGCAATCATGGTCCTGCACAGTGCAAAAATAAAAAAAAAATTATTTGTGAGTGATTATTTTTTTTTCATGGTTGGCAGTACTCATTATCATGTCTACATTTAGCTGTGTATGGTAATCCAAACATGCTTCCCTACATAGCACTTATTGTTATTTTTCAAAGGAATCATTTCAATTATAAAAATGCCTCAGTACGCATATATCTGTCTTGGTTTTCTCCAATTGCTGGTCCTCCAATTCTTCTTCCCACTAGGGACTCCCTATATAACTTTCCCAGTGCTCCAGTGGAAATGAGAGTAGGGTACCTTTTAAGACCCTCTAATATTCATGCTGTAAAATTTTGCCATGCCCATAACATGCAAAGATATAAAAATGCCTCCCCATAGTGTAGTAAAACTTGCCAAGCCTTTTATTACAGTTTTATTATAGTTGGTAAGGTTGAGTAAAGACAATAGGCCATCCAGTTCGATCTGTGTTGGTGTTGGGGTGTGGGCGTGTGTGTGTAGAAAATAATTTCCCATATCCCCGTACATTGTTTTTGCTAAGATGCACATCCAAGAGTCTTTTAAAACTACCTATACTTCCTGCCGACACCACCGATTTGTGGAAGAGAGTTCCACATCCTTACCTTCCTGACAGTGAAAAAACCCCTACGCAGTTTAAGGTTAAACCGCTTTTCTTCCAGTCTCATCATGTGGCCCTGGGACTCCCTGGGACTGAAAAGTTTCATACTTACGCTGGGATCACATTGAGATATTTGTATATTGCTATCATATCTCCTCTCACTTCTCCAGTGAGAATACATTTAGTGCATGTAGTTGTTCCTCATAAAAATAAATAAAGAACTGCGCTAAATGCATAAACAGTGAAGACTTGAGATGAAAAAAGCAATAATAAACAAAATAACTGTGATAAAGGGTCCTGCTGCTAAACACTATAACTCCAATATAAGGCAAAAATTGTATAGATGTTGATCAGTGTAGCGCTGGACATAAAATATAGTGAATAATTATTTAAATAGTGATAATAATACTATGAAAAAAATATTACCCACAAAATATGTTCTGAACAAATAAGTGAATAAAATTTAAAGAAACGAAGTATCCGTGATAGGAGTCCTGCTGCTGAACTATAACCCAGATATGAGGCAAACTAGTATAGATAAGACAGTGCAGCATTGGACATGAATCGATAATTATACCAACCAATTGTAACAAGGAATATTATTATAAAAATGTGTGAGTGACAATGTGCCCATAAATTATTGTGAGCAACCAAAAATACTCAACCATCAGTAAAAAACAATTAGTGAAAAATAAGTATTCATGACACCTAAAATAAATTAAGAAGAATGTTCAAATGTGATGATAAAGTCCAAGAAAATCCCAAAGAAGAAATGTGGAGTGAAGGATGTGAACTCCAAGATCCAGCAATTCACTTGCGTGTGACGCCCACCACCAAAGGGAGAAATGGAGGCTTACCAGAAAGCCTGCGACCGCCCTTATTCAGGGGGGTCAAAACAGGCTTGGTAGGTCACCATAGATGTCCTGCAGGGATAAGATCTATGGCTCCTCCGACTTCCGTTCACAATGGCTCATGGATGATGGCCAGAAGCTCTCCAGAGAGTTAAATGACAGGATGATACACTTAGCAAACACTTCAGCATGGGAATATCGTGTAAAAAAAAAAAAAGGAACTCCCATAGTGCAGATGATCAAGTTCCGTTTATTCCAAAAAAACAGTTACAATAGCGGGTATACTGTATTAAAAAAGGCATATGCAATGCCCGAAACGAAAACAATATAAAACCTGTGATAAAGCTTCACCGCTGTTTAGATTAAAACCGCGCATGCGCGATGCGTGTTCGCGTTGTGACCCTACGGCCGTTTCGTCACAACTGACGTCATCAGGGGTACGTGACCGCGCATGCGCATTATATAGCCAAGCAGCGCTACAGAGAACAGTGTCATTGGCTAACTCAGTCCGAGCTGGATATCCTAATTGGTTTACCTGAGGATCCTAATCTGGAGACACAATAGGGAAACACTCAGCGCACCAATGATAAACAGCTGGGACACTTGCTGAACAAACATAAGATAAATACAAACTATCTAAAAACTATGCCATCTAGTGGACATTTACAAAATCCCTAGAAAAATAAAGTTTTAAAGAAGGGATTCTTCAATACAATCCTTTGGTAGCAAAATATATTGCCAGGCTTGTAAACAATAACATGTCTACCCGATACATGCCATTTGTTATACTGTAGATAATATTAATAAAAATATAAAAGGGGGTGGAGTTAAACCAGAAGGAGAAAAATAAAATTGAAATTAGGAAACATATTTAGCTCCAGGATGTATATGAATTGATACAACCCAAATCTTAACGAGAATGGGCATCATAATAAATACCATCCTTTCTAACCACAAGGAGCCCTTCCAATAAAAACCTCATAAGGACAACTCCATTTATATACATATATTCCTAAATGGGGATCACAAAAAAATATATATATCCCTTGATGTCAAAAGTAAGAAACGAAGATAATAAAAAACAACTAAAGGGAACAATCTCCTGTTTGAAGAAGGACAAAATACTTCAAATGGGACATCAACTGTTATTAATAAAACAGTTGATGTCCCATTCTATATTCAAGCCACTAGGGGCATGGGAGCCCAATCTATAGATCCAATTAGTCTCTGATCTAGAAATAGTCCTTTTACCATTGCTGCCATGCCAATGGGGGACATATTTCTCTACACCAATAAAAGTGGTGCCCGTTGGGTCGCGGTTATGCACAAGGTCATAGTGTCTGGAGACACTGTGCTTATCAAAGCCTTGTTTAATGTTGGTAATATGTTCACCCAAGCTCACGTACAACTTCCTAACAGTGCGTCCCACATACTCCAAACCACAAGGGCACCTTAAAGGTATACAACGCATTTGGTGGTACATGTGATCAGTGATTTAATAGGATATGTTAGACCCGTATTGACTGAAGTGAACTCAGTCAATCTCCTGTCATTTAATGTATTGACCCTACATACTTTACATCTTCTACATGGGGAAAACCCCTTGAGATCACCAAAAAAGCTCAGACGCACCGGTGGATCTGGAACATTGGGTGCCAGCATGTGCCTGAAACTGGTGGCTCCCCTGAACAAAACCCCGGGTTTGTCCGACAATAAGGGCCCAAGGATCCGATCATTTTTAATAACTGGCCAATGTTTTTTTATGATCCTTTTTATGGCCCAATGTTGGCTTGAGTAGGTGATAATGAAAGCAAGTCCAAAGTCCTCTCTATCATCAGTTCGAGGAGGTTTGTCCACTAGTAGGTCCTTGCGGTCCCTATTTCCTACCTCTAAAATTAGGGAATCAAGAGCCATTGAATCATAACCCTTATTTAAAAATCTGGATCTTAAAGTAGAGGCTTCCCTATAGAATTGTTCTACATTTGAACAATTCCGCCTTAAACGCAGAAATTGTCCTTTGGGGACAGCTGTTAACCAGGAACGGTGGTGACAGGAGTCAAGAGGGATGAAGCTGTTCCTGTCTGTTGGTTTAAAGAAGGTGGAGGTGGTAATCCTACCATTAACGATATTAATAACCAGATCCAAAAAATGGATCTGAGTCGGGCTAGCTTCATACGTGAGCACTATACCCCTGTTGTTATTATTGAGAACAGACAGGTAAGAAGCGACAGATTCTGCATCACCGTCCCATATAAATAGGACATCATCTATAAATCTTTTCCACATGACAAGCTGGACAGGCTTGTCATGCAGAACTTCATCTTCCTCCCATTTGGCCATGAAGAGGTTGGCCATGCTGGGGGCAAATTTAGCCCCCATGGCCACCCCCTTCACCTGTAGATAGTGTAGACCATTATGCCAAAAGTGGCTGTGCTCCATCGAGAAGTCCAATAGCTCCATCACAAAATTACATTGTGTGACGGGGATATTGGAGTCTCGATAGAGGAAGTGTCGCACCGCCTCATGTCCCAATTGATGAGATATCGATGTATAGAGTGATGCGACATCGGCTGTCACCAGCATATATGTAGCCTTCCATTCCACCTCACTCAACAGATTAAGGACATGTTTCGTGTCCTTAAGAAATGAGGGGGTGTCCATCATCAGTGGTTGAAGATAAAAATCAATATATTTACCAACACGTGATGTGATAGAATCAAAACCACTGATGATGGGCCTTCCCGGGGAATCCAATGAGTTTTGTGGACTTTTGGCAAAATATACATGACCGGTAGGCGGGGGGCTAGGGGAACCAAATGTTCTTTTTCTTTTTTATTTAAAATCCCCATATCATACCCTTTTTCTATTAGTGCACTCAGTTCGCGTTTGCACGCGGCTGTTGGATCTGATGGTAAAGGATGATAGGTGTCAGCATCCGAAAGGATTCTCTCCATTTCATTAGCATAGGAATCTTTATCCAGGATGACAATAGCCCCGCCTTTATCCGCGGGGCGTACAATTATGTCTTTCCTATTGCACAAAGTCTCCAATCCTACTTTAATGTTCTGCTGGGCCTGCACCGATCTCAATTTCAACTTGGTTAAATCGCTCAGCACCAAGTCACGAAAGATGCTGACATTAGGTGCTACACTGCCTGGCGGAATAAACAGCGAAGCATTAGACAACCCAGAATGGACCACCACAGATGCTTCCCTGGTCTGTGTATGTGTTTCCTGAAGATCTGATAACTGCTCCTGTTTGACCTGGCTTGTTTTGAGACTGTTCCTGTTATCCGCCTGCACCTGACCCTTGGCTTGTTTGACGATTCCTTCTGCCTGCTCCTCTTGTACCTTTGTTGCCAGCCTGATTATCGACCCGGCCTGCCTGACGTTCCAAGACTCTCCTCCAGTCTGCTATACTTACCTACTGCAGCCATCCAGCTTCAGTCCCAGTCTGCTTACCTGTCTGCTGATCCATCCAGTCTGCTCACCTGTCTGCTGATCCATCCAGTTTGCTCACCTGTCTGCTGATCCATCCAGTCTGCTCACCTGTCTGCTGATCCATCCAGCCTGCTGGTCCTGTCTGCTGTGCCGGCCATCTGACCCATCTGCTGTTGATCCTGCCAGGCACTCATACCATTCTGCACTCCCGTGCCACATGTCTGCTCTACCAGGGGCCGCGAGTCAGATACGCAAGGGAGGCCTTCCTCTGCACTATCGGGCTCATCAGTCAGGTACGTGAGAACTTGATACCTAGATCCTTTTCCATCCTGGAATCCCCTAGAGGTTGTCCTCCCAATGAGTACCGTATATACTCGAGTATAAGTGGACCCGAATATAAGCCGAGGCACCAAACTTTACCACAAAAAACTGGGAAAACTTATTGACTCGAGTATAAGCCTAGGGTGAGAAATGCGCAACTACTGTAAGTGGAAAAGTGGCTCAACAATGCCCATTTGCATGCCTCACTGTGCCCATTTGCATGCCTCACTGTGCCCATTTGCAGTCATAGGTCCCCCGAACTTCAAACTTGATAGTTAAGGGTTTCTAGATGCCCCCTAGCTGCAGCCAAAATTTGGGGTCTCTGGACCCAAAGGGTCCTGAAATTACATTGCTGCAGATGGACACAGTTGACCAAATTTGGGGCCCTGTATCTTGGGGCCACTTGGTACTAGGAACCCCAAATTCGGTGTGCAAATCCAGTGGAAATAGCACTACAACATAACCAAAGCTGTGGTTCCTAGCACTAAGTGGCCCCGAGATACAGGGCCCCAAAGTCGGTTTGCAAAATGTCAAGCACTTTTCTGCAGCAGAGCATTTTCTGAACCGAATTTGGGGCCCCGTATCTTGTTGTAGTGCTAGTTCCACTGGGATTGCACACCAAATTTGGGGTTCCTAGCACCAAGTGGCCCCGAGATACGGGGCCCCAAAGTTGGTTCGGAAAATGTCATTTTCTGCTGCAGAAAAGTGCTTGACTCGAGTATAAGCCAAGGGGGGCGCTTTCAGCACAAAAAATGTGCTGAAAAACTCGGCTTATACTCGGGTATATACGGTAACTTGCGTTTATATTTTTACCCCCCAAGTGCATTACCTTACATTTACCAATGTTAAACTTAATTTGCCATCTAGTAGCCCACTCCATTAATTTATTCAGGTCCTCTTGTAAAGTTTCTATATGCTTCTGTGATGTTATTGCCCTACATATTGTTGTGTCGTCAGCAAACACTGAGATCGAGCTATTTATCCCATCCTCTATATCAATTATAAATAAATTAAACAGAATTGGTTCCAGGGCAGAGGCTTGGGGTACACCACTAACCACTCTGTACCATGCTGAGTACACGCTATTTATCACCACCCTTTGGATTATCACAAACCCTGTGGTCTATACCCACTGACCTCAGTTTATAGATCAAGCATTTGTGGGGCACTGTATCAAATGATTTCGCAAAATCTAGATACACCACATCTACTGGCCTACCTTTGTGGTTGGTTTGGCACTAGCGAGTTTATGTAAATCCATGCTGATTATTGCTAATTATACTGTTCTCATCAGCAAATTCTTGGATATACAGTAAAAAAATGTCGCGCTGGAACAACAAAAATAAAGCAGCAGTAAACAGTATGACAACACAAGATAACAGTAATAAAAAATAAACTGCGCTAAATATATATCTCAAAAATGAGATAAACTTTCTCTTTGAAGACTTTACTGTTTGTCTCACCTTTCTTCTCACAGGGGTTTCTCAAAGGGAAGGAACCTTCCCTTTAAGAAACCCCTGTGAGAAGAAAGGTGAGACAAACAGTAAAGTCTTCAAAGAGAAAGTTTATCTCATTTTTGAGTCGTATACTGTGGATAAGGATTCCCTGACGCAGCAATCAATCTCCCAGTGTGACATAGAGCTTAATGAATGTAAAGTCTGAGAGTTGGTAAGCACACTCTACAGCTGTGGTGGTGGAATATCACCTTTCGTTTTAAGTGCACAATAGGGTGTTGGTCTCGGGTGTGTGCCCATACATGATTGCATAATAATACTACACTATGGCCAGCCTTCTTGTCATTTTTTTCTTTCGGTATTGAACTGAGGGAACTACGCCAGAATTTTGACAGAGCTGATTTGTCCTTATCTTAAAGGCCCCGGCTGGGTTTAAGCCATCCGCCCACTATATTTGGCGTTCTGGTAAGGGCAACTCAATTTAATGACGTTTGGATTGTGAATCATTTCTGTGCATGTTGAAGCATTTGGATGATCCGGAGTGCTTTTTTCTTGCTCAAAGTAATATTTTGACTATATCATTTAACATTTACTTCAGACGTTTATGTCACATAACATTTTATAATGTAAAGGATATTTAGCGCAGTTTATTTTTTATTACTAAATTCTTGGATATGGTTCCTTATTCCCTCAAATAGTTTACATTCTACTGATATTAGACTGACAGGCCTATAGTTTCCAGGAATATATCTCTGCCCCTATTAAAATTGGAAATGCACTTCTGCCTCCGCTCCCACCCTACACGTTATGTAACAGACCCTGAAGAAGTCATTTGTCCTTGACAGCTGACCGTATTTGGACAGAAATGTCATTACCATCATAGCCCCTTTACCACGTGGTTGGGTTTCCAGGCCATGTAAGCAGTGTGCCCCAGACAGTAGCAGTTGATAGGAACACAGAAGACACCAGAATCTGCTGCTTTCCTAGCAACCACCAACATTGGGAAACTATAGGAGTAGAAATACCGCTTCTGTATTGTTGATTCACCCTGCATTCAAATTGCTCATCACTGTTTTTCTGATCATTTGGAGGATACAGTTACTTAACCATAGTATTGTTTCAGTTGATAAGTGTTATCAGCTTCTTACAATTTATGCATTTTTGTGCTTTAATTTGGATAGAAGCAGTCTACAAATTACAGCCCTCAATGCATTTCAACTATGTAAATCACCTTTGCTAATTTACTGCCTCCTAATATAGGAATATAGGAGGCTGACCTTTTGTGGGGTTTAGTATTTACCCTGTTAAGTGCCTGTGTACCTCAAGTGTCCAGATATCATTTACAACCAGTGCTGTTTGCGATCAATATTTCCTTCAAGTGGTTCTAAAGGCAGGATGCATTCTATGCATTAAGGTAATAAACATTCTGCAAGCACCTCAACCCCCTAAGCTGGCTTAGAAGTGAACATGCAGGCGTGCCCCCATAGCAAGCTGCTTGTTATGGGGGGCATTCGGCAGGAGGAAAGGGCCAGGAGCACCAATGGGGGTCCAGAAGAGGAGGATCGTTGCACCAAAACTATTGCACAGAGCAGGTAAGTATGACATTTGTTATTTTTAAAAACTAAGCTTTTAGAATCCCTTTTAAGAACTATTACTCTTGGCACATTGAACTTTTTTTATAGCACTTTTAGTAACGGGCCTGCTATTTGAGTATCGTTTTGTAAGTACCGGTATCTGTGGAACTTTGTTAGTTCCTTATATGATTGTACAGGAAACCCTTTATTAGCTCTAATGCTGGCCATACACTATATGAAAAATCGGCCTAAATTCGGTCATTTGGCTAGTCCGTTCGCTTTTTGGCCAGTTAATGGGCACAGAATCGAAAATCGTTGGGACGTTTTTGAGCAGAAAAACGAAGGACAAGTTTGGAAATATTCTGTCGAACGAACGATAAATTGAAAGTTTAATGTGCTTCCCAGTATCCCAGTTTGATATTTGCATATTGTGTTATCTGGGATTAGAGGCTCCCAGTGTCAGGTCACCTAGAGGCTGGGTGACAGATGCACGCCGTTGGGATCAGGAGTACACCGCAAGGTAGTGGACCCTACGGCTGACTGCTGCGGATTGAACCCTGGGAGGTTTCAGGAAACAGGTCTACTGGATCACTGACACAGATCCCACTGGGAGCTAGAGCATAGATTCCCCAGAGCGCGGAGTCTTATGCCCCGTACCCGATGGAAAATGTCCGATCGGAGCGTGTTGTCGGAAATTCCGACCGCGTGTCGGCTCCATCGGACATTTTCCATTGGATTTTCCGACACACAAAGTTGGAGAGCAGGAGATAAAATTTTCCGACAACAAAATCCGTTGTCGGAAATTCCGATCGTGTGTACACAAATCCGACGGACAAAGTGCCACGCATGCTCAGAATAAATAAAGAGATGAAAGCTATTGGCCACTGCCCCGTTTATAGTCCCGACGTACGTGTTTTACGTCACTGCGTTTAGAATGATCGGATTTTCCGACAACTTTGTGCGACCGTGTGTAGACAAAACAAGTTTGAGCCAACATCCGTCGGAAAAAATCCTAGGATTTTGTTGTCGGAATGTCCGAACAAAGTCCGACCGTGTGTACGCCCTATTAGAGCCAGCAGGTGTTCACCAGAGCCTTTAATGGTAAGGATGGACTGCGCTGCAGTCTGGCTCCAGGTCGCGGCCCCCAGGATCTCACAGCTCACGCTCACGGTAGACTACAGGAGAAGGAAGGAGGCAGCAGGCTGGAACAACAAGGAAAGTAAGGGACAAGCCAAGGTCGGTGCCACAAGCAGACAAGGACAACAGAGTACACGCCAAAGGTCAGGGTCACGAGCAGACAGGAATAGTTAAGAACAGGCCAAAGTCGGTAACGGGAATCAGCTGTAGAAAACACAGCAAGTACACACAGAGGCTAACACACAATGGTTGATCAGCACTGCTGGCTTGCAGTGCACAGGTTAATATAGGGTTCCCTGATAGGGCCTGGGGTGGGGCCATGCTTAGAGGAGAGGTTACAAAAGCAGTCAGGTGAGGGTCAGCTGGTCTCTAGAGATGAACACATGGAGACAGGTATGCTGATCGACAAACTATTGCATAACCATGACACCCAGGTTGCTCAATTTTTCAGCATTTGCAAAGCACAGACCGTCAGATTGGAAAGCCTAAATGTTAATCAGGCATTGCAGAGTGCTTGTGTTAATCTGAACGTCACATGCATTTATTTGCTTGGGCTAGACACTCATGTCAATAGGTTTCTGCCAGGGGAGCAATAGCAACTCATTCTGCTTGTTGGCCAAAATAAACTCAGCTTCTGAATGTGCTTTGCATCCAATATCCATGTGGATGCTTTCTAAAATGGTCTGTACCCAAAAAGATAACCTGCCAGGATTTAAAAAAAAATGGTAGCTACCACTGGCATTTACCGTATTTATCGGCGTATAACACGCACTTTTTTCCCCTTAAAATCGGGAAAATCGTGGGTGCGTGTTATACGCCGATCCCTGCCGATCTCCGCTGACTTTTTGACTTCAGAGAACATATGTTTCTGGCTAAAGCCTGTGGTGCATGGTGTTGGTGTGCTGCTGTTGAATGCTGAAAGTCCTTCAATGGCCCGTACACACGATCAGACTTTCCAACAACAAAATTGTGGATTTTTGTTCAAAGGGTGTTGGCTCCAACTTGTCTTGCCTACACACGGTCACACAAATGTTGGCCAACAATTGCGAACGTAGAGACGTACATAATATCTCCATTACGAGCGCTAGTTTTACAAGACTGAGCGCTTCCGGCTCGTACTTGATTCCGAGCATGCGTGGACTTTTGTCTGACGGACTTGTGTACACACGATCGGAAAGTCTGACAGCAAAAATTTGTTGGCGGAAAATTTGAGAACCTGCTAGCCAACATTTGTGGGCAGAAATTCCGACAACAAATGTTTGATGGAGCATACACACGGTTGGACTTTCCGCCAACAAGCTCACATCCAACATTTGTTGTCGGAAAATCCAATCGTATGTACGAGGCATTAGTTTGAATCTGATGCGGTAACAATTAAGTGTTTTGTGGGCTACTAAATGTTTTTCAATTGTTTCCTTTCATGTAGTCTTCAGTATATAGTTCTACAGAGAAGTTATGTTTCTGGCTATAACCTGTGGTGTGCATTGTTGGTGTGCTGCTGTTGCATGTAGGACACTGGATTTCTTATGCCCCGTACACACGAGCGGAATTTCCATCGGAAAAATCTTGAGTGGTTTTTCCGACGGAATTTCGCTCAAGCTTGGCTTGCATACACACGGTCACACAAAAGTTCTCTGTACTTTTGACCGTCAAGAACGCGGTGACGTACAACACTACGACAAGCCAAGAAAATGAAGTTTAATGCTTCCGATCATGCATCAAATTGTTTCCGAGCATGCGTCGTTTTTTGCGCGTCAAAATTGCATACAGACGAACGGAATTCCCGTTAGGAACTTTTTCCAACGGGAAAATAAAGAACCTGCTCTCAACCTTTTGCTGGCGGGAATTCCGCCAGCAAAAGTACAATGGAGCATACACACGATCGGAATTTCCGACCACAAGCTCACATCTGACTTTTGCTGGCGGAATTTCCGATCGTGTGTATGGGGCATGGGTTTGAATCTCTGATGCGGTACTAGTTTTATATTTCAAAGTGTTAGAGAGTCTAGATCTGTGATATAGGTGCACTAGCAACTATTTTGGATGTCTTCTGGTTCTGTGGCGAAGCAGGTACGTTTCTGATATTTGAATCAGAGGGCTGTAGGGTCGATTCCCATGAGTGAGCAAAGATGGTTTCTCAGACTTTGGGGGTTGTGTGAAGGGCGGATTCAATTTTAAAGACTGCAATGAAGTGGTTAGGACTTGACTGAGTTGGTGGTGCGGACCACCATTGTTTGGGCTTGAGTGAACCTATGACCCTAGATTTGGGGCAGGAATACTCTCAAGGAGGAGGGCATGTTGATGAAAAATATGTGATCCATTGGGGAAAATGTCAAAACACAAAAATGTCTTCCTCAGTCTTAAGATGTTTGCATGGAACTTGTTGACCTATGAGGTCTTTACTAACCCTTCTGCATTTGTACCGATTCTCCAGTGCTTTCTATGTTCAAGTTCCCCTTTCTGGTGCAGTATCCACTGCTTGTGGTTTTCAGTCACATGGTTTCAAGGACACCCACTTCATGGCTGGAACTCCTTTAATTGAGGCTTTATTCACATGGTGCCAAGGTCACCCACATCATGGTTACACTGTGAAAGGGTCTGCTCCTTAATCTCTTATTAAACAGAGACTCCCCTTTGCCACCAAGCACATAGTTGCTGTTCCGCCTCAAACAGCTGCTTGTTCTGTTTTGGGAATTGAACTCATGGCTTTCAGATTCCACATTTGCTGCCCTACATGCTGTGCCACAGACCTGTATACTCTAGCCTGACAGCAGTGCCTATACATCCTAAATTCAAGCTGCAATGTATAGTAACTTATAGCACCCGATATTAAAGCGGAGCGCCACGGAAAATTTTTTTTTTAAAAGTCAGCAGCTACAAATACTGCAGCTGCTGACTTTTAAAACATGGACACTTACCTGTCCAGGGCGCCCGCGATGTCGGCACCCGAGGCCGAAGCGTCTCTCCGTCCTCGGGTGCTGCCGCCTCCATCTTCGGTAAGGGAATCAGGAAGTGAAGCCGTGCGGCTTCACTTCCCGGTTCCCTACTGCGCATGCGCGAGTCGCGCAGCGCAATCCGGATGGTCACTGCTGCCTCTGGGACCCGTGTGTTTCCCAGCAGGCAGCGGGGAGGGAGCAGGAAGTGGCGTAAATACCCGCAGATTCTGCGGGTATCTATGCCGGAAGTGGGTACAGATACCTGTAATATACAGGTATCTGTACCCCCCTCCCCCCTGAAAGGTGCCAACTGTGTCACCGGAAGGGGGGAGGAATCTGATGAGTGGAAGTTCCACTTTTGGGTGGAACTCCACTTTAAGAAGATTGGTTGCTATTGGTTTCAGCAGTTTGTACAACATTAATAAATAAATCCGGAGAGATGACCACCTGAGGATTTGAACTCATGACCATTTCCATTATGGGATCACAAACATAGCCCCAAGGCTATAGTCTCAGATGGTGGGCAGTACTTTAAACCAGAATTGTAATATTGTGACATACCATATGATCAGTGGCCTGATGTTCAAACATTGTACTAAATTGCCATCATGTAACAAAAAATAGTCTCCCAGGTGACCTTCCAAAGGATATTCCCATCTGGTAAAACTGTATTTTTAAGAACACCTTACCTTGAGCCATATCTTAATTGCTGCCTGCAAAGTACAATAACCAAAAGCAACCATAATGAAATAATACCTAGTCTGAAAGTTGACTGGTTATTATGGACTTCTTCAGTTTATTTAACTTTAAAAAACGAACCATGAAAAAGTGGTTGCTTGAGGATTTGAACTTGCAAACTTATCGTTTGTGAGATCAGCGGCAAACATGCAGGGACATTGTCTCAGATGGTAGGTGGCGCTTAAATCTAGACCTTTAATATCATCATGAAAAAACATATGACAAGGAGCTTCATATTTGAATATTTGACTAAATTGCTCCTATCAGACCCCAGACTAGTCTGCCACTTGGCCTAGAAGAAATTCCAAATTGATAAAACTGTACTTTCAAGAGTCCAGGGCTATGAACCATAGAGCACTTAATTGCTGTCTACAAAGTGCAATAATCCATAGCAATTAATGAGAAAGGATAAGCCTTCTGAAAGTTGATTGGTTACTTTAGATTTATTGCAATTTTAATACATGAATCTGAAAAAGTGGATACCTTGGGATTCAAACTTGCAACCATTTCACTTGCTAGTCTAGTGTCTTGCATACAATGCCACTGCCTCAGATGGTGGATGGTGCTCAAATCTAGACCTTTAATTTAATGTATTACCATATGACTAGTGGATTAATATTCACACAATTTAATAAACTTCTACCAAGACAGGTCTTTCACTCGGCCTATGGGATGTTTCTATCTGGTAAAACTGTACCTTCAGGGGTCCATGGCCACAAACCATATGGCATTTTTTCAACTGCTGCCTACAAAGTGCAGTAACACAGCAACCAATATGGGAGGATAGCTTGTCTAAAAGTGGATTGGTCGCATAAGGTTTCTGCAACTTTATATATCTAAATCTGAAAAGGTAGCCACCTAAAACTTCAAACTTGCAACTATTTGCTAGCTCAGTGCCATACATACAAGGGCATTTCCTCTGATGGTAAGTGGTTCTCAGAACTAGAGCTTTAATATCATGGCAAACCATATGACTAATGCATTGTGAAAAAAATCAATATATGGTGTTGCGCTCCAGATAATAAAGTGCTAATGTGATCAATAAAGTGCTAAATAGTGATCCACATACAGGTAAAATATAATAAATGTCCAAAAATTCCAAGTTACAGAAATGCGCTGTGATCACATAAAATCTGTTATACAGTCATACAAAAAAGTCCATAAAATTCACGTGATAATTCATAAAATCAAGTGCAAAGAAAAGATATTAAATAAATATCAAAATTGATACAAAGAGATTAAAATGAGTATGATAAAAATTAGAATAAGAAAGTCTTCAGAAAAGGGTGCTGGTGTATAAAGTGCCGTGTTGCTTCAAACAATGGTGACAGTGACTGGGTGGTTTAATCTTCGGTGTGCTCGCAACTACAGGTGCAATGGCTCCTTACATCACTGCTGTAAGGTAAACAGCATTAATAGTAGTCAGGTAAGTTCCAAAGTGCTGTATCCTGCAAGTGGTATTATATTTTACTTGTATGTGGATCACTTTGTACATTTAGCACTTTATTGATCACATTAGCACTTTAATATCTGGAGCGCAACACCTTATATTGATTTTTTTCACATTTTTTGGGGTGGGGTTTGACCCCTGTCAGTGTTTTTGCTGCAACCAAATTTCACCTTTTTACTATAAAAACCTTAGGTAGCGCAGGAATACCATTCTTTTATTTTTTTATGACTAATGCAATAATATTGAAACATTTTACTAAATTGCTACCATCTGACTTAGACTAGTCTCCCACTTTGCCCCCTCCTAAGTGCACTTTCAAGACTCCATTGCCTTGAACCACAGGACACCATCTGAACTGTTGCCTACAAAGTGCAGTAACCCCCAGCAACCAAGTACCTAGTATAAAAAGCCAATTTGTTGCTATGAATTTCTTCAACTTTAATAAATAAAATCAAGCAGATGACCACCTCAGGATTTAAACTCACAAGAATTGTATTTATATAACCACTGCCATACAAACAAAGCCGCCAGCATAGGTAATAGGTGTGCCTATTTATTTTTTAGTTGTATTATCATTACATATTATCATATTAGTGGCTTAATGTCCAAAAATTGTACTGAATTGCTGTCCCCAGACTTCGACTGGTCTCCTACTTGGTTTACTAAGGGATCTTCTCATCTGGTAAAAATGCAGATTTACCAGGCCATTATCTTGAACCATAGGGCACAATCTCAACTGCTGCCTACATTATCAATAAAGAAGTCTGAAAAGGTGGTTATCCAAGTATTCAAACACACAAGCCTTTGCTTGTGACACTACCAGCATATTCTCAATGCCATGGCCTTAGACAGTAGGTGAACTTCTTGTGACCAAATTAGACTAGTCTCTCACTTGGCCTACAAAAACATCTTTGCATCTGGTAAAACTCTCCTTTCAAAAGTAATTTCCCTTGAAACATAAGATATCATCTTAACGGATGCCATTATCTTTAAGATCTTTCACTACACATCATCTCCATCTCTACTCCATCAACAGTCTGCGCAGTGCTGGGACAAGGCCATCTGGTGCCCAGGGCGAAGATGGCAAACTGCGCCCCCCCGGTATAAAGCAAGAGTCAGTGTCCTTTCAAAACCAGAAAACACATAAAACAATACAACACTACAATACAATACTGTAGCTGCAGCACCGTCGCAGTATATGTGGTAGCGGGAGCTGGAGGGGGCTGGTGGTGGCAGGAGGTGACGGTGGTGGCACGAGCTGGGGGGGGCTGGTGGTGGCAGGAGCTGGTTGGGGCAGGAGGTGATGGGGCAGGAGCTCCTGCCACCCCCAGCTCCTGCCCCCATCACCTCCTGTCCCAACCAACTTCTGCCACCACCACCCCCCTCCAGCTCCTACCACCATCACCAGCTCCTGCCACAAGCTCTTCTTGCCCCCACCAGCTCCTACCACCAGCTCCTGCCACAAGCTCTTCCTGCCCCCACCAGCTCCTGCCACCACCAGCCCCCTCCAGCTCCTGCCACCACCATCACCTTCCACCACCAGCCCCCTCCAGCTCCTGCCACCACTGTCACCTCCTTCCACCACCGTCACCTCCTGCCACCGCCAGCTCCTCCTGCCACCTCCTGCTCCTGCCACCATCACCAGCTCCTGCCACCAGCTCCTCCTGCCACCACCGTCACCTCCTGCCACCACTGTCACCTCCTGCCACCAACAGCCAGCTTCTCCTGTCACCTCCTGCCACCACCAGCTCCTGCCACCAGCTCCTCCTGCCACCACCAGCTCCTCCTGCCACCACCGTCACCTCCTTCAACCACCAGCCCCCTCCAGCTCCTGCCACCACTGTCACCTTCCACCACCGTCACCTCCTGCCACTGCCAGCTCCTCCTGCCACCTCCTGCTCCTGCCACCATCACCAGCTCCTGCCACCGCCAGCTCCTCCTGCCACCTCCTGCCACCATCACCAGCTCCTGCCACCACCGTCACCTCCTGCCACCAACAGCCCCCTCCAGCTTCTGTCACCTCCTGCCACCGCCAGCTTCTCCTGTCACTTCCTGCCACCAGCTCCTCCTGCCACCACTGTCACCTCCTGCCCCAACCAGCTCCTACCACCACCACCAGCTCCTGCCACCAGCTCCTCCTGCCACCATCAGCTCCTCCTGCCCCAACCAGCTCCTACCACCATCACCAGCTCCTGCCACAAGCTCCTCCTGCCACCATCAGCTCTTCCTGCCCCCACCAGCTCCTGCCACAAGCTCTTCCTGCCCCCACCAGCTCCTGCCACAAGCTCTTCCTGCCCCCACCAGCTCCTGCCACCATCACCGGCTCCTGCCACAAGCTCCTCCTGCCACCGCCAGTTCCTCCTGTCACCAACAGCTCCTGACACCTCCTGCCCCCACCAGCTCCTGCCACCTCCTGCCCCCACCAACTCCTGCCACCATCACCAGCTCCTGCCACAAGCTCCTCCTGCCCCATCACCTAATTTATTTATTACCTTAAAGCAAGGAAGTCTAAGAATGCAGGCTTGTCCTGAGCTGGTTCGTTTGTGCTGTGGATGCCTGGGCAGCTGCTGGGCTGTTACTGAATTGTCTGGGCAGACCACCGCCGGCACCACGAAGGCAAGACTCCTCCATTCCACGGTTGCCTGCTCAGCTACTGTATTTTCAAAGGCTGGCGGGATGCGCCATGACATCACTCGCATCGCCGCCAGTAGCGCGCCACATAGCTTCTGTCAAATCTGCCCCCTGAGCCCGGGCGGAATACAGGATCGGATCGGCTTGACAGCTCAGCTCGGTAATCAGGCAGCTCGCCGGAACTTCAAAGCCGACCCGGTCATGGCTATTATTTACAGGCACGTTTGTCCTATCATGGACATTTATGGACAGGGAGAAAGTGCCTTGTTTTTACAGGCGGTTGGCAACACTGGTTTGACAGCACTGCCAGCACTGCGCCCCCTTCCTACAATAAATTGCCTCGCCCAGGGCATCCGCCCCTTCTGCCCACCCCTTGTACCGGCCCTGAGTCTGCGACACTGACCTGGTTTACTAAGGGATTTTCTCAACTGGTAAAAATGTAGTTTCAACAGTTCATTATCTTGAACCATAGGGCACAGTCTCAACTGCTGCCTACAACTTCAATAAAACAAGCCTGGTTATCTGAGTATTCAAACTCACAACCCTTGGTGTGTTATAACACCAGCAAATGCTCAGTGCCACAGCCCCAAAGAGCAGTTGAGTGTTTTGTGACCAAACTTGACTAGTCTCTCAAAAAACCATCTAAAGATCTTTGTATGTGGTAAAATGCTCCTTTTAAGGGTCAATTCCCTTGGACCATAGGACATTGTCCAAAAAGATGTCATTATCTTCAAGATCTTTCACTCGGTTTCAAACTCGCAACCCATTGTTCATAATAACACTAGGATATGCTCAATGCCATGGTCTCAGATGGCAAGTCGGCTTTTTGTGGCCAAACTCTGTATCTTCTAGACTACACACCTCTTAATAAAGAACCTTTATTTACTCTGCTCAAAGCAAAAGTACAGACGTGACCTAAACTTCCTTTAGGAGCCAGGGACAGAATAAATTTAATTAAAATGGTGTTACTGCCCAAAATTCTATATATCCTATGACACTCTCCAGTGTACATACCTCTGAAAATCTTTAGAACCATTGATTCTATCCGAAATACATTTGTGTGGGGCAGACATTACCATGGGCAACCATTAAAAAACTTGGTGACCTTGGGTGGAGAAGCTTTGCCTGATTTCAATACCTACTACTTAGCAACCCAGCTCTTCTATCTTTATCACTTTGACAAATCATATTTAACATGATACCAAATCCTGGTTTGCAAACAGCCCACTAATCCCTCTTTTATGCCCTTACAGTCTGTTATGTGTGGGGTTTGGGTATGCTTTAGTGCAGAATAAGTTTGCTATACCACCACCAATGCATCTGGGCATTGTCTTCGGTCTAGCTGAACACCCCTACACTTTACTCTCAAACCCCTCTTTGGTACATTAGCTGTCTACCTGAACTTCTCTCCATGACAAATACTGCTCCACTCATAGTCCACTATGCCCACTCTGATCTAACACATTATGCACCTTTTACAATTTACTATGGGCATTCCCAATAACACATGCGATTTTGGCTTCAGTCTGATTCCTGCATGACCAAATGGGTTCCCCATTCACTCTACGTCCTAAACAATGTTTACATGGTCTTTTCCCTTATCCTGATGCTGACAAATATGTCAGTATTTTTGCACAAAACCTTATTTAGAGCCCTTTCACACTGAGGTGGTTTGCAGGCGCTACTGCGCTAAAAATAGCGCCTGCAAACCGACCTGAAAGTGCCGCTGCTTTGTCTCCAGTGTGAAAGCCCTGAGGACTTTCACACTGGAGCGGTGCGCTAGCAGGATGTTAAAAAAAGTCCTGCTAGCAGCATCTTTGGAGCCGTGAATTAGCGGTGTGTATACCGCTCCTTCACCGCTCCTGCCCATTGAAATCAATGGGGCACCGCGGCTATACCGCCGGCAAAGTGCCTCTGCAGAGGCGCTTTGCGGTGATTTTTAACCCTTTCTCAGCCACTAGCGGGGGGTTAAACCGCCCCGCTAGCGGCCAATACCGACAGTAAAGCGCCGCTAACAATAGCATGTAACTGGATGCAGGCACTCCCATCTATATTTCAGTCCTGGTTAGCAGACGTAAACTCCATTCTTTCCTATAAAAAAAAAATATATTCACACACAGGGTCTGTCCCTCCAAATACAATAAAATTTGGGACCGATGGATGGCACACTCCAACACTTGTGGATGAATGACTGCCTCGACTTACTTACAGAGACTGGACTGTGACTACTTGAGTTATATCCCGCTTGACTCCCTCTGTCCTAAATTGTGTAGACCCTCTGTGGTTCCCCGTAATGTATATACACCTCCTCTTTACTGTTTCTATTTTTATTAAGCCATTTTATTTTTGTATATTGTTACATGCATTGTACCATGTCCACTTCAAATGTGCTATGTACACATAACACATACTATGACTTGTTTCCATTGAATACTGTTCCAGCCTCAATGGTCTAGCACTTCTTCACCTTGTTGCAAACATCTACACTGAAGTATGTCAAGTTTGCTTTCACTGTAATGTAAAGCAGTGTTCGTTGTATATGCAACTTTTTTCAATAAAGACCTTATTTTCATTATTATCATGGCAAAGAAAATGGGCCAAAGCCATTAGGGTATACTGGTTCCATGAACGGGTATACTTGGTCACCAACAATGTTTAGTTAGATCATACATGTCAAAGTAACAGCCAAAATGAATGGCAGGACCAAGGTTTTCAAGCAGAACATTGTCCAAAGCACTGCTTGCCTTCTTCCCACACTGCATCCTGGTGCCATTTCTTCCACATGGAAGCAACGCACATGCACCCGGCCATCCACATGATGTAAAAAAAAAAAAAACACGATTCATCAAACCAGGTCACCTTCTTCCATTGCTCTGTTGTCCATTTCTGATATTCATGTGCCCATTGTAGGTATCGCTGTTGACACGGGTCAGCATAGTGTGCATCGCTTTGCCAGGATTGTCAAGTACCCAGGGCACCCAGAGCTCTCCAGAAGGACCCTTGCAGCTACACCCCCACTCCAGGAGCTGGAGGCAGTGAAGGACAGCATATTTCTGCTGAGCTATGGCCCCCTCTGCTCAGCTAGAGTCTAGCAGGAACTGGCAGAAGGAAGGCTGTTGCCCAGTGGTTGAGAGCTACTGCTGCACTAGATAATAGCAGATATATTGTTTTTCATGTAAAACTGGTAGGAGCATGTTCAGTCATTGGCTGATATTTGTAATCCAGAGAGAATCCAGATAGTGCCCCCAAAATCCGATCTCCAAAAAATGTGTCTTACATTTTGTTTGCCTTTCTTTCTATGTCTGGGGTGTTGGTTTCAGTGAACATGGATATACTGAGCGTATTTGAAAATCAAAAAGTGAAAAGGTAGCTTAAAGTGTGTGTACTTTAAATTACCGGGTACAGACAATTTGGGTAATAAATTGCATAATTCTCAGTAGACTAATGATGCAGGTGATATTTTCAGGTGTATCCTTCTAATCTCCCACCCACCTGGACCATTTTGATCAGAGTTATAGTTTAAAATAAAAATCAATGAAATAAATGTACCTGCATAATAGAAGAGTCCAAGCAAATGTATGAAAAAAATCAAATTACATTTATTGAAGCAGGTTTTTTTTTGTTTTAATAAGCAACTTTTGCTCTAAAGAATTTTTTACAATATAAAGAACATACAAATGACATATATATATATATATATATATATATATATATATATATATATTTCCTACACAGAACAACTAAAATCTAGGACTGAATTCTAACCCTACAAGCATAATACAAAGCAGGCTCTGTAAGAGAATGCTTTATATTGCAAATACTGTCATATCATATAAAGAACAAATAACAGTACATTTTTACTTTTTTGTCTTTTAAATCCTGTCCTAATGTTACAGTATTTTACATCACACTAGAATTACGCAGACATTGCAGGAGAAAAAAAAATAAAAGTATAAAAATTAATAATAGGAAGGATGTGGGTTTGTTATTAGCATGATCCTGTACAAAGTTGCTTTGAGATACAATAGAAAAAAAATCAAATAAAACAACAAAACAAGCACAAACATCTTTTGCAATGAGGTCCTTTATGTGTAGAAAAAAAGGAAAAAATCCTTTGTAAGACAGTTAAATGTGTCCCTGTTTGTGATCCTGTACAACATCCCATGTCCTTGCAGGCTCTGAAGAAGGATGAGAAGATATATATGTATGTATATATATATATATATATATATATATATATACACACACGTTCCTTCCACAGCTTGTAGGTCTATGTGGTTTCAGCCTTGAAGGAGTTAACATGCCCAGCTTAAACATTTCACAGTGGTATTGTAGAAATAAAACATTGTAGACTTGTGATAACCTTAAAAGAAAAAGACAATAGGGCCTTTGCTCTGTTTTGGGGGTTTATTCTCCTGCTTAAAATAGAAATGTAACTATTCTTTTAAAGCACTACTTCTGCCCTTGCAGGGGAATGTACCTACTGTACCGCCATGACATAGACAGCTGTGGGACAGTAAGCAATAATTATTGATATTGCTACAGCCACTAGCTGTCTGGCCAAACAGTTGCAACCTCCAGTGAGTGGATCTAAGTATGGGAGGGCAGTAGTACTGCTATGGCTATTGTTACCTCCCCTCCTTGTGCATGGATAAAAATCTGTAATTGATGGAAAAGCCTGGAAGTGTAATGTAAAAGTTATACAAATACTAACTGGAATAATAACTGCTATGCTAGTTTGGCAAATTTTCCATGGTGCTGCATGTAACAACTATTACACCTCTAGAATCACAGCAGATCTCAGGACTGTACCATGGTCTGTATGCTTTAATGTTTTGTTTCATCCAGATCGCTCTAAAAGTTTTAGAATTTTTCTAAGAACACCTGATAATTGGCATGTTTAGCTTCTGCGCTATTTGTCTTGTGTGCACTTACCTTCGTTCTGCAAGAATAAAGATAAAATGTTATTAGGCTATTTCTTATTCAGGTCGAATGTTATTTCTTCATAAAAAATAGAGTAGTTCGGGAAAATACAGAATTATGACCATTACATAGAGCTGACATAAAAAAATATTTCTTATGATCATCAGCTCCATTTATTGGTCATAATGTAGTATTCTCCTCATTCACTCCATCCTGTATGAACAAAAACATTTAACCTGTAGAGAATATAGAATAATAACATTAATTTTTTGCCCCCATTCACAAAGAACGAATGTACATGAAGTTTGACAAGTCACAAAGTTCTGTGAATTTTTTTTATAAATACACCCCTTAGGGTTCAATTCACTAAAAAATGTGTGCTGTTAACATTTATCATAAAAAATGTTTTTTAAGTTAAGTTTACTATACCAGGTTTTTGATTTTTGCAGTATTTTGTATGTAATGTGAATTCACAACAATTATTAAAGGAATTTTACTCCTTAAAATACTGTGAATGCTAGCTGACGATAATTGTGAGGTATTTATCGTGCAGAGTAGTAAATTGAGCCATTTTTGGTGGAGATAAAATATTGATTCATGAAAAGAATATATGAGTAATATAAGATTGCAGTGGTTAAATAACTATTTTAAGGCAAACAAATAATTGCACACCTATGCAGTAATCTGGTAAGTGAACTGAGCATTTTGATGACAAAATTATTGTTCGTTAAATTGATGAACGCCATTTATTATAACCCATTAAGTTCTGTGAATCAACCCTTAAAGTGACAGTCATGAAAAACGTTTGGGAGCTTCCATTGCTGACCTCTCCTTTGAGAATTTTAGCTCCCTGTCTGTCATGCTTGTGTGATAGCTTCAGTGCTGTCTGAGGCTTTGACTTAGACATGTAAGTCCGTGACTCAAAAGTACTATAGTAAGACATGGCTAGACAACTTGCATTTTCCAAAAAATGCCAGCAACTGCAGCTCACATACATTTCTAATGACAAAGTACTGTATGTATTATAACATGTTAAAGCATTTAAAACCTGTATAATTGCTGCAAGAGCAATATCAGATTGTGGCATTCTATTTTAAGAAGTAAGCCAGTAGTGCTAAGTAGTATGAGTTGCTTGGCCTGTCTTAGGCTGGATTCACACCTATGCATTTTTAGTGCTTTTTGCATTTTGCAGATTTGCACTACAGTCAATTTAACATGGTTTCCTATGGAACACGTTCTGAAGTACAAATCTGCAAAATGCAAAAAGCACTAAAAATGCATAGGTGTGAATCCAGCCTTAAAGGGCATTTTTATACATTTCATGACCACATATAAACAGAATATTCAAAACACACCAGTGACCTCTGTCTTTGTGTGCCCCTCTCACTAATGCCCCGTACACACAATAGGATTTTCTGACGGAAGATGTTCTATGGGAGCCTGTTGTCGGAAATTCCAACCGTGTGTAGGCTCCATCGGACATTTTCCAGCGGAATTTCCGTCACACAAAATTTGTGCGCTGGTTCTCAAATTTTCCGACAACAAAATCTGTTGTCCTAAATTCCGATCGTGTGTACACAATTCCGACGCACAAAGTTCAATGCATGCTCGGAATCAAGCAGAAGAGCCGCACTGGCTATTGAACTTCATTTTTCTCGGCTCGTCGTACGTGTTGTACGACACCACGTTCTTGACGTTCGGAATTTCCGACAAGATTTGTGCAACCGTGTGTATGCAAGACAAGCTTGAGCCAACATCCGTCGGAAAAAAACCCATGGATTTTGTTGTCGGAAAATCCTATCGTGTGTAAAGGGCATAAGGATTTGTCAAGCGTGAAAATTCAATCTACTGCAGAGCTCAAATCCCAAATTAGGACAAACTGTAAAAGATGCCTGTACCTAGAGCAATTACCATTAGAACACGAGTCTCTAAACTATGGCCTGAAGGACACATCCAGCCAGCTTTAAGATCTTATCTGGCCTTCAGTTACGATCAGAGGCGTATCCTCAATGACCAATGACTGAGGGTTCAGGACAGCAAAGGCTGCCTATGGTCTCTGCTTCTCCCATCAACATCCTAGCTACTAATGATATGCTTGCCCCAGCAAGGAGGACTCTGCTGTAAGGGGGCTTTGCTAGGGACCTTGATATAAGGGGGAATGCAATGGGGACCCCAATGTAAGAGGAGAATCTGATGGTGACTCTGAAGTATGATGGGACCCTGATGAAAGAGGGACTCTGGTGGGTACCCTCATGTAAGGGTGGACTTATTTATGGAATCATTTATAAAACTGTCTTTTTTTGGCCCATAAATATTTGTAAAATATAAGAAGTGGTCCTTATAATGAAAGGTTTGTAGACCGATGTACTAGAACCCTGGAAATAAGTGGAAGCTCCATCTATATCCTATGTAATTAGAAAAATATCTTTAATTTATAAAATTGAGAAATGTGTTCAGAGTTTCCCAATAATCCTGCTCAATTTTAATACATGTGCAGACAAATCTATGTTATTTTCTCTGTGGTTAATTACATACCTACGTTCTATGGTTCATCATCATTATCTAGATTATTAGTTAGACTATTCTAATTTTGCAAAGGGTTTATGTTAAAAAGCTGCGACTTGGGGGAAGAGGGCAGGTTTAGTAAATTTGTTTAGATTTATTTGCTAATATTTGTCCTATATTATTTGTCTAGAGGTGGTTCTTTGTTAGTACTAACACACATTAGGAACCACTTGATTCAACCAAGTCACAACACAAGTAGATGTGACTGCCTGGAAGACACAAGCATGGGTATTACAGAGACAGGAAAATTTTTCAACATCAGTACTTATGTGATAAAAATAAATGTGAAGAAAAAAACAAGTAATACTATATATTTACAGCGTTACCACAAAAATCCTCTGTATTTTATTATTTTGACTTCCTAGAAGAAAAATGTTCCTGAAGGAGACAGGGAGACTGTCACTGCTGAATTCTTCTTCTCAAAATTCTAGTTGAGTGGCTGCCATTGTGACCCTTTTGGTGGAAAATGTAAATCGAAACACTGATCTAGAACAAGTGTGTAGGCAAGGACTTCTCCCTATACTCTTTCTTCATCTGCTTACTTGATTCAGGACACTGACTCGGAAACTGATCAATAGCAGACCTACATTTCTCTTAGGAAAGGTTTACTTTAAGACCAGATGCCAGATTATTATTATTATTACAGCCACATTACACTTTAAGTCAATAAAGTACCTGTCTATCTAGCTCAGGCTTTTTCAACTTTTCCAACACAGAGGAACCCTTAAAAAAACTTTCTGGTCCCAGGGAACCCCTTCTAAAAATGACTCTAGCTACAACTCATAATACATTTGTGTGATGGTCAGTGGGAAGATTGCCCCTTACACTTATGGTTATTTGGAAGATTTACCCCCTTACAGTTAGCAAAAAAGGTGCCAGTAGGATCTTATCCGAGGGGCAGAAATTGCTCAGAGCTCAAAGAACCCCAAGCAACCTCTGGAGGAACCCTGGTTGAGCAACCCTGATCTAGCAACAAATCCAATGCAAGGATGTGAGATACGAGTATCTTCAACTACACTAGATAGCTTTGCAAAAACGACCCAAAACATATAATCTAGTTTTGGCTGGGCGCAGGTACGTTAAATGACTACCTTCTTATATCAGACATTTATTATAGTTGTAAATCTTCCTCCTGTGGTTTTTGTGTCTTTGTCCCTCCAAACAAGGCTAAAAGAAGGTACTACTTTCTCATAGTAGATCCATAGTTATTCTTTGTTATAATTATGGTAAATTTACCAAACAATGTGTCACCATTATTTGGCTTTGTAAAGTCCATGCTCACTGGACAAAAGATATAATGTAATCCATGCTGTAAATCAAAAGATGCCAGAATGATGTAATCGTTTTGAGTGGAGCTGACCTTTAATTCCTTTCCAGTTTGGTTATTTTGTAGAGAACCAACAATAACATCAGATATGAGTTACCAGTGAAAGACTGACAATTTAGCTGAGCTATGATCCAAGTGGGTCACTGCCACAAAACTGCTCCTATGACATGGCTCTGTCTATTTCTTTTAAATCTTTACCAAGTAAAATCCAATATCCCTTTCACGCGGCAGTTCGAATCAGCCCCCCACCTTTAACGTTTAGACTGATCTAAACAGAGGCTCAAAGTTAGTCTATGGGCAGACATATTTAAATGGATGCACATCCATTTATATTTGATTACCTCCGAATCCATATGGATCCAAAAATGGTCTTTTCCTATTTTTTCTTTTTGAACCTAAATGTGATGAATCAGAGGTAAAAGGATAAAAATGGATTTAAATGGAAGAGAAAAACTGAATGGACATGGATGTCACAAAAGTAATACCCACTCTGTTGTGCCCCGTGGGGATGCGTGAAAAGATTGGAACAGACCCCTGCCCATGTGAAAGGAGCCTAAAAAAAAATCATAATTAATCAATTCCATTCTCCATTCCCAATATAGATAGGGGTCCTATAAAGTAAATTTACAAAATGCCAAAACTGCATTTTTACAATTTTGCTGTTACTATTGCGTACTGGCTTAAACTATTGCTTCAGATTTGCAAAATGAATACATGGACATCTCTCTTTTTCTCTGATATGTATCCTCTGCAAACCTGTCTACATTATTATAATCTTTTTTTTTATATCTAGAAGCTCTTTTACTGTAGAGAGTGATTATGTTTCTTCATTTTGTTTGATGAGGTCTGCATTCCGAAACTGTTGTCCCATTGAAACATGTACAGTATATACATTGTAACAATTCCTGATACCATGAAACTGTGAATGGTCCAAAAAGACACAAAGTGAAATTTGTGAAATCTGATGCTTATGGAAAAAAATAGATTCCTTTTGTTTCCTTTTACACTGTATGGTAAAAAAAAGACATGAACTGACAAAAATCCCCCTGGTAAATGCATTACACAACAAGATCTCATTCTGTACACAGCAATTTAAAATCTTATTTTTTTTTCCTTTCATATAGAAATGTCTATTTATCTTGTTCTCAGAATATACTGGCCAAGTGAAAGAGGCATAAAATACAGAGTTCCATTTTGTTCTAGGGGTTTCACATGGCTGGTTTTTGGGGCCTGCAGGGACGTCACAGGGCAATCGTGTACAAAGGTTTTCTTCTTATGGACACTTTAACGCTTTAAAGTACTTTTCACACTAAAATGGAGGTAAGACAATAAGAGTTTGAGTATCCTTACGATCCAGTATTTATTCTTAATAAATAAAATTCAAAACTTGCATGTTTGTGGCTTTAACCTCTTCAATGTTAGAAGGACATATCTCTTACGATGCAAAGGAATTTCTGACTATATTGTTGAAATCCTCCAAATGCTCCTTCTTGGAAGCAAAGCTGTCTTTCTTGATCAATTTGGATGTCCAGCTAAATGGTCATTTGAAAAGTAGGCTTCACACATTGTGTTAGTAAAGGCCCTCTTGTCACTGCAGTCCGGGATTTGGTAGAAAAGTAACAAAGAATATCACAGAAGTGTGGATGAAATGTCCTCTGTGCACACTGCTGTTCAACAGGTAGAAGTCACTGTAGAAGTCCAGTCCAGCCATTTGCTCTGTACAATATGCAGAGGAGCCTCTGAGTAAGTACTTTCCTGCTTTTAAATATACAACTAATTTGTAATCCTTACTGCTTGGACAGTGATAGTCCTGCGCTGGAGAGGCTTAATCCATTGGTGTTTATCACACGCTCATTGTCATGCTGGGTGAGTACTGTGGAAAGAGAAAAATAAGTCAAATACAAAAGTTGCATCTGGAAATGGCCAATACAGAGAAAACCACTCTTGTTGGCTGAGCACAAATTCATTTCATTGTTTCACATGGTGATATTGAGGAATTATAATCAAAAGGCTAGGAGGATTTATCAACATCAATAGATTCGTTAATCAAAATGACGTACCGTTAAAATACATTTTTTGTTCTAAATTAATAAAGTGAACTGCACATTTTAATGTGTTAGGCTGGTCTTAAACTGATTGTAAACAATCACCTTATAAAACAACTCATTCAGTTTAAAATAGAAATGAAAGGCAAAACATTTTTGTATAGATATAAAAAAATATATATATAAATACTTTTCCCCCCTTTTTTTTATTAGTGAGAGGGGAGAGGAGAAGCAGCAGTACACTGAGCTTCCCAGTAAATGTCTGTGCAGCGGGGGATTGTCAGGACAAGTCTAATCATTGGAGGAGAGTACACTGAGTTCCCAGCATAGCTGGAGAACTGACCACGGTGTGCTCTCCTGCTTAGTGTGGTCAGTTTTTAATAGGCAAGCAGAGGGACTGCCAGATATACCAGGGATTTCACATAAAGGAAGCAATACAAAGAGGACAGGATACTTTCTCATACAAGTACATGATACAATAGGCACATATCAGGAATATTATGTATTGGGGTAACAAAAGCTTTAAGTTTTTATATCTGAGTGTACCTATTTAGAACACTGTGGCCCAGTGGCTTCGCAGATCCTCAATGAGGTATATAATATTGGCTCTGCAATGTAAGGTACTGTATATTATTGCTTGTCTGCCATTTCTATACATCTTTCTAGAGCAGGATTACTACATAGTAACTGGGCGGTTTTCACAGAAATATTAACAAAATGAAATTGAGTTGCTGGAATTTGCAAAGTGCTAAGGGACATTTGGGTATGCTACCAAAAAAACAAAAAGCAAGAAAACAAAAACAAAAAAACGCTTGTTTGTAATAAAGGTAATGCTATGCCACATAGTTACATGGAAATCGAATTACATTGCATTATATGGTGGCCATACACAGAATCGTTTTATTTACAAAGATGTACATACAAATAAGTATTATATATATATACAGTATCATCTTGATAGCTTTAACATTTTATTGGAAATACCATGCATCATACACTTAATAGTCATATTGAGTTATCTACTTTCCTACGATCAGTCTTTTTGCCCCGACCAATCCGAATAATTATGATTACATCTATCTTTTTCACTCTAAATCAATCAATGACACTGCTTGTGTCTTTTAGATAATTCTTAGATGCAATCATATTATCTGATTCTGTAAAGAAATGTGTCAAATGAATGTACTGAAAGAAAAAAGTTATTACAATTGTTACCCTGATAACTAGAAATATGAAATCCTTACGCTTTCGCTTTGGAAAGGGTTTAAGAAGTTCCCGGCCATCTCTCCATCATCACGAGGCGTTCCCGGAGGGTTGTTCATCCCTGCCATGTTATTTGGAGAGTTCTACAAGTGATACAGAATGTGAATTAGGAAAGAATTAGAAAGAAAAACATTGGGGTTGTCACATGTCTATACATGACCCATGTGGTCATTTTTTAGCACACTTGAATAAATGCTGTTTCTATATTCTCAGACTTTGATAAAAACCAACAAGTTATAGCAGACAATATACACTCATCGGCCTCTTTATTGGGTACTCCTTGCTAGTACCGGGTTGGACCCCCTTTTGCATTCAGAACTGCCTTAATTCTTTGTGGCATAGATTCAACAAGGTGTTGGAAACATTCCTCAGAGATTGTGGTCCATATTGACATGATAACATCACGCAGTTGCTGCAGATTTTTCGGTTGCACATTCATGATGCAAATCTCCCATTCCACCACATTCCAAAGGATTGAGATCTGGTGACTGTGGAGGCCATTGGAGTAAATTGTCTCATCTCAAACTCATTGTCTTGTTCAAGAAACCAGTGGTGAGATGATTTGTGTTTTGTGACATTGTGCATGATCCTGCTGGAAGTAGCCATCAGAAGATGGGCACACTGTATCAATAAAGGGATGGACAGCAAAAATACAGGCAGTCCCCGAGTTATGAACGGGTTAGGGACTGCCTGTTTGTTCTTAAGTCGGATTTGTTCGTAAGTCTGAGTTTTCCGCTGTTTTCTGACATCATTTTTCGGTGTTTTGCAATGTTTTCCCATGTGCCCGCCGACGCCGCCTCCCGTTCGTAAGTAGGAGTCGTTCGCAAGTCGGAGGTTCGTAACTCGGGGACCTTCTGTACTCAGGTAGGCCATGGCATTTAAACAATGCTCAATTGGTACTAGGGGGCCCAAAGTGTGCCAAGAAAATATCCCTCACACCATTACACCACCGCCATTCTAAACCATTGATACAAGGCAGGATGGATCCATGCTTTCATGTTTTTTACGCAAACTTCTGACCCTACCATCTGAGTGTTGCAGCTGAAATCGAGACTCATCAGACCAGGCAATGTTTTTCCAATCTTCTATTGTCCAAATTTGGTGAGCCTATGCAAATTGTAGCCTCAGTTTCCTGTTCTTAGCTGACAGGAGTGGCACCCGGTGTGGTCTTCGGCTGCTGTAGCCCATCTGGCTCAAGGTTGGATGTGTTGTGCATTTAAAAATGATGTTCTGCATACCTTGGTTTCAACGAGTGGTTACTTCAGTTACTATTGCCTTTCTATCATCTCAAACCAGTCTCCCTGTTCTCCTCCTCTGGCTTCTTTGACATCAACAAGGCATTTTCGTCCATACAACTGCCACTCACTGGATATTCTCTCTTTTTCGGATAATTCTCTGTAAACCCTGGAGATGGTTGTGTGTGAAAATCCCAGGTCAGCATATTTTGAAATACTCAGACCCGTCTGCCACCAACAACCATGCCACGTTCAAAGTTACTTAAATCCCCTTTCTTCCCCATTCTGATGCGCAGTTTGAACTTCAGCGAGTCATCTTTATCACATCTAGATGCCTAAATGCATTGAGTTGCTGCCATGTGATTGGCTGATTAGCAAGTGTTACCAAGTAATTAAACAGGTGTACCTAATAAAGTGACCGGAAAGTGTAGGTATCCTGTACTAACTTTCCCTGGGCTCCAACTCCAGATCCAAAGAATTTCTTGCTTTTTCTGTGTTTGGGGAAATACCTGTCCCTTTTCTCTGCACTCCACATTACAGTGCTAGGTCGCCATACAGAGGCCCTCACACAACGTATGCGTGTTTGTATATGTGTGTGTCTTTAGGGGTAGGGGTGAGAACACACACACATAGCCCTGTGTAAGTTTACAATTTATCAATAAGTCATGTGTACAGAAAGATTATTGTGCCTCCTATACAGCAAAAACGTTGCTTTGCTTACCATGGGCAAATTACAGATTAACTTTAGTTGAAACTGTACAAAACTTTTTGCTTTTCTGGCAATGGATCACTGGTTGGGCTAGCTGCCACCGATTCAGTACTAAGGATGTATCATAGAGAGGAGGCAGTGCAGTCAGCACAACAGACTGATAGCAATACCTGATTTTTATTTTTCTATAGGCACAGAGAAAGTATTGTGGCTTTATTAATCCTTCCACTATAGATGTGTGATAAAGATGTGTTTTTAATGGAAACTGTATGGAGAGAAATAAGGATGTCATCATTGCTGACTTCCTTCTGGAAATGTTTATTGCTTGGCTGTCTCTGGCTTTAATATATTGAATTAATAATCTTGGACAAGCAATGGAGTCATATTGAAATCAGACCTCCTGAACTATATTGATTAATTTGTTCTGATCCAGAAAGTATTAAAGCCATTGGGTTATCATGACAGCCAGGCACCAAGCATTTTCAGAAAGAGAGTCCCTTTTTACATTTATGATTCTAGTTAACTGTACATTTGCAGTATTATTTAACACAATTTAATTTCAAGCTTAAAAAATATGAAAGGACAAAAATGCCATTTTTTACATTACCTTTGGCAACACATCCATGTCTCCAGAGCCTGAAACAGAATGATAAATATTTTAGTTGTTTCTATTTAAATAAATAGTATGCTGTGTTTAAATGGTGCATTATTGCAGAATAATTTAGCTGATTAGTAAATGTAATTACATCAGAATATGCTGATAAAACCTAGTAAGGGATGCTATTTAGACTGCTTGCCACTAGATGTCACAGTTGCACTGCTTCTTATTTGGGTTGTATCTCTTTACTGAGTTTGGTATAGTTTTTTTGTTTCTATTTTTTCCTTTATTTTCATAGATCACGTGGTTATCTACACTTCTTACCATATGGTTGAGTTCCATTATTATTACATCAAGTGTTCATTTCACAATTTATAGTTTATTTGTTTTTCATTTAGCCCTGTAGCTTAATTATTGTCTCACATTTTATTTACTGGATAATATTAATTGATGTGGTGCTTTACTTTTATTTGGCTGACTATTTTGTGGGATTTCTTTAAGAAGCGATAAGATGTGTCTTAATTTTCCAGCACAGAGGGTGCTTGATCTATTTGAGAATATAGATCAAGCCCTAAGGTGAGCTGTCACCCCCACAATAAGATTGCAACATGTGGTGGATATTGTTAGTGTTGGATCCAGTGGATGACACATTAAAGAGGAACTGCAGTCTTCTCACATAATTTGTAGTAAAAACATCTTTGCCCTTCTGAAGCTTCCCTCCAACCATTTTGCGTATTATTTTATCTATACTGTGATTCTGTACTTGCCAAATATGCTGCAGAAATCTCCCTCCACTGAGTCTGGCTGCAGCCATTCTAACTATGGGCAGCTGAAGCCGCTTCCTGTTCACTTCCTGGATTTACACAGACACACAGAGGAACACCTCCAGCACTGCAGCTCTCACTGGCCCTCTTATGACTCACCCCCCTACCCCTTCTTGGCAAACTCTCATGAGAGAGAGAGAGAGCTGTGCATGATTTCATAAGCCTAGGCTTTTTACCAGACAAGAAAGAGGAAGTGGGCTGTATAAGGTATTTACTGGCGGAATAAAAATGTTTTACTATTCAAAGTTAAAACAACAAGGGCAGAAGATTTAATAGAAAGATGAAAAAATAACTGAAGGTCCGCTTTAACTAAAAGTGAAAAGCAAACATCGGAATATACCTGCATAAGGACTTTATTTGGGACTACATAATCATTATCTAATTTTCACAGCATATTAATTTATTGAACATCTACATACCCCTTGGATTGTTTGACACGTTTATTAATACTGTACAGAGCCTTGAAAAAGTATTCATACCCCTTGAAATTTTCCACATTTGTCATGTTACAACCAAAAATGTAAATGTATTTTATTGGGATTTTATGTGATAGGCCAACACAAAATAGCACATAATTGTGAAGTGGAAGGAAAATTATGAATCATTTTCAAAATATTTGACAAATAAATATGTGAAAAGTGTGGCATGCATTTGTATTCAGGCCCCCTGAGTCAATACTTTGTAGAACCACCTTCACTGCAATTACAGCTGCAAGTCTTTTTGGGTATGTCTCTACCAGCTTTGTACATCTAGACTCTAGAGCGTAACATTTTTGCCAATTCTTCTTTGCAAAATAGCTCAAGCTCTTTCAGATTGGATGGAGAGGGTCTGTGAATAGCAATTTTCAAGACTTGGCAAAGATTCTCAATTGGATTTAGGTCTGGACTTCGGCTGGGCCATTGAAACACATAAATATGCTTTGATCTAAACCCTTCCATTGTAGCTCTGGCTGTATGTTTAGGTTTGTTGTCCTGCTGGAAGGTGAACCTCCGCAACAGTCTCAAGTCTTTTGCAGACTCTCTAAGATTGCCGTGTATTTGGCTCCATCCATCTTCCCATTAACTCTGACCAGCTTTCCTGTCCCTGCTGAAGAAAAGCATCCCCACAACATGATGCTGCCACCATGTTTAACGTTGGGGATGGTGTGTTCAGGGTGATGTGATTCTTCCACCTGAGCTGTGAATCTCTGCAGCTCCTTCAGAGTTACCATGGGCCATTATCATTAAATGATGCAATTTTATTTTGATGCATGATTTATTGCAGATACTGCTGCACTTTCATCTCTGTGTTTAAATAAAAAACTACATCCCTCCCTACGGGAAGTCTGACATATTGTGGACTGGTTTTGGATGCAGGTATTGAAGCCCATTGGGGGATTTCTTCCCAACCGTGCTCACTCCAGGACCCATTTTTGAGGTATGGGGATTGGGCTTTGTTTGGGGTTTTTTTCTTCTCTTCTCTCTCTATTCCCTCATCCTCCCTTGGGGTCTAGGTGGGGGTATTCCTTTGCTTGGTGGACCATGTGGACCATGTATGTATAGTGCTATATTTTGTTAAATTTATTGTATTGCAATGTGTTAATTTTTGTGTTTCTTCTTTACACACCTAAGGTTGTGCACAGTTTGCTGTTTTTTAATATTCATTGATCGAATACCTCCGTCCTTTTTCTGATAAAGCCGCTTCGGCGAAACATGTTAAAACTCCAGGACGTAGGAATATTATCTGTGACTTCAGTTCTCTCATTTGGTCAGGGTTAGGTTAGGTGTGCATAATTAGGACTATGATTGCAACTGTAGCCATATGTTTACTCTGTGTTCTTTAAATAAATGATTTTAAAAAAATGATAAAAAAAATGATACTTTTTTAATTGTTTTTGTCTTATATATGACGTACCTTTAAAGTCCCACTCTCTCAAAATTTCTTGTTCACACTTTTCAGATATTTATTTGTAAAAAAAATTGAAAACCATTTATCATTTTCCTTCAACTTCACAATTATGTGCCACTTTGTGTTGGTCTATCACATAAAATCCCAAATACAATTACGTTTTTAGTTGTAACATGACAATATGTAGACAATTTCAAGGGATATGAATACTTTTTTTCAAGGCACTGTATTCGCAAAAGTTGTCTGATAGATGCACGGAGTGTTTGGCACTATAACATTTTAAACACGATTTATATTTTGATGCACTTTAATATCTGTATATATATGAATTTATCTGTATGAATTTTGAGGCACTGTATGTGTGGATATATATGAACTTATAATACATAACACGGAGAGCACTTTATAATATTGGAAGCACTTC